>CAUZXS010002281.1:0-208090 GCA_963585895.1 Sepioteuthis lessoniana
ATTCTTTGTTTTGACACTGAGATGATGATGATGATGATAATAACAAATTCCTTTTTCTATATAAACTGTACACCTGAGGTAGGCTATAGAATGGATCTGTCAAAACACTGCAGTAATAACAACAAAAGTGAGTTCAGTAGTCCAAACATATCCATTGCTAAAGTTATATATATGATTTACCTAACTTTTGCAGGAAGCATTTGTTACATTTTAAATATTTTAATATTATTAGTGCAAAAAAGAAAATGTTACATACCTCCAAATAAGTGTTATATGTTTTTTAAAATTCCTGAAAAATATAAAATACAAAAATATCTAAGTATGAACATTGAAAAAGAAAAATATTCAATTTACAATATAGAGTCTACAAAAGGGCAGCTATATCTTAAAATTAAAACTGAGGAAAAAACAATATTCCCGAAGTTTCTTCTAATATAATCAAAACAAATTGCCTGAAAAGATTTATTCATTCTACAAGTTATTGAGATGAGTATCCTCATCCTTATTTGTCTAAATCTTTTAGATGAAGTGTAATAATTTTTATTGTTGAGATTCTTCAAGACTATTGTCTTCATATTTACAGTTGTATTCACAACATTTCTATCATTATGTCTTTTGGCTTTCTTCAGGTGTTTTTTATCGAACTTCAAACTGAACCCATTATTTAATCTATAAGAATACATACTTCTAGTTCTGTTAACCATTACCAGGTCCTTCTGTTAATCTATAACTATTACTTGTTATTTTTAGCGGCTGTCAGGATTGAACCTACAACTTCCATATGATTTCATTTAGAAGTTCATTAACCAGCAGGACATGTGGTATAATGGATATAGGCATTTGGTTAATGAAGTACTAAGTGAAATCATCTGGAGATTGCCGGTTCAATCCTGACTACAGGCAAAGATAACACGGAATACTTACTATAGCTTAACACTTGTACTCTGTTATGGTTAATGAAATTAGAAGAGTTTACCCCTGTGGATTTAATAAAGGGTCCAGGCTGAAGTTCTGTGTAGGCTCCCAAGTTTGACAAGAAACACCTGCAGAAGGCTGAAGGACACATTGGCCAAAACATAGTAAATACAATGATGAAGTCAGAATATTCTAAACAATAAAAATCCTCAAAGGAAGCTGTATATGTAGCTTGAAAAATCGGTAGTTATGTAGGTTCCTGTGCGCAGAACTGCTAGGATCTTCCACCGGTGGGAAATTACATTATAGTTTTTCCTGGATAAAATTGATTATATGCACCAAGAGATCAGGTTTTACATATAGAGATCTATCAATAAGCAAATAAAATCGGCAACCTTAGTCGAGGGGGACCCAAAGGCTCCCTTTTTCATCAAGGTGTAAGGGAGGCTACTACTCTATTCCCTGGATTGCCCCACTTTACCCTTGATCCATAATTTATAATGCTGAGTGCTAAGCAAGGTGGCATCAAGTACCATTTTTTGAGTTTTTAGTATAACTTGACCTGGGATTGAACCCCAGTCTCCCAGACCATTAGCAAACACTAAATACAGCCAATAGGATCTATGTCTATTTTTAATCATCAAGTATGTACAAGAGTCATAGTAAATAAACATAATTAAATTTTAATAATTTTTAACCAAGTCTATTGATTAAAATGTTCAAACACAAAAAAATATTTGATATAAATAAACACAAAGGCATTTCAAGAGATACTTTTTTTTTAAAGAGTACAAGGAGGACTGAGTTCATGACTTTCCTAGGGACATCAGAACCAAATGTTGCACTGATAAACCTGTAGACCGACACATGATTTAAAAGATTTAATATGTAAGCAATAAAATAAGTGTCAAGATAAATTGATTTAAAAGGGGATACTGTAAAGAATAAAAGATGTATAATGTTCTGAGAATTTGTTGCTTAAAAGAATCAACTGCAGTATACCAAGGAACATTTTATAGATTAACATCTGTCCCATAACAGTAGTTACATTTACATATATATATTTCATAGATAAACCTAAATTATTATAGGTCAGGTAATATGTGACAACATCTTGATGATGATGTGAAAAAACATTGAAATGTATTCTCTTTTCCACAACATCTTGTTTTTTAATCATATACTAATGAGCCACAAGCAAGGTTTTTAAAGTTAATTTAATCTTTGATACGAGTTTGATATAGCCAGGGATTTGAAAAAGACAGTGGTGAAAAAACAACACCCTTAAATTTTTTCAGCTTGGATAAAGATAACATAGAAAAATTGTTGCTATTTTTTCAATCCTTTTCTTACATTTAAACTCATAACAAAACACTAAATCCCAAGTTACTTTCTTCAGATCTCTCACCACTGTTATGTCAAGCATGTTCTTTCTGTCTACCATTTGTGGAGTTTCTCCTTTCACTGTTAGAGAGAAGCAGGAGAAAACCCTCAAACACTTTTTACCTATCTAATGAAAACAACACAATTCATCTATCCTCTACCCAACCACCAAAAACATGTTTACTCAATCCACTGCTATTTTCAGCCTAACACAACCACTCCTGATAATCTCATGCAAGAAATGGTGCCAACCTTTCTTTAAAGACTGAAGGATTTCTTGTCAAAAAGACTATAGATTGTTTACCCCAAAACAGCTCTTCCTCCACTTCAAAGTATAAAGATTAGTTAGGAATTTTGGTCCTGTGGAAAGAGCTGTAAAAATGGTACAAATTTTTTCTCGTCCCTTCCAATGACTAAGAAATTCATCACCTATTATTAACAAAACAAAAACACAATATGACTACATCCATTTTTCTCGCTATGCTTTTTGTAATATTCACATGAGGAGGCAAAAAAAGATGTATCTTTTAACTTGTTTTTTTCTATCACTGACAAAAATGTAATTTTGCTGAGATAATTCAATCTTAGCAATTTCTAAGACTTCAGAGACAAATGTTTCTATTAAAGAAGAATCCTTAAAATTACTCAAGTATCAGTGTCATGTAGAAAGTAACAATAGTTTTTTGTAACATCTCTCAATTATTATAATTCTTGCTATGATCTTATAAAGCACAAGGCAGTGCACACACATTTTATATATTGGTCATCTTACCTGTTTCACTCCATAGTAATAAGAATTTTTATTGTTATAGCAACATAGATAATTTTAGAAATCAAATATATCCATGATTTTTCACAGGTAATAACTAGGTAGATTACACACTTAATATCTGTTGCTCTTTCACTTGCTTTTTTCCTACACTCTCTATACTTTAATCTTACCACTTCTTGGTCTCTTTAACAATTCCTTTTTCCATTCAAGATTACCAACTATAACAGACACCTGATGAAGGCCAAAGAGTATACAATAACCAAAAGGAGAACACAAATCAGAATATAAAATCTTCAATTGTAATTTTAAAATCTATACAGATTTTTTTTAATTGTTAAGCCTATAAAAAATGTTGAGTTTTAACAACTTGTGGAATAGATAATTAAACTATAAAAATATTTTAGTTTCCACATCAAAAATAAGCACCAATCACATTAGTTAATAATATGAACATTTTTCTTAATACATGTTTTATTAAGAAATTTCTATTCCAGGACCAAAAGAAAATTTATCAAAATGAAATATACATATCACACAATAAGCCTACAAAAGAATTTCACAAAACATTTTGATAATAATTCAATGACACATTAAGATCAAAATTCTACCAAGAACTTTCAGAATGTGTTTATATATATATGAAAAATGGTATATTTCTTCCTAAATTAAACAAGCTTCAGAGTACCCTATGTTAATTATCAAAGGTAGGAATTTGTTGTTTTTTTTTAATGAAGGTGGGTAATTTGCATATTTTACTTTAAAAATTGCTTATTAAAAGAGACAAAAATAAGTTACGAGAAATCTTGCCAATCGATAATGTCCTCCTCCTGCATGACAATGTTTGACCACACACAAGCATCAGGACAAGGGAGACATTTGCCTCATTCAGACTATCATCTCTTCAGGCTCCACAAAAGAGGGTTTAAGAGGCAAATATTATGCCTGCAGTGATGAAGTGGCTCAAAGAATCAAAAGAATTACATGCTCTCATTTGAAGGTGGAACATTGCTATTGAGAGAAACAGTGACTGTGTTGAGAAGTAGAGATGTGATCCACAGAGGACCAGCTTCATTTTGATGTATGATACATGTTCCTGTGTCATAATTATTCCTGTACTAAATACTCGTAAACAACAAAGTTTTATTCATTCTCAATCTATTTAATTAAAAAAAAAAAGAATTATTAAATAAAGTCATTAGTTTGTTTATAGTTTTTATAATTATTCTCAATCAATCAAATTTACTTTGCTTTCTTTACTGATTGGATAAAGGTTTTATCATATCTTTGGTAAATTATTAATATGTATAGTACTGTTATAGAATAGTTCAGTGTAGAAATAAAAATGATTAATTATTTCATTCTCTTAGAAGAGGAATTATCATTATCTCATGAGGTAGTTGGATGAGTGTCTCCATTTTGTTTGTTATTATAGCATGCTATGAGACCGTTGTACCCCCTAACCTTCTTCAGGTGCTTTTCATAGCCAATAACAACCATTAAATCATCCTACAGAACAATGGTATAATGGATATAAGCATTGGTTAAATTGTTACCTCGTAGTGAGGAATTAAATCCCTGGGTGAGGCAGTGCATGAAAAAGGTATATACTTTGGTTCAGTGGAAGAGACAAGTGACATCCAAAGGACAAATTAAATAGGAAGAACTGATACAAGATATCTTCAAAGTATGGATCGTGGAATGAGAATGATCTACTCCTATGTATTTAATGAAGTGTTTGGTTTGAAATTTCCAAAAGGTTACAGACTACAACAACAGGTACAATGGCCAAAAATTTGTCATAATAAATAACAACCAAGCTGAGGACAGTACATCAGTGAATAATAATAATAAATCACTCATGTAAAGATCTTATTTTTTTTAGGTAAGAACTCTATTTGATCAAGAGCTTAAAAAAAAAGTGTAAAAATTGTTAATAACAAAAAAGCAAAAGTGTTCAAAAGTGAAGAGATTCATTTAACTTCCATATTCAAAAGGTGAAATTTGTCCTTTTTTTTAATATTACAACCATTACACCATACGACAAAATGCGAAACAGTTCATGAAATAATCAAGAAACAAAACTGCAAATAGATTTGGTTACAACTTATAATTCACAAAATAACTTGAAATATAAATGAAATTTTCAAAAATCATAAAATGAATTCGAATGATATCTATGTATTACTAAAATTCTCATTCGGTGTGAGAAATACCTACCATTCTTTAAACTATCACTTGTGAGGTGCAAGTGAACTTAGGCAATTAGTAATGGTAGCTCCATCGAGCTAATCTCTTCACATTTGCTTTAAGTTATCATGTCTTGGACCAGAGTACATCAAGTGTTCACTATTGAAAAGTGATTTTTCTAAAAGGTTGGAGAATCTGTAATTGCTACAGAGAGAGCTTTTCATGCTCATTTCATGGTACAGTGGGATGATGCTGTTCCAGATTAAAAAAAATCAATACTGCCATCAGTTGACAATTTCAGAATAAAAGGTCACCATCGAGAGGAAATCATTTTTAAAATGAAGTGAAAAACTGTAGCCAAACATTTGAACAACAGTGGAATAATTTTTTTTATATCAGTTATCTTAGTCTTTCTGTCAATCTTCAAAAACATGGCTAGTCAAAGCCATGATCAAAACAGATCATATCTGAAAAAAAATGGTGAGACATTAGCAAGACACTATTTGCCTAACTTCACTTACACACACATATATGTTATTGAGGCATGTTAATCTATTTTCTATCATGAAATCTGTTAGATGTTGTCCATTCCTATTTGACGTGTTGTGTAGGCTGTATTTGTTGTTTCTGTTTTTCCCTATTTGGGCATTCATGTTGCCGCCAATGACTAACAGATTGTGTTTCAGAATGCCACACACTAGAGAGGATAGCTCATCGTAGAAGGCAACTAGTTCAGTTTCTTCACTAACATTGGTAGGGCTGTAGCAGGAGATGATTGTTGCTCTGGGGTTGCCATTAAACATAGCTGCCAACATCCTAGGTTGTATTCTCTCAATGCTGTGTTTTTAATGCTCTAGGTCCTATAAGAATTCCTACCCCTCCTACTGTGGCATTGACAGAGTTTTCCCATGCCGATATAGTGGCTAGCGTCCATCCATTGCCAGTTTCATGATGCCTCAATACAAACTACCAAAAAAAGGGAGGGAAAATTATGGACCTACACGCACGTGAACAATAGTAAAGCACAGATAGACTACGTCTTTATAAACAAGAAATGGAAAAATAGTGCAATCAATTGCGAGGCATACTCCTCTTTCGAGGGTGTGTCCTCTGATCACCGAATAGTCATGGCAAAAATGACCAAGCCTACAAAAAAACGCCACACAAACAGCGACCACCAAACACTATGACTGGGCCCTTCTCAACAACAGAGATATAAGAGATAAATATGTAGTAGAATTGAGAAACAGATTCGAGACACTACAAGAGAAGACGGAAAAAGGTACCCCAAATGACGAATATGAGAATTTTGTCAATGCACACCTCGAGGCGGCAGCGAAGTGTATTCCAACAAAACCTATAACTAAATATAGAGTCCCATGGGAAACGTTAGCAGTGAGAGAAAAACATGCACACGTGAAAACAGCCTCCAAGAGCTATCGAAAGAACCCAACAAACACAAATGTCCGAAAACTAAAAACAGCACAATATCAATTAGCAGGCATATATATATAAAGGAACAGACAGAATACATATAAAATCAGATAAGATTAGAGACTCAGTTGAAGATAGGCAATCTAGGATAGCCTGGCAAACAATAAATGAAGTGAGTAGAAGGAAGAGCACAGTCAAAGCAAAACTGAAAGCTGCAAGCCAACAAGAAAGAATAAAACTGTGGAAACAGCATTTCGAAAACCTACTAGGAAACCCACCGAAAGTAACACATGAACCAATCACCAGAATAATTAGTAAGCAATTGGACATTAAACTAGGACCGTTCACTCAAGAAGAACTCTACTCGGTTCTTAGAAAAATTAAAAATAGGAAAGCTGCAGGGCTGGACGAGATTCCCCCAGAAGTATGGAAGACCAGACAATTCAACAACATACTGCTCCGACATTGCAACGCAGTCTATAATCAAAATACGATAGATGGATGAAGGGATGCATCCTCCCCTTCCCTAAAAAGGGTGACCTTGGATTAGCCAAGAACTACCGAGGCATAACACTTACATCCATAGCAGCCAAAATTTACAATGCCCTACTACAAAACCGCATAGAACCCAAAATCGACAACATCCTTAAGAAAAACTAAAATGGCTTCCAAAGAAATAGATCCACGACCTCTCAAATATTGACCATCCGTAGAATCCTTGAAGGTGTACAGGCAAAAAACCTACAAGCGACATTACTATTTGTCGACTTTACCAAGGCCTTCGATTCCATTCACAGAGGAAAAGATGGAACAAATCCTACCAGCATACGGCCTACCTAAAGAAACTGTAGCAGCAATAACGATTCTCTATAGAAACACCAAAGTGAAATTACGTTCACCAGATGGAGAAACAGAATACTTCAACATTGTAGCAGGAGTACTACAAGAAGACATGCTAGCTCCATACCTCTTTATCATCTGTCTAGATTACATGCTTAGAACATTGATTGATAAAATCAGAGAAAACATCGACATGTGGCTAATGAAGGCATGGACAGCTATCAATAGGCTATCAATCATATGGAAATCAGACCTGACCGATAAAATGAAACGCAGTTTCTTCCAGGCAGCGGTCATATCGATACTGCTGTATAGATGCACTACTTGGATGCTAACTGAACGGCTGGAGAAGAAGCAAGACGGCAATTACAAAAGAATGCTGCGAGCAATATTGAACAAGTCCTGACAGCAACACCCCACAAGGCACCTGCCTCCCATCACGAAAACTATCCAAGTTAGACGAACCAGACATGAAGGACGCTGCTGGAGAAGCAGGGAAGAGCTCATAAGTGATGTACTCCTATGGACCCCCACATATGGCCAAGCAAAAGCAGGATGACTAGCTCGAACATACATACCGCAGTTATGTGAGGATACGGGATGTAGCCCTGAAGACCTGCCAGAGACAATGAACAATAGGGAAAAGTGGCAAGAGAGGGTCAGGGATATAAGTGCTAGTGGTATGATATATATATATATATATATATATATATATATATATATATCTAAAAACTTTAAGAAAAACAAAAACCGGATCTTAATCTTTCCTAAATAGAAGCATCAATATCATCATGAACCTGTATTTACAAGAATGAAACCGGTTCACAGATCTTTTGATGTTGTTTTTTAATATTTTAAATTTAAACAGAAAACTTATTTGGAAATGAGGAAAAAAATTAGATATTCACTTTTAGATATTTCAATAAGCCATTCCCCCTACCAAAAAAAAAAAAAAAAAAAAAAAAATCAGTCATATATATATATATATATATATATATAAATAAATATGAATGACTGATTTGTGTGTGTGTATATACACACACACACACACACACACACAAAAAAAAAAAAATGATATTTCCAAACAATTTTATTTATCATCTAATAATACTGAAAGTGATTTTTGGGGGTTTCCTCTCCCCCACACACACCCCTAAAAAAAGATATTTTTTAATGGGAAGTAGAAGAATATCATTTTTGAAACTTTAAAGAATGATTTTAATTTATTATTTCTAAAAAAATTATTAAAGAATTGATATCTAGGAGGCAAGTAAAAGGAAGGTGTCCTTAAAGCTCCCAAGGAAATGTACATGAGGCCAAGGATCATTCCTTTCAGTTGGTACCATGTAATCGAATAGAACCTATTGAAAGGTACTGAGGCAGGAGATATGCATTACAATTTAGCACCCATTGATCTGGACGAAAAAACTCAGTTGATACTAACAACCTAATCATAACTGGATGCTTCTCCAACATAGCCTATCAAAACAAAACAAAAACTCTAAATTGTGATATTAAGTTATTTAAGTAATAAGTATGTATATTTCAACCAACTACTTTTGAATATGTTTATATAATAAATCAATACTTGAATGTTAGAAAATGTTTCAATATATTCAATGTTTCACACAACACAAGCTCAATGCTAATTTCCTCATTAATTGTACAAAGTTATGATTACATCAGAATAATATTAACGAATATGTAATAATTCTAAAAAGCCGAACTGCATTGGCATTTCACAAATTAAATATGAAATAATAGACATGATGTATGAAGAGGAGACAAAAGTCTGCAAATAGGTAAAAGCAGTAATAAAAATGTACAATAAGTTTACAATTGAAGTAAAATCCTTTTTATATACCAAAAGATAAATTCTATTCAGTGAAAGTAAAATTTCGTATTAACACACACACACACACACAATATATATATATATATATATATATATATGCAAGAAACGCTGAGAGGCAACATGCTTAAAGGGACATTACCACTACAAGAAAAATAAAGTTATTTCCCCTGATTTATGTTCTGAGGTGAAGTCTTTTGTGTGTGTGTGTGTGTGTGTGTGTGTGTGTATTTTAAATGCAATGTTACCCATTATGTAAGTTTTCGAAGATAGTCAAAATAAATTTACAGTATGGTTTTACCAAGTCAAAAAAATGTTATTAGAATAGTATTGTTTACATTGATTAAAGACCTTTTATAGTCATTATTTCTTATAGTATTGTGTCAGATTTTAATTTTGATGATTCTATAATACCATGATTTTTTTTTAAATCAAAGCAATAAATAAATAAAAAAAATTAATTTTAAAAAAATCATTGGTGCCTTCTGTAGATTTACAAAACGAATAGAATGGAATCCCTCAATTTAAATAATATTCATTTTTTTTTTTTTTTTTTTTTTTTAACTACTTTGTAGCAAATAAACAAAAATTACATTGTTACACCTGTTTAACAACAAATATACTTCATGAAACAAAATAATTGCATCCAGTTAACTAATGGGATTTTTCCCCTAGAATAGAGCAAGAAAAAATTCATAGACTTAGTCGATGTTGAGGGAGAAAAAATAGATAATCATCAACATAGGAAAGAAAAGAGAAAACGATCATACACACACAAAATTAATATTTTTTCTCCAGTTAAGGCTTTTATAACAATTTTAATTCTTTGGATGCATGGATTTCCCTAATAAGAATAATGGTGATAAATTCTTTAAGGAACTGATTACAACTTTCTCAAATAACAGTTGACAGATTCACTGAACAGAAGGGAGACTAGTCATGGACAATATTTTAAAAAATTTACCAGATACTTTCAATTGGATAGAGATCAAGGTTTGCTGGCCACATCATTGAGTTAATATGCTTTTCCGAAAGGAAATTTTTTTAATGGCCTTCGCTCTGTAACAAGATGCATTATCATTATAGTTTCTATCAATAGAATGAAAAGTTCAAAATTTCAATACATACATGTATTTTCTGTTAAGATAATGATTTCCATCTCCCAAAATGTAATCCCACATCATAAACATGTGGGTAAATTTACTTATTTTCTTCAAGTAATCATCTTCATTAAAACATCAGACAAGTCACCACCTGCATTGATACATTCAAAATTCATCACCGACTCTCACTGTCATTCAATCCCTTACACTCAAGGATTGCTTATCAGACATATTTTGTAAAAATATGAATCCTGTTACAGCACCTTTTTCATTAGGTGTCCTGTTTACTATGATTATACACTCACACTGAAACTCACGTCACTTGTACAATCAGTGCCCTACTTCTACATTCATTACTCTTGTACAAGTTATTATCAAAGAACTTTCATGATCACTGCACTTGTCCTCAGGCAAAAAAATAAAAATAAAATAATCACAGCATTCAAAGCTTAATGCACTTGCACACCTAATGCACTCTAACTTACAACACCTTCAACACTAACTGCAGTTATACAATTGAGTACTTATACACTCAATGCACTTGTGTAATCACAGTACATATGGTTTAAAAAAATAAAAAAAAAAACATCTGAAGTAACACATTTTCAGATGATGTTCATCTGTGGATATAGCCAACTTTAGATTCCTAGGACAGCCAAACAGTATAATCTATCAACTTCATCTTTGGTACTCACATTTTCTGCTAAAATTTAAACATCAATGAAAAAATTCAAGTCAAATGGCTGGCTACTTCCTTTTTTTATTTTTTTTTCATTTGAAACAGCCCAAAGTTGGCTATTTTGATGTGATCCCTAATGTGAAACTTTAAAACTCAATTTCTAATCTAGTCAATAACAATTTCATCTCTTAATAATAATTAAGTTCCAAAAGCCGAGGGATGGCCCACAGGCTTCAAGTTATGATTCACCATTCTTATTTGAAATGTTAATTCTTGAAAAATGAATGCCTAACTTCAATTTTCTCAGGAAAGGAAAACGATTTAAAATAAGTTTCAGATGATTTTTGAAAAGCGTAAATGATGCTCTTTTTCCACAAATTAATAATTTCCCAGGCCTTCTTCAGGAGTTGAAATTGACCTAAAAATATTTCACTTTCATAAATATTAAATAAAATTTTACCACAATTGATGACATCAGCGTGACATCTTAATGAGGTCAAAAAAATTTCATACAGCTTAAGCCAAAATTTAATTGATTTAAAAATAAAAAAGATTTTTTTTAAAAACACTAGATCAAAAAAAAGCTATCATACTTTTTTCAACATATGTCCCTCTACTTTAGTAAAAAAAAAAAAAAAAAACGTAATGATGATACGTTGCTCTATACGGCCAACTTTGTATAGATATTGTTTGATTAAAATTCATTTAGGAGAAAAGAATTACAGTTGAGTAGGCCTGGTGAAAGAAGACCTGATATATACAGTTGTAGGATGTTCCAGTCAAAGATATTCTCACTTCAGATACTTCAGCCATACTTTGTTTTTAAAGATTAAAAAAAAAGATCTTCAGCCACAACAGTAGGTTACTCTATATAATTATGATCCAATATTTATCCTTAAAAACAGTGAGCATATTTCAGCTTTTTTTTTAATACATAAATTCGTGTGTGTGTGTGTGTGTGTCCATAACACAGCAATAATGACACTTCATAAAATTTTCATTAGAATGATACACTTAAAAAAGGTCTGGAGAAAATGAAGTAATCATGAAACACCCAGTGAAGAACAAACTCACAAGTAATAACTTGTAATACAAGGTTGCTAACTATTGTTCCATTACAAATGTCCAATAATTGTTAGAATGAAACAACTTAAGATGCCTCCAGATTTGATAATGATCTTTAAAAGCTTTTACAATATTCTTAAGGTTACAGAAAATTAGTTTTTTTAATTGGGAGGTGGGGGAAGAGAAAAAAGAACTTAACTGCTTTATGTTTCTTCAAAAATAAATCTAACCACAATATTCAATTCCATAGTCAATTTTCAGTATTCATTGTAATTAAAATTCATAATATCAATTGAATAGATTTCCACAAACTGAATTAGATTGATAAGCAGGCATATTGGAAAAAGTGATATTTCAACTTCAAATTCAATACAACCAAATAGTCACAAATCTTCAACTATATTTGCTTTTATTTCGAAACAATAAAGGTAAGACTTAATATCTAGAAAATAGGTCACAAGTTCCTGTAGATAACATGTTAGTTCAAGTTTATAATTCAAGAAAAGGAACTTTCAAAACAAATCCCACAACTCCAACAACTGGTTAGTCATAGAAAATACTTTTAAAATAAACAAAATTTTAAGATTTATATGGAAAATAAGCCAAAAAAATTAATATCTACCCTTGGTCAAAGTTTGAATCACAGATCTAGTCAGTAAAAAAAAAATTGACTATAGAAATCAATTTGGTGCAGATGAAATATCAGAAGTGATGATATTTCAAGTTCAAACAGGGTCAGCCATATTACAGAACACCTGTAGAATAACAATATAGACAAACAGAATAATCCAACCATATATACATGGTGCATTCAATAAGTTTCCAGACTTTTTTTGTACAGGCATTTAAAATCGTTGTAGACTCTTGAAAATTCACTATGTTATTGCTATACATCTTATGAGATGACTGACCAACTTTTATGATTTCAGCTTCAAATGAACAGCTACAACAGGAATTGGAATATACCCTACTAAAGCCTGATTATCACAGCTGGTGAATTTCAAAAATGCAATCTCGACGTAAGGAGACTTTAGAAGAACGATATGCAATCAAATTCTTTTTTAAACTTGGAAAACAGAAAAACAGAAATGTATGAAGTGCTTCAGACTGCTTTTCAATCATCTTGCACAAATCGAGCATCAGTTTTTGAGTGGCATAAGAGATTCAAGGAAGCCAGGGAGTCTGTTAGGGATGATGAGAGGTGTGGGAGGAGTAAAGAAGTCAATACACCAGAGTTGACTGGCCAAAGGGTTAGGGTTACTATGTTGAGGTTTTATGGGAGTTCAGGAAGAGATTCCGTCAGAAGAGGCCAGCACTCTTCAAATTGGCTCAGTGGCATTTCCACTAGGACAATGCACCAGTCCACAACTCCATCCTGATCACAGACTATATGACCAAGATGGGCATCAAGACAGTTCCTCACCCTCCCTATAGTTCAGACGTTGGTCCCTGTGACTTTTGCTTATTCCCTAAGCTCAGAGGCTGTCGTTATGAGACAATTGAGGAGATGAAAGAAGCTGTGACTAAGGTCATTGACACGCTCATACAAGAGGACTTCCATGGGGCCTTCCAGAAGTTGTTGGAACTGTACAAGTGTATTGCAGCCGGAGGAGATTACTTCGAAGGGGACTAGAGTTTCAAGGGTGTACTATCAATAAAAGTGCCCATACGAAAAAAGTCTGGAAACTTATTTAGTGATCCTCGTATATCTCAAACTAAGTTTTATTGCCTAGTAATGAATTAAAATGTACAAGAGCCAACTTGAATCTATTTTATCTAAACTTATCAGTCCTACAAATGTCTGCAGCCAACAACAACATAGAAAAAATCTTGGTAGCAACATCCACCAACTCGGCCATATCAACTTGGAATTGCCTACAATTATAGTACTTTTTACTTATAAATTTTAATTATATACACTATGACTGTAAAAAGGAAAATAATCTAATGAAAATATGCATTTGTGGGGAAATGTTCAACATTTTAATCTAGTTTTATGTTTGGTATAAAGTAGATCAAGTTCATTAACTGATTCTTGAGGTGTCCCAAAAGCAGAATGTGAATGGAGGTAATCAATACTGGCATTGCTTTCAGGTGAGTCTCTGATTCTTAAAAACCTGAATCAATGTCAATTCCTGCCAATATCAGAATAGCAAAGTAAAATACCTGGATTACAACCTAATGCAGCCAGAAACATTCTTAATAAAGCAACAAAGTAAAATGTATTTAACTTTTCAATTATAAAAAGGAGATTTTATTATATTCTGGTTTTAAATGAGTATAATTTTCAAAAAAGATTTGAATAAATATACATTATTTAAAATAAAATAGCATAGTCCCTGTTAGAAATCATGAGATTATCTATATGTGAATTGGTACTTCTGCCTAGGATCAGAGCATGGTAGCTGTACCTTTGAAATTCCAGTTATTTTGACAGCTATAAGACAGAATTAAAATTTATAAAATCATCACAGAATTTTATTTTTATATACAGCTTCAAATGGACAAAATTTGGACCAAATATAACAAATAGAGAATTCATATTGCTATAACGGAATATTTCATTACTTTGTAGTGAGACCAGGTTATATGACCAAAAAAATTACTTAAGTAAATGTTTCATATTTTATTCTAGTAAGCAAAATTAAGTCAGGTAGCTTCCATCAGCTTTCCAGGTTTCTAATACAATATCAGATTATACCTAGCATAGTGAACATGACAAATCATTCACCTATAAAAGCAGCAAGTACCATAATAAAATGCAGCAAATAAGGCTGGTTCACTTCAATCAAAGGGACATTGACAAAATCAGAAAGAAGCAGAAAGGCACACTTTTATATATAAGGACAAATCTATAGCAGTATCTTTTTCTCTAAATAAGGTGATTAATTTGATTAGAAATTACAAAAAATATTACTTCAGAGAATTTTGCCAATGCACAAAAAAAAATAAAATAAAATAAATAAATATATTCCAACTTGTAATTTTCACCTGGAATAGGACTGAAGCAATGAAATAAATTGAGGAAAATGACAGATAAACTTGTGGGCAAAATTCATTTTCCAGTCCAAGTAACCAGATCTGACTAGCCAAACATATGCATTTGTTTACAAGTAAATCTAATAATATCAATTGTCTATAGAGACATATATTCTACTGAATCAAATCAAGTAAAATGGCTGCTTTCATCTGCTTCAAAATTAGCCATTTATTTTGTGATTTTTCATCAATAGATGATCAAATTTCAATACTATGACAACCAGGCATCGACTTTTAAAAATGCCCAGGAGGTTTAACAGACCATTCATAGCTGATGAGGAATTTAGTTCCAGTTCAGACTTGTTACAATTTATTACAACCTCATCCTTGGTATGTGTTTAGTGTAACAGTTATCATAAGAAATGGAATGAATGACCAGAGTTCAAGTCTCACACAAAGCTTTGTTTCACTTTGCTCTAATGCCCTTGGGAATGGTAAGAATTCGTTTGTTTCCTCCAGTTATAGGTGAATAATAGAGAAGATTGAGTCATTTAGCCTTAATAAAGCAACCATTATAGAAAGAAACCCCTTAATTTAAAACTAGTTGAACTTAACTCAAAAATTTACCTTGTGTTACATTCCTGCTCATGTTGGAGAGGTTGGGGAAATACATAATTATATTTGAAATATATTATTTTTCATTTTTCAAGAATATGGTCTGTTTCCATGTATGGTTGGTTGGGTTTTATGGAATATCAACCTTTTTAGATTATTTAATGCCAAATCCATTTTATGCAAATAATCAGTTCTATTTCAAACAATTCAGTTTAGCATGAGTACACAGTTTAATTGTCAAAAACATTTCTATTTGAAACTATTCAGTTTATTCAAACAGTTCTAATTCAACTAATTCAGTTTAATATGAGTACATATTTTGTTTACACACAGTTAAATGTCAAAACAGTACTATATTAAACAATTCAGTTTAGTGTGAGTACACTTTCAATGTCAAAAACAGTTCCATTTCAAACATTTCAGTTTAGCATAAGTACGCAGTTTAAATGCAAAAAACAGTGAAGTCAAGAAACCATGGTTTAGTTCTATTTAACCCATAGATAGGACCCTTATCAGGTGCTACCAATCCGAGCCAGAGTGGACCTGGGTGCGATGGCAATGAAGGGGCACTCTGCATTCCCCAAAATTCCAGCATCGCTGGAACCTCACCATCAGATTGTTTAGTGTCATATCCAGGACACTCGTTAGGGGAGGGGTTTACCCCTCTGCAGAGAAACAGTTGGTGTATTCTACAGCCCCAGCCAATGGGACAATGTTTCTATGGAGGTAACAACAGGTATTCATGAATAAAAATATCTATCATATAGATTGAGCATAATCCAAACAGAATATTTTGGATAGCAATGGTAACTATTGTAGATTGATCACAAATTTTAGTCCCATTAAAATTGGTCTATTTTAGAAGTATATTCAGTCTGGAAATGGTTAAGAATAATGAAGAATGAAAAACTATACAGTTCCAAACAATATGTTCTTGCAGAAATGGGCTATAAATGCATACAATGCACACTGTCTTATATACTGGTATTTTCATAAGCTGCAAAGTTTCATTTATATAAAGAAAAAAAAGAAAACCATGAATATTCCAACAGCCTCTATGAGAGCAAAGCAGCTTAAAAGTAGAATATCATTAAAACAAGAAACCAACATATTGACAAGGCAAGACTAGGCCTTTTTTCTTCTCTCAACAAAACCAAAGTCTTGTTTCATTTTACACTTTCTGACATTTTACTTGTTTGTTTATTTAAAAGCTGACACAAACTCAATATAAACAAAAAACATCTTACATGATGAAAAAAATAATTAAATCCACACTGCAATTTCTATTTTAGAGCAACCTGGTAAAGCTATCAGATGAAAAGAATTATTTTGTTTAACACAAAGTAATATATTACTTATATTAGTATAACACAAAAATTAAAACTACATATTACAACGAAGTTTCATATTTTCATTATCATCAGGCAATACTACATTCATAAAAATTACAAATATTATAAGAGTGGTACATGGAAAGCATGTAATATAAAACAAAATTAGATTTACATGACAATATCAGAAATCTACAGAACTTTAAAAAATCTTTCAAAGAAACAATTTCATTTTGGTTTTGATATACAAAATGGTTAAAATTTCTAATATATACATATTAGCGAAAATGTAAATTTATCTATGTAAATATTTTTTTTCTTAAATTCTAAATATATATTGGACCTCAAAAAAACAAAGTACCTTAACAATATCAGAAATATCAAACTAACATATCCTATGTTTATGAGAAAATGAACAAATTTCAAACCAAAAAAAATCATTTAAATTTATACGTGGTGCATTCAACAAGTTTCCAGACTTTTTTTGTACAGGCATTTAAAATTGTTGTAGACTATTGAAAATTCACTATGTTATTGCTATACATCTTATGAGATGACTGACCAACTTTTATGATTTCAGCTTCAAATGAACAGCGACAACAGGAGTTGGAATATACCCTACTAAAACCTGATTATCACAGCTGGTGAATTTCAAAAATGCAATCTGGACATGAGGACACTTTAGAAGAACGATATGCAATAAAATTCAGTTTTAAACTTGGAAAAAATGATACAGAAATGTACGGAATGCTTCAAACTGCTTTTCAATCATCTTGCATGAATTGAGCATCAGTTTTTGAGTGGCATAAGAGATTCAAGGAAGCCAGGGAGTCTGTTAGGGATGGTGAGAGGTGTGGGAGGAGTAAGAAAGTCAGAACACCAGAGTTGATTGGCCAAAGGGTTAGGGTTACTATATTGAGGTTTTATGGGAGTTCAGGAAGATATTCCATCAGAAGAGGCCAGCACTCTTCAAATTGGCTCAGTGGCTCCATCCTTATCACAGACTATTTGACCAAGATGGGCATCAACACAGTTCCTCATCCTCCCTATAGTCCAGACGTTGGTCCCTGTGACTTTTGCTTATTCCCTAAGCTCAGAGGCTGTCGTTATGAGACAACTGAGGAGATGAAAGAGGCTGTGATGAAGGTCATTGACACGTTCACACAAGAGGACTTCCATGGGGCCTTCCAGAAGTTGTAGGAACCGTACAACAAGTGCCTTGCTGCGGGAGGAGATTACTTCGAAGGGGACTAGAGTTTCAAGGGTGTACTATCAATAAAAGTGCCTATACGAAAAAAGTCTGGTAACTTTTTTAATGATCCTCGTATTTACATTGACCCTAACTAGAGTACAAAGATACTACATTGATCCTCAGCAGAAGTGCCCATTCATATGTAAATATCTATGTCATTTTGATATGAACTAATCATACAGATAACTGCAGTAGTTATATAACTACATAAAGTACATAGTGGCCTCAAACCTCAGCACTCTGGAGTAGTGACTATATTAGATATTTGTGGAGGTATGGCTGACATGCGACAAGTCAAAGTTCCTTAATGCTAAAACAAGCCAGTAGGAAATATATGATCATTCAATGATTGGCTATAGTATTCACATGAAATTTGAGAGATTTGAAAAATGAGTAGGGAGAGACACCAAAAACTGAAGTAGTTTTGTATTTAATAAAACCAGCTACCATCTGAAAGTGGGTAACAGCTTATAAATGAAAGAGAGACATTCTCCACTGACTGAACAAAACCCACACATTTTTTTTTTTTGAGATCGATTCAAAGGAATATGCAAAAATTGGAAATTAACATGAATAGTTTTACTAACTAATATGTCTGTCATTCCTTTTTGCCATTGGGATCAACCATCTACCTCAAAAACTCTGCAACACTAGGTTCTTTTGGACACATTCAATATACTGATATAGTTTTATAGTCATGAGATGGAGTAATTTGTGACTAGGTTGCACTTTGGCCGAGTATCCTCATCTTTGTTGTTTCCATTACCATTTCAATCTAATTGTCCTAGTTAGAAGTGCTGGAGAGCAACACTGATCTTCAGCAGAATACACAAATAGTACATTCATCAGAAATGACATTCCATATATAAATAATTCTGCTATCTTTTGATAGGTACTAAGCTAGTCAATAATAACCTCAAGTGTTTCTGCACATCTCAGAAAAATGAATAATAGACTATGATTATACAAAAATACCTGAAAGAGAAATCACATCAGTTTTTGCCAAACAAGTTTATTAACTTAAAAAAAAAAAAAAAAAAAAAAATCAACATTACTTGGTTATCAAATTTATTTCAAAAATTGAAGTTAAATTTTTTTTTTTTTAAATTCAAAAGAAAGATTTTTCTTCTCTTCTGGACCTCTTTCTCCCAACCATACTTAGTAACACTCTGTTAATTACCATATTCTGAGGTTACAGCTGTCTTACATATGAACCCTTTGTTTACTTATATTAACAGTTGTTTATCTATATTTTAGATAAAACATTATCTTTCATTACATTGTTAAGTGTCAGTACACATAAAACACATGCACTGCCACACCTCATTTTCTGTTTCTCTCTCCATAACTGAAATATTTTTTTCAAATTTCTTCTTTGCTTACACAAGCATACACACCTTAAAAAAATAATACTGGTAGTGAGTCTTCCCTACAGGAGAAGATAAGTATTTTCTCTATAAAAATCCAAAGCAAAGAAAAAAAAAAGGTGGTACAGAAATAAACAGAGGCAAAACAATAATCTCTAGGGATGAGCTTTAATTTTATACATTGGTCCTTTCTGACCAGCTTCCTCATCTTTGTTTTCTTCATAATAACATTTCAGTTATTGTACTTGACCATCCCTAGGTGTGTTACATTTAATAACTTTCTGAGGAAAGTCAAACATTACTCTTTATTTGATCCATCAAAAGAGCAGGTGGTACTAATGTGTAATAGTCATCACAGTCAGGAAAAAAATTAAGACCTTCAGTTTTTGTTGCAACAGAGTATGGCAGATTGATAAATGAAAATATAAATAATACAAACAAAATAAAAACAACTTTATCAAAAGTAAAATTATTCACCAACAAATTTTAATAGTATATAGTCAGCTATTAATTCCTAAACAATGTAATTCCCTAATCTTGAAACAACTATGGTATTTGATGGTATATAAAACCCTCATGAACTCCACATCAAAAAAGATCAATGAATCTAACATCTTTAGTAAAGTATAAATTTACACTGGCTTGCTTAGTCTCAGAGAAAGCCAGATTGAACAAACTAAACTGGTGATGGTTTGCTCAGCTAGCTTGTTAATAATTGCTCCACAGTAAGGTGTTCATTTACTCAAGCATAGCTTTATCTGGCACAATGAAGAGACCCCTAGTGAGCATCAAAATCTCTACTATAGTAATAAACCGCAACACTATCTTGATAATCACTGCTCAATAGTAATCAAAAACAGAAGATGCTGAAAGGTCAGTGTGGTTAGATATAACAAGATAAATGAAGAATCTACAAGTGGAAATTTTATACTAAAAATAAATTTAAGCTATTCATCTAACAGAAAGAATAGCAATAATACTTACATACAGTTTCTGCAACTAAATTTAAAACTACTTCTGTCATATCATAGTTGTTACATTTAGTGTATGAAATTTGGTATTTGGCAAGTTATCTACAAGTAAAATTTGCCTACACTGTGTAGAAAGGTAACTGACTTATTAATTAAGTAAAGTTGACCCAAAGGCTCCTTATCGATAGCTACTACACTGAGGTGTAGTAGAGGGTGCTACTCCATTCCTTGGACTGCTCTACTTTATCCTTGATCCTTACCTTATAATGCTGAGTGTTAAGCAAATACCATATTTTGAGTCTTTGGTATGACTCGATCTGGGATTGAAACCCGGTTTCCTGAACCATTGGTGAACACTCTACTCATTAGGCCAATGGCCCAGTTTGTCAACAGATATAATTCAATCACCAAACTTTTTAAAGTTCTAAACATATTTAAGAATTTAAACCAAATTATCATTGTTTTCTATTATTTGCATAAACCTGATAATGGAAAAGAGTTTGGTTTAAACTATTAAATGTTTTGATCTTTAAAAAAAAATTTATAGTTAAATTATATTTGTAGTTATTGTGTTTGACAAATTGTAACCATAAATGAATTAATGACTTGTTGTAGACAAATTTACCAAGAATCATAAAATTTGTATCAACGATTAGAAGACAAGGATAGTATTTGACAGTCAAATCATCATGTTGACACAAAATCATTTAAAGTTAGCAGCATTTGTAAAAGAGTGAGGATAACAGACAACAAAATTCAGATATTAATGAGCTTTTTATTTTTTTTTTATTTAGTTATTTCTTTTCTATTTGCACAAACTCTAACTGGAATAACATTTACCTGGCAAAAGCACCAGGATGTAAAGGAAAAGAAAAAGAAAATTGAAACCTGAAGATGCTAAAGGAATATACCAATATGGCTACAACCAAGAGTCTATAAAATACTGACTGCATACCAAACAACAGACTTATGACTAAAATGAATTATTGATAAAAATAAAAATGAGGACAGTAATTTTTTGCTAGTGGTAATGCAATCTTGTCTTAATAATGAAGATGAAGAATTTTGCAAACAATTCTATTTTTTTATAAAGCTTACACAAAGAAAATTTATCTACAGAGATTTTTTTATAAATATTTATCTAAGCTACTTTGCTATTCCCATTATATTAGGTTTGTTTGGTATGTTGATAGAAGGTCATCATTACCAATTTCAAAACTAGTCGTTTCAGATCAATACTAAAATGACTAAAAACTTCTTTGAAATCCTCTTTGGCTTTGACATGATGTTGGCTATATTGACTCCAAGATACCAAGAGAATATAAGAGAAAAAAAAAAAAATATCCAGACATTCTCAAAAGTGACAATGAGATACCCAATATTACCTACATCGGCTCCATTGGTACGTATTTCATTTATTTATAATTTATTCCTATGCTATTAAAATTTTGTAGGATTTTAATTCATTTCTGCATTAAAAGATTTTGTGACCTGCAACAAGCACCTTGATAAAATTAACTTACATACTACAAGGCATATTCCAAAAATATCAAAACTGAAGCTGTGTTTATTGAAACAGCTATTAACGATGAATGTAATGATCATTCTCTTCAAATTAGTCTCCTTACCATTCAACACATGTGGTTTTCCATTCTCCAAAGCAAACTTATCTTGATATCGTATGAATCTGCACCATCATACTTTTTTCATGTCCTAAAATCTTATCAATGAGATGAATTTTCAGTTTAGGAAACAAGAAAATGTCATACTGAGCTAAGTCTGGTGAGTACAGTGGATGCTGTACTTATACAATCCTGTATTTCATGAAAACTGCAGATCAAAAAGTAAGATTACTGGTCAATAAGATTCAAGACTGCTGACAAAAAAAAATCAGGAACCAACACTAACTTGTCTAGACATACAGATATTATCACTTTATTAATTTGCTTAGCTATGCACACATCATTTAAATTTTAAAATTTAAAAAGATTAAAAAAGTCAATATCAATACTTTCTGAATACACTCCGTAGTTGTTATCCTATACATTAGATCTTCCAGAAAAAAAAAAACTTTCCAATAATAATTGTTTCCTTTATTATGATTGGTAAGACAATAAGAAAGAAAATAGAGAGTAGCAGGAAAAATATTTTTTTGATATACAGAAATGTAAAAAAAAAAAAAAAAAAAAAAAAAAAAAATCTATGTATAAAGTTATATCTAAATGTTTAAAAGAAACGAAAATTTGTCTTAGAGCTTCTCAATGCCAAGTAACATTAAAAACAACTTTCTTTTTAATTTCTTATTGTATTCTATAACTCGTGTACACACCAAAACATTTTTAGATTTTTCTATAATAACCCTGCCCTTCCTTCATTACTTTTCTGCTTTCATTTTGGTTTGCTTTTGGCCTCAGAGAAAACACAAAGCCAACAAGATCCTCATAAAGATAGCTGTCTTACAGCACGAAATATTTGTTTTGTTGACCAAGAAATAATTTCTTTAACATTATTTTCCACAAAACCAACACAGTTCTTGATTTTTTTTTAAATCTATTCAATGCTAAGTAATTTTCTTATTCAAACACTAGTTTAAAGCCTAAATCAAACAACTATATGAATAGGAATCATAATAGTTCACAAATGCTTAGAGAATTTCTACCTTGCCCTCTATATTAACAATGGCAAAGTGCTGTTTATCTGTCCTTAAAAGAATCAAATGGTTCAATGCCAAGGTATCACATTTGCCATGCATTTTTATGGGAATATCTTTTTGCTATATAAATAAATGAGAAGAACTTTGTCTTCTATAAATGACCAAAAGGTTTGATGCCAAGTTAGCAAATGTCCAATGTATTTCCAATTGAAAAATCTTTGGTAATAAGTCTATATTAATGACTAAGATGAGTTTGTTCATCCGGTTTATCTTAAGATACAAAATTTAGTATGCATACTTATGGAACCAGGAGAAAGGTTTTAAAAGCAAAAAAATTTTTTTAATTCCCCATAGAGAATGATGGCTCTCATAGAAATGGTGTCTAACTATAATAATCAGTTTGATAGCATATTACTACAAGACACAACAAATCATAGAAAATTTCAACTTCCAAACTACCAGAGAAAAATTAAAATATTAATCTTATTAAGACAATCATTCACTTTAATTAAACATTACAAATTAGATGTATAAGTAGTTTTTCAAGTAGGAAATATAAAAAGAATTTCCTTGTATTCTTACAAATTTTGAATCAAATCTGGACAAAAAACAAAAATATACAAATTAGTAACTCTTAAGTGTCACTCTCTTGAATTCAAAAATATTTCTCCTTGAAATTTTACACAGAAAAATATCAATTTAATAAGATAAAGAGTTTAATGGTACTTCTTTTTTCTATGATGTGGATTTATCCTTTAACAGCTCAGTGTAAATTCTTAATCAGTGACAGATTATGAAATAGGCATTATTTTGAAAAAAATAAATAAATAAAAGCCGGTTTGGTTTTTGACATTTCTCCATTGGTTCCACTATGTCGACAATCCAACATAGGCAAGTACTTCATCTAGTATATTCATATAACAGACTACTACAATTTCAACCAATAAATGAAAAAGAAAAGAGGATGGGGAAAATCACCTCAGCAAATTTTACTATTCCTCTAATGTCAAAGCCATGAATTCCACAACACAAATCTGTGCCAGCTTCAACAGACAATCAATAAGCAAAAATTCTCCAGATGTTTATTTTTCTAACTTGAGACATTCACTCAAGTGATCATTAAAATGTCAAGGTCACACACACACAAGACAATAAAATAAGTTTAAACATTCTTTTCATAAAAGACCAATGTGTAATCACTCCCATTGTTCATTTTTACCAATACAAGAATTCAGGACAAATATTAAAATCAATTCTGAAAACCAAATTTATCTGGCATTTTCTCCACTGTAACCCAAAAATCTGCTTTTAATAGCCATAAATTAATCATCCAAAATAAATACTAGCCATTATGTTTGTTTGCACTCTAAGACAGATTATAGATATTGACAGAATTTGAGATGAGCCATGACAAAAAAAATAAATGAATGATCAGAAAATTATAGAAACATGTCCAAATCATTATGCATATAATAGCCCTATTTTATCAGTAAATACTTGCATTAATGCCTAGCTACCAACAATCCATTTCTTCCTGATATTCAAATCATTTCTACTGGGAAATAATTTGCAATGTATAATTGCTGAAGCCCTAATGCTGAAAAAAAAAAAAAAAAAAAAAAAAAAATGCATCTACAATGTTGAAGACTTTATTCTCAAACACGTATTGCAACTTGTCAGTTTTCTTAAGAATAAGAAAAGGCTACAGCAATTAACAATGAAAACTCTTTGGCACAGCAAGCTAGATAATTAGGTACTTAGGTTTATAGCATCAAGGGACAAATACGGGAGATAATTCTGTCTTACAGAGTAATGAGAAATTCTGTTATGGTAACATGGCATTACACAACCATGAACAGGTTTCATTACTTAATGAGACCATGTCGCTCATACATTAAGAAAGTTTCATTTTCAACTTCAGTTAGTAAATGAATCTAGTTTTGTTATCAATAATTGGAAAAACTATAAGTTTAACCTCATGAAATGTATTGGTTCCATAAAAGATATTTCTTTTTTTTTTTTTTTTTTTTTAAATATGACCAAAAAGATAACACGCATTTGAAATTATATGGGTGAAAAAGAATAGATGGCATTTATTTTCAATGTTAAAAAAGGGAAAATTGAAAAATAAATAAAATTTAAAAAAACAAAACATATTTGTCACCCACTTTCATTATTGATTGGTTTGGTTTGGTTTCTTTGTTTAATGGCATATCAACTCTTTTAGGTTATTTAAAGCCAAAGCCATTCTCCTAGAAGAACAGTAGTGGTACTATTTAACCCATAGCTGGGAGGATAAGGGGGTTCATACCTTTCCCAACGGTATTTGCCCAAAAGTGAACATAATAGTGCGACTGGAGTACGAACTCGCGTACTACGATTCCGCAGTCCATCGCTTTAACCATTACACCACGAGGACACCGCCTTTCATTATTGAGTAATGAGATATTACATTGCTATGGTAAACAAGTTATTTTATGATTATTAATTTCTGATGCAAATTACAGAATTTGAAACTGGAGAATTATGTTAAAATAATAATAATTTCTTTTTCATTATTGTTGTTTCACTTTCATAGCATGTTCACTTACAGATATTACACTCTGATGAAATACCAAGGAGTCATAATGATCCTAAGAAGAATGCAGATACTACACTAATAAGTTGGCGACCTTAGTTGAGGGTGACCCAAAGGCTCTGTTTTCAATATCTACTACACTGTGGCGTAGGGGAGGGCACTACACCATTCCCAGTACTAATACTAGATAGAAATACTAATCCATACATAATTTCACCATTTCCTATGGAAACTATACCAGTTATTAGCATAAATGAAACCACTCGTTAAAATTACTTAGTAAATCAAAACCTATTAAATGTATTTCAATGATAGAACAATTGACTGAAAAACAAGATTTAAAAAAAAAAAAAAATTTCAAAATTTGTTCTTTTTAGATGGCGCTCAGAAAATTCTAAATATTAATAATTTTGACTAGTATCATCTTACATTTTTATGAATTCTAGTTTCTTTTTATCACAACTCACAAGGAATTTGTCTTTTCTTTTTTTTCCCCAATGTATGAAGTGACAACCTGAGAAAGTTATGATAAAAAGCAACTAGAAATAGAAAGATGAAGGATAATACTTATCAAAATTATTAATACTATAAGATTTGAATTTATCCATAGAATATTTGAACAAAAAGTGGAGAAATAATGAAAATTTTTAAGGTTAGCAGTCATTTTTTTTTTTTTTTTTTTTTTAAATCAGCATGTGGTTATTTATAAAGAAAAAAATTAAGAACAATTTTTTTTAAATTCAATTTCCATTAAAATCATTTTTTTAAAATCATGTTAAGATTTTCTTCAAATAAAAATGTATTATTTTGAATTCCTAAAAAATCACTCTCTTTTACAATTATAAAGTTGATACCAAGTCACATCCTCTTGATAGAATTGATATTATAATTGCAAATGTGAGGAGAGTATTCTCTAACTGAGAATAGTTACCATCATGAGAAATTATAATGATCTCAGAGTACATGTACACAAACTTCATCCAATAATTTCTTTTTTTTAACTTGATAGGTTTTATGGCATATCAACTATTGCAGGTTATCTAATGCCAAATCTAGTTTTATATATATCATATGTAAACAAATAGTTTGTTGGTAACATTTTTTAACAAACCAGAGCTCATTTATTTGCACACAGTTAAATGGTTATACATATATGATTTGTAAGTAAATAGTTTGTAGGTAACCTTAATTTTAAATGAATTATAGCTAAATTGTTTGCACACCATTGTTTTAAGTATTGCTATATAACAATAATAATTCTATTCAATACTATTCATTCATTTAAACACAGTTAAATGGTTCTAAGTATTCCGATCTAACATAAATAATTCTATTTAGCATTAATCATTTGTTTGCACACAGTTAAATGGCTTCAAGTACTGCTATTCAACAACTAGTTTTATTTGCACACAATTAAATGGTTTTAAGTATTGCTATGTAACATAATCAAATTTAACATAAGTCATTTGTTTGTACACAGTTAAATAGCCAAACAGTTTTATTTGACCCATACATGGAACCCTATCAGGTACGAGCATTCCAGTTCAAGGTGGGCTTGGGACTAATGGCAATGATGGTGTAGTCCACATTCCCCAAAGCTCTAGGCCAGGAGCCTCACCATCAGATGGTTTGGTGTCATATCCAGGACACTCGTTGAGGGGTCTTACTCCTCTGCAGTCAGCATATTCTACAGCTCTAGCCAACTGGACTGTTAAACAGATAGTAACACTAATTTCTATACATTCATGTAGGCAATCAGTCTTGTCTGAATATATAATTAAAATTAAAAATGTTCCAATTTAGAATATAGCCATTAAGGGATTTAAGAGAATGAAGAATCATATTTGTAGGACGAAAAGATTTATGGTTTATAAGGCCATTAAAGAGGGTAGAGGTTAACATTATCACTAACTACAACTCATCCAAGTTCTATAGCTATCTATTTTGAGTTTTGATAGAAAACACTGTCATCCTACGACCTGCATTGGATGTAATGTAATGTAATATTTTCATAGTTTTACTTTGATTTCAATGTGTCTTAGATGCTGCCAAATAGGGTAATTGTTTTTATGGAAAAAATGTAAGCAAAGGAAGATAATTCCTTGCATCTTGAAATGCTTCAGAAATTCAAAAAATGTTCATAGCAAAGACAGTTTGGGATAAAAGACTTGTTTATGAAAAGTAAATACTCTTTCCCTATTGCTATCATTAGGTCAAATTAAATATTTTCACATCCTAAACTGTACATTCAACAGTAAATAAAGGAATAAATAAATCTAAGTCACTGTCGCTTTGAATAATTACTTCAAAATAAACTTGTTTATCATATGCATTTAAAAGTATCTATAAATGCCATGCTTGTACATTTCTTTAATCTTTTTATATCAATTTAACCAAAACATCAACATTATAAATCAAGTCTCTTATCCATGATCATCTGATACCACTTTTCAGGAAGGATGGGGGGGGTATTTCAAAAGGACATATTCTGAATATATTTTATTGTCAACTGTTACATAACTAGCATTCCACCTGTAGAGGGAGTGTTGCTCTGACTGTTATTTTTAAGGTAAATTTATTCACCCAACCCCTCCATGGCTAGGAGGATACAACATAAGGTCAATTTTAAAGTAAGTACTGCTGGTGTAAATTCAGGGTTTTCCTTCTAAACAAATTGCTTTACCAAGACTAGAGAACCAGTTTGCCCTACTATTCAACCATAAGGCCTGATCAGAAGTAGAAGCAGGGTGATGGCCTGTTTGTCCCCACCCAAGCAGAAGCTCATGTTCTCAATCCTCTTTCTTTTTCTACATCTGGAAAATTTATCAAAGACAAAACACTCCTATATCCATTTAACTTTTATTCTTAAATATCAACAGTAAATGAGGTGTTGTTATCATAAAGAAATTATTCCCATGTGGTTCTACATCCTTCCCATTATCATCATGTAATATGTCTATTGTCTATAATCAAGGCAAAACTTCTCTATTGAGTTTCCATGTTTATTTAACAGGTTGACAGACAAAAGTAAATGCACTGGCATTATATCAATGGTCATCAGCACTACGACTTAAAAGGTGTGGGGAATTGTTTCTCATGTAATTTCTCTTTGTGGCTGGCTACAAAAGAAATCTGTCACCAGACTATTATTTAACATGCTGACAGGTTAAAGTAGTCAGCTACTAGTTATTTGTTAGGGCTAAAGAGCCACTTACACATTATAAAACTACTGACAAAAAAACACAAACTATGCAGACTAATGCTTATTATATGTACTATAAAGATAAAAAGATAAATATATAAAACTCAAAGAATGTTTTATTGAATAATATATTTTTTATTAGAATTTTGACTCCATGGTATTAAGTGTAAGGTGAAACAGTGAGATGTATAAATGTTACAATTATTCTACTCTATATATTCTTTCCAAATAATTGTTTTATTTTCTGCAGGTGAAGAATCATGTTTGTTAATAATATAATGTTCTGAATTGAATAATGGTGCATCCTCTTATGACAATTTAGATTAATGTTGTGTCAGTAGTACTTAATCATCTCTAGTTAAGGAGTTAACAGGTTTTCTCTGTGAGAGATGCAATATGTTTACAAAAAGCCTTCAACAAGGGAACATAGATCCCACTAAATTAAAATTAAAAAAAAGACTGGACAAAGACATTGTGGTTGTGATTTTCTTCTTTATTTTTACAGGGCTAAATATGGGAACAAGATACACACATACATTATATATCTCAACTTGTACAAAGAGAAAAGCCGGTCAGTCTTCACTATATGTTATCATGGCCACCAAACTCAATAGATCTGATTCCCATTACAGGATGGGTTGGATCAATAAGTTTACTCTGCAGAAACTTCACCATATAACTTGTAACAGTTAAAATACATGCTATTAACATTCTGGCACCAAATCCCAGGAAAAACCTTGTAAAAACCATGCCTGATCGGGTAAAAATTGTTGCGGAAACATGAAAGACAAACAGCTTATAAAACAGACAATGTTTTGGCTCATCAGCATATATTTATACACACAAATATTCAATATGGAAGCATTTGTGATGTTATCATTATAGGAAATGCACACAGTAACCAGAGTTCAAATTTTGAACAAAGCTGTTTGCATTTCATAAAGCACTAATACCATTGGTAAAAGGTATGCATCTAACAATTACCACTCCAGCTATGGTTAAATAGTAGGGTAGACTAGACTCTTTAACTTTGGCATGGCAAATAGTCAAAGAGAAGTAAAACTCAAAATTCAAACCTGTTAAACTCTGCTTAAAAATTGACCTTGTGTTGCATCCTGCTTGTACAGAGGGATTGGGTAATTACATAGACACACAAATATTTACATGTGAATATATCTGCATGTATGTACAGAATTAACATTTTTCTTTAATATTCCTAAATCTGAGTTGAATAATAAATCATTGACCCCTTCCTACCAGGTGAAGAGGTGTCAAATGCCGCCCCACCCTGCAACAAAACAAGAAGGCTAAAAAACATACCCTGCATACTTTTCATACCAGGAATAATCTGATACTTCAAATTATGAACAATACAATCACACTTTCATTGAAGTCAGGTACAATAGACCTCTTTGCCAAGGTTAAAGAATCCGGGTTACCCTATGAATTAACTATAACTGCAAGAAAAACAGATGGATTCATGCCTTTCCTAAGGGCATTAACATGAAGTGAAATGCAAACTGCATCTTCTGGAATTTGAACTTGTAATGCCAATTCCATTTCCTATGACAGTTACCATTATGCTAAGCATGCTTCCTAAATAATACTGTATCAGCTTAATTTGTTCTTTAATATATTTCTCCAGTACAATAGCTTAAATGAAAGCTTACCTTCTAACATAAGCTGAATTGTGCAAGTCATAGACACTGAAAAAGCACTTTTATACACTGAGCCAAGCCTCTCACTAAAGGTTGAACAGAAACAGGCAGACAACAAAGAGCTCTTTAGTGGGGTTCTTAAAAGCAGATTTGTTTTACAACTTAATTCCTTGTTAAAAAGATCCTTCAAGAGTCAATTGGCTAAATTTGGACCATTGACAAGGTGTTTTAGGTTCCTTTGCACATGGCATGCATCTTGATATTCAGGTTTTACAAAATCTAAAAAACCAAATGCCAATATTTCTCTACTCTTTATTAGATAATCTCTGCTACTTGTTCTATTCACTGAAGATGCAAATTAACTCCAATTACTCCTGACGTTGTTGTAAATTTACATACACAACATGCCTGCTACAAGGAATGACAGATTTGGAATCAGCTATTACTAAGTGGTTGATGCCAATACACATTGTACATCGTATTGGCATCAACCACAATCCAGGTGCAAATAATAGCTGTAATGAGAAAGTAATTTACAAGAAAAATACATGCAATAAAAACATAAAATTAGTTTAAGATTTTTGATTGGTTAGAAAAAAAGTTGGCGGGGGTATATTTAACTGCTTGACTTAAATTCTTATGGTTGCAGACAATACAACATTTATATAAAGAAATCAATGATATTTGTCTTCAAATTTATAGAAGTAAATGTTGAATAATTGAGGGGATGAAAAACAAATGAACGTGTCACTTAAAGATGATATATTTAAAAACTAGCTTCTAAGATTCATATTTTATCATCATTTTTTTTTTTTTAAATCATTACTACCCACCACCAAACTCATCCTAACCCACAAAACAACAGCTGCACAGCTACCTACCTACCATCTCAAAAACCAAGTGAGACAAGAAGTAAGGACAGACTAGTAAGTGATGTTTTATGAACTCCTACACATGGATACATCCATGTAGACCAACCAGCAAGAACTTATATTCACCAGCACATTGCAGACACTGGATGCCATCTGATACCTCTAGAAAAGGTAAGAATCCATCACTTCTCTCAGCTAAGGATCAATAGTAAGGAAAACAGGGCCCTTTAGCAATAGTAACCAGTCTAGATGGGAAATCTCTGAATTCAAATAAAAATGAGAATTCTTTTAAACTGTAGCCATGTCAGTACAACTATATGATTACACCGCTTAGACTATAATGAAACATATGGAGAAAAAGCTAAAGAATAACTACAAAAGAATTATCCATGTTGTTCTGAACAAATCTTAGAAGCAGCACCCAAGCTGCTGTATGACAACTTTCCTTCCATCTTACAAACTATCCAGGTAAGATGAGCAAGACATGGTGGGTACTGCTGGGACATATTAGTGATGGCCAATCAGCAAAAATTTACATTTATCAGCTCTGTACAAACACTGGATCCAATTTAGAGGACTTGCCAAGAGTGAGGAAGAGAGTTGAGTAATTATTTTGCTTTAAAATTTACTGTGTCAGAGGGGTTTGGTAAATTGTGACCTACAAGCTATGAAAACTTTAAGGTCAGCCTTCTATCTATGATAAGTCTATCAGACACAGCATAATCTTTTGAATACATTTTTTAAGTGCATCCTATATGCTTTCAAATAGGTTGGGGCAAAATATTCCATGTCAGATTATAACTCTATACAATAAATTATTATATAACTTAGAAATCTCAAGGGAATAAATAACTCTGAACAACTAAAAGAGATTCATTACATTATAAAGAATCTTCTGAGCTTAAAAAGAAAGTACTTTCATACCATGTAAAACCTATGTTGGAATGAGGACTGATCAGCTTCTAAAAACGGGTACATTTTTTTTTGTCTATGAGACATAGAAAGCAAGTGGTATAATAGTTATTGTCACAGAAAATAGAATCAAATAGAATTAAAAATGGGGGGGGAAACATCATTGAGCAAAAGTATTCAAGTTTTTGTTATTAACTCTCAGAAAAGATGAAAGAAAGACAAACTTAGAGATCAGCACCAGTGAACGTATCAGAGAGAAACTTCAATGAAATTAAAAATAGGACTGGAACTGTACTACAACACCATATGATACTAATTTATACAACGGTAAGCTATATACCAAACATTGGGTGGAAAAAAATTCATCGAGGGAAAGGGTTAAGATTGTGGGAACAAAGAACCTTTATATGTATCTCTAGATTCCTCACACACACTCAAATGAACATGATTTTATTCTTCTTAAATAAAAGATGATTAGTGTAGTTCTTGAAAGCAAATTTGTTTTACTACTTTATTCCTTATAAAAAAGATCCTTCATGAGTTACTTGGCAAAATTTGGATAACTGACAATATGTTTTAGGTTCCTCTGCACATTGCACTTATCTTGATATTCAGGTTTTTCAGAATCTAAAATACAAGATGCTAATATTTCTCTACTCTTTATGAGGTAATCTCTGCTGCTTGTTCTATTCACTAAAGATACAACTCCAATCATTCTTGATATTGTTACAAATTTACACAAGCTGCAGGCCTTGGTTATTGGATGACAAAATCAATTGGTATCACTAATCTTGAAGTATAGAAACATAAAGGTTATACTAATTTTAAACCAACAGAAAAGAGTTTTAACAGTATCGACAAATGTCATCTTGTCAAAAATAAATAAAACTTAATCTCAGGCTATAGCAAAGTAGAAAGTCACTGCATATATCCTATTTTCAGTAAATATCCAATTAAAATCACAACCAAGTAGATAATCTGACCTTACCCCACCTAAATCTTGCACATCTCTCCACCACACATCCCAAAAGTCATGCAAAGAGCAGCACTTGTTATTTTAAAGTTTCTTTCTTCTCACTGCAAAATTGCAAAGTATTGACATAATTGGGTATGGCTGCCTGCCTGCTTTTCCAACCTTGATTCAAGGGCCAAGGGTCATTCAGTTGTTTAGCTACAGAAGAGAAGGAAGGTGAAGATTTGTTGGGCCAACAATGTAATTGTGTTTAATATGAGGCATACTGTTGTGGCAATTGGTATCACTGAAGAGAAGGGGCTGGCTGGCTGGCTGGCTGGCAGTTGTAGGAAAGTGTCAAGTAGTCACACTATAATTTATACCACAAAGTGGCCTGGGGAGACATCTGATATTGTAAGACTAAACTTTGATATATAAACATTCATAAATAAACAAGTTTGCTTAAACACACATTGCATAAACACACTTATGTATGTGTACATTGAATCCTTATTCTATATTAAAAAAAAAAAAAAAAACACTAATACACACATGAGGGTACATGACAAACATATGCATCCATAAGTATCCCACAATCCCAACATAAAAGTGCACTTATACATAAAATTGCAAAAGGCATCAATATAGTATTTTAGTAAATATTCCCAAAATTTTTATATAAAACAATGTTCCTCACTGTTTTCTTATTCCTGCAACTAAAAGTTTTATGTGCCATTTAGCACAATCAGCAAACAAGAAAAAAACTGAGTAATCTTTACTTTTTTTCTTTAAAAAACTTATATACTAATCTGCTGGCTCATAGGTTAGGGGAGCACTAAGCAACCAGAGTTCAAATCCTGAATGAAACTGAATTTTACTTCGCACTAATGCCTTTCAGAAAGGCATAAGCTCATCTATTCTCTCCCTAACTGTGGGTATATGGTAGAGCAAACTGGTTTCATTCAGCTTGGTATAGCAACCAATCTCAGCAAAGCAAAACTGAATTCAAACTGTATGCTACTAAAGAATTGACTTTGTGCTGAAGGGGTTAGGTCAATAAATACAGATAGAGCAGGTCAGGGATTGTTCCTTTCAATTGGTACCATGTAACCTAATACAACCTGTCATATGTTACTTAGAAAAAGAGAAGGGAACCATCAAGTAAATACCATTGTTCTGATATGTGATAAAGAAAAACGCTCTGAACAGCACCTCTGACAATCTAATAGGTTATAGGAAAGACGTGTATAAATCCACAGATTTAGGCAAGATTTTGATTTTTTACAGATTTCAGGAAAAAAATTATCATTGATACTTATATCTTTTAAAAGATGGAATCATTATTCTGATTACGGAGATGGATTCAATAAAAAACAACTTGAAATTAACTATTTTTATTTGATGTTCAGATTTTATAATCTGAAAAATTCAGTAAACTTTGCATTAGTAAAATAAAAAAGAAAAATCCTTTTTCCCTGCCAAGCTGAAATATTGTTTATTCAGTTTCCTTTTCACAAATATAGAGAAACTCAAAAGGCAATACTCATGAAAACACAAATACACACATTTAAAAAAATTTTGACAGAAAAAAAAACAAAAAACACACACATAAGTCAATATTTTTTTTTTTCCTGACACATAGAGAATTTACATGTGCACGCACGCACGCACACACACACATTTGCACATGTATATACTTATCAATTAAGCTTTGCTTAGATTTGCTCAGCAGCCTTAGTTTACTTCCAGAACCTGGTCACCCATTTAAGTACTGAGCAGGTTCTTTGATGTTCAACTTTGATCTGATTGAAACCAGTACTTTCAGTGTGACTTGAAATATATATACTTGTTGGTTGTTTGAGTAAAAAAAGTCAAAATTAACTTTCTTACAACAGAATATAACTTACAAATTGTTGTTTAAGTGCTTAAAGAGGTATATCTGAAAACCTCAGATGTGGAAACTTTTTCTCAACCTTTGTCTTACTTATTCATCAGTAAAGTGAGCAAGAGCATCTGAATTATTTGATTTTTCTAATTTCCTGGATTTATGTATGGAGTCCTGCAAGTGCAAAAAAAAACAAAAAACAATCATTTCCTCCCTTTCCAATAAAATTGACCTAACTGCCAATAAATGATTCTTTTTAAATCTCATAAAACAGTTATAACAAAGATATGATTCTTAACAAAGTAATCGTCACTTCTACTGTTTATCATAACAATCAAGCAGAGATGTCCAAACTATCAAATAAAGAATTCTCTAGGATGACACAGTAATGAAAAAAAATTGTCTGCCATTAACTTTTGTTCCCATCAAAAAGAAAATTCAGAAGTCCAACACCTCTTTTTATTTTAAATATCTACTTCATCTTTCACCATTTTCACTCAAGACTTAATATAGACCCAGTATAATGTTGATTGGCTATGAGGAAAATCAAGTTAGTTTGGATGAATATGATCATTGTTACTTCTACAAAGTGGGGGTGGGAGTTGTCTCAAGCAATGCTAAGAACTGATGATAATGATATCTTTATGTAAAATGTATGGAAGACAGGAATCAGATTAATGATAAAAACTGCTTACTATTGTAATATATACTAAAATCAGAGAATCAAAATAATTAAAAAGAAAGAAATACAAAATTTACCAGTGAAAAGAATATTTCAACAAGTCAAAGATATTGCAAAGAATTTTTTTTATTTTTACATTTAAAAAAAAATTTTTTTATAAATTTCTTAAAAAATTTTTTATTTAATCTTAAATCTAAATCTTTAAAAAAAATTTTTAAAAAGAGAGACAAAGAAAAATTAGTAATTAATATTTCCAAAAAATTTCTATTCAACAGACATAGATAGATATTATGGAAAAGAAGAGTGTACATGTAAAAACAAAAAAAGAAAGGAAGGCCGGGGGAAGAAAATGGTGTTTAAGCAAAAAAAGATAGCCATACAAAACAATTTTAAGCAGTTAGAAAATATTAATATGCAGCTATTATTCTTTAAAAGTTCTTTGATTCACAGCTGATTGGAAACAGCTGATGCCAGCCAAATTCTGCAAATTTTGCTATTTATACAAGTAATAATAATAACCAGCAGGTGTTCATCATGTAGTCATAAGAGTGGAACACGCATTCTATATAAGAAATTATAATTTGCTTGAAAATGGCAGACACTCTGGTACATCAGTGATTCAACTATTCTAAATACATATAATATATACATTTTGTATATAACAGATTACTATATATAAATACTTGAAAATTTTGCGCCTAGCTATAGATAAGATAGTAGGGCAGAGTGGGCATTCTAGATTAGTTTGTTCACTAATAAAAAAATTTTAACAAAAAACACAACCAAATAACCAGAATTCAAAACCAATAATGGACCTCTTAGTTAAAGGTAAATGGCAAATATAGGTTGTAGGGTTAACAATCCCACCCCCATAAACTGCCCTGTTAGCAAGGCTTAAAATATGCTGACTGTATCCCTTGCAAAGGCCTAAGACCCCCCCCTGCAAAAAAGTAAATAAATAAAAATGAAAGGTGTCCTGGGTATGACCCTAAACTACACTTGATAGTGAGGCTCTAATTCTGGAGATCCCTTACTCCCAGGTCCACTCTGAGTGGTAGTAACTGTTATGGTCCCATCTATGATTCAAATTGACTCGTTTTAAAAATTATTTGTATTCAATAGGACCATGTGCATAAAAAGAAAAACTCTCAAGAAATAACTACAAAAAAAAAAAAAAAAAAAAAAAATGTAAAGTATACAATGAATGTGACTCCCTAACCTCAAGGCATTAAATAACTCTAGACGAGCTGACATGCTATTAAAATCACCCCCACAATATATTTATGGATATGCTCGCAATTCCAGTTCATTTATTTATTCACAAGGTGTATTCAAGCATATTAAGCCTGAAGCTGTATATATCAAAATAGTAATGACAAATGAATGAAGAATTAATTTTGTTTCTTTAATAGTCCCCATGAAATTCAACACATTTATTCCAGCAAATTAGATTTCTAAAGATACAAATACTAAATTGATCTTTGGCAGAAGTGCAACACATTGATCCGAGGCATGGGGCACAGATACTACACTCTCATTCTAGCAGAAGTTATAGACATAAACACAAAGAAAAAGTCAGTTATCATATAAATAGATGAAAATAGAGTTGCATTTTTCAATAGTAATTGAATTTATATTCCTATTTAAAAAAAAAAGTACAAGATTTTGAAAATAGATTCAGAATGAGAAATCCATTTGACACTTTCTGAAAAATTTAAGGGTTTATTCAAAGCAAAATAAATGCAAATGATGAATGAAAGCAACAGAAGAGAAATCACCTTGGCCTTGAGAAATAGAAATTTTATAAAACAATAAATAAAAATAAAATAAAATAAAATCATTAACCTGGAAAAAGACACAAAGGTAATCAACTGTCTTTTCTAAATGATCAACAAAAAGACCCAATAAAATAAAAATAAAATAAAGTAATTTTGCCGGTTGAGAAAAAGAATAAAATGAAATCAACCATCTTGATATAGATTCTTCTTTTGAAGGGACAAAATTAGATTTTCCCAGAAGTTGAAAAGTGGACTGACATGTTGATCATGAGAAAGGGGAGAAAAAGATCATATAAATAAAGACCCAACAAAACAGGCAATCATCCAACTAGTAGAAGCAAATGAGAAGATAATTTTATAATTTTACTAACTTGTAAAGGTTTCCAAATGAGTAGGAGAACCAGAAAAATTTTAAATAAATTAGAAGAAAGAAAAAAAGAGGACCAAGACAATAAAGAGAAAGAAAGAAAGAAAAATTAACAAAAGAGAAAAAGAACACTGATGAGAAAGAAAGAAATATTAAGGCCAAATTAGGAACAATGGATAAAAAGATTATACTGTGCCAGTCTCTCAAGTGGTGAGGTCCTGGTCACCTTGAAAATCAGCATGCGAAATACTGGCTTTTGGTATTCAAATACCAGTTTTTAACTGTTTCAGCTCTGAGACAAACCAGGACAACTGCTTACCACCATGATACTTACAAAACTGAGTTTTGTATGATGAATGGCCAAATTATGAGAAATGGAAAATTGAGAAAAGGAAGATTACATGGAATCAATCATCTAAAAAATGAGAGATGCCTGTCAGTGAAAATCAAGGCTTTTACTTGAGCTTCAACACCAGCCAATTACAACCCTTGTTAGATTATTTCATGCCAAAGTCATTTTTTATTTTTTTAAATTTCATATGTATTATACAGGAATACTTGATAACATAACTGCTAACAAATGATTATTAGTGTCAGATGAAAAAATGATTCCAATGAAACTTTGAAAATATTTATGGCGGTAATAAAGCATTTACAAATGGACCAAATTTTAGCATTGAATCACCCATAAGGAGTTGATATGTTGTTAATCAACCAAACCTTATAAAAATGTAATTCTTGCAATGCCTTTCACCCAAACAACTTTTTTTGACATTAGCACCTTCCCATATCTATTACCTTCTTTCAGTGCTGAAAATATATTTACAACTTTGAAAGTCTTTTCTCCTCACCTATTCCTTTCTTTACCTACTTCCTATTGGACACACATAAGTATATAAGTGAAGTTGGTGACTACAGTTGAGGGCAACCCAAAGACTCTTTTCATTAGCTACTACACAGAGGTGGAGGGGAGGGCATTATTCCTTTCCCTGGATTGATCCACTTTACCCTTGATCCCTACCTTATAATACTGTGTTAAGCAAGGAGGCATCAAGTACCATTTTTTGAGTCTTTGGTATGACTCGATCAGGGATTGAACCTTAGCCTCCTGGGCTATTGGGAAACACAATCCACAAGGCTAATGGACATTTTATATATATAAGGTTTTGGTTTTAATAACTCATCATCAGAACTTAGAAAAGATGATATCGTGTGTCGTTAGATCAACAATGGATGTCTAACAACACTTGATATCATATTTTCTAAGTCCTGATGATGGTTTATTAAAACTGAAACATTATAGTGTCAACTTCCTTTACACTGAATTCTTCACTTTGGATTACTTGGTTTTTCAATTTTCCTCCATATGGTTGGATTCTTTTCCATTATTTACTATATATATATATATATATATATATATATATATATATATATATATATATATATATATATATATATATATATATATACACACACGAAAATTTATAGGATCCAAAGCACAAACTATTAACTCATTTTCTTTTTTAATTAATAGCATTTAGTAAAGTTCCACTGACTTCACATAAAATATCAAATCCTCATTTTTATTTTAAAAAGGAAAATCCAGAAATTTAAAATGTTTTCTACAATTTGTCTATGATAAAAATACAAATCCATACTAATTTATCAACATTGTTAACAATTCTTCAGATACATTGTATATATCTTGACATACCAGCTGAAAAAAATGGATGTTGAATGAAATTATGAATATGGAGAATCAACACCAATTTTTTCCAGCTGGTATAAATGTTAAAATATATATATATATATATATATATATATATATATATATATATATATATGTGTGTGTGTGTGTGTGTGTGTGTGTGTGCATGCATGAGTATATATGTCTCCATAGATATACATAATAGTGTTCTTCAATAGATGTACAGCCTGACAATTATTAGATGAATTTTGACCTGAAATTTGCATTACATAATGTGCAATATATAGAGAAACATAGCATTAAGTGCATTAATAAGAAAAAGATTATGCTATAAAATAAATATTTCTTGTGAAAAATAGACATTTTTCCATCATAAGACTATGAACTTACTGGTGCATATGTAGTCTGTGAAAGTGAGAGAAAAGGAGATTTATTATGAAGTTGTTCTAAGGTTTCAAGTATGTAAATCTTTTAAAATGAAGTAAAAAAAAAAAAAAAAAAAAAAAAAAAATGCAATTTCATGTTTAAATGTAACACTATTGATGGTAGTAGACAGACTAACCTGTCTATGTGTATATGTGTGAACACATGGGTTGGTGTGAGTGTATGTATGTACTTGCAGGTGTATGCATGTGTATGGTAGTGAGTTGACCATAGGTATGAATATGCGTGTGTGTGTGTCCATATAGGAGCTGAGATATTTACGTAGGAACCACTAATTCAACCCTGTGAGTCAAGTGGTGATGTCAGACAAAAATGGAGCAGCATTTAAAAAAATGTTATTATCATAGCCTTTAGGGACTCCTGGAGACATAGGATCTAACAGCATTTTTATGTCCAGTTAATAGGTGGCCAAAAAATCCAAATATAGGAATGTTCACTTTTACATATATACAAGTGGGTCAATTGGAGAAGATCAAAACAGGCACAGAAGGTATACAGAGCAGAGGGACAGGCAGATGGAACCAGAGATGCAGATAGGCTGGGATAGATGGGACCAGAGAATGAAGAAGGGAGGGACAGGAAGGCAAGAGAACAGAGATAGAGAGACATGCAGATAGAATGATTAAGAGATACAGGGACCTGAAAACCTAGTAGTCAGCTATAGTTTTGAGTTGAGGGAATTTTGCAGCCAAGGTGGGAACTTTACAGGCTGTCATTTTGCAATGTGTCGCACACATACCTCCACATCCTTTCTTTAAACAACATTTATTCAGCTTTTAGTTTTCACCTTGTTCTTCCTTTGTGGACCATTTCAGACTCATGAATTTCAACCTGCAGATAACCTGCAAACCCAACATGGGTCAGATGATTATGTGGCTAGGAAGGCATGACCCAAGGATGTATTCCCACATAAAGTACAGACTACACTGACAACATTGACACACCCAACACCAAATTAGTCGATGTTTGCCAATCTATGAGGATGCTTTATCTGTTAAATAAAACATTTGAAAACAGTAGATTAAATACAAATTTGAATATAGTTTAAGCAAGTTACAATAGACTACTACTGTTTCATCATAGTAGTTATATTTAGGGTATGAAATATACATGTAAATCTAACAATCATAGAAGATAGCATTTAATCAGGGTATCTAAACTGAATATATGACCAAATTAAGAGAGATGAAATCTTTGATATCCTTATTGAATTTTAAATGCTATTCATGCATTTTATTGCTATGAGCATTATCATGTGTATAAAGAAAAATAAATAAATAAATGAAGATTAAATCATTGGATAAAAAGAGATAAAAACTATATTTATCCATAAATATATAAAATCCAATATGTATATAACATTTTTCACAGAGCATACAGATACTACACTGATCCTTAACATTTGTTTGTCTTTCCATAAAAACAAGCTCAACAAAAAGGCAATTAAACAAGGGAACCTAGATATATGACTGGACTGGGATGAAAATTGTCCAGGCCCTGACTTGTGTCATACGAGCATCAGAGTACCTCAGCCTTCTCTTTATAGTGCAATGGAGAAGTGCTTACCCACTGTTGGAATTCCCTGAAACCAAATTTACCTCACTTGTGTGAGTGTGTGTTGCAGCTCACCCCAAAATTAGAACACAGTTAAGAAGGAACAGATACTCTAATGATCCCAGTCAGAAAGTCAGGTAGTTATGCTCCAGCTGTAGACAGAGGAGTAACACATTCACTCTTAGCACAACCTACAGATCCTCTTATCCTAAACAGAAGTGTCAAACCAAATGTAAATAATCCTGTCATTTTTTTATGGATACTATGCTAGTATGTAGATAATTATGGATTCTTTGCAGATATATATGGGCTGCAGGCCATGTCATTTGGCTATAAGCCCTGTTTGTTTATTCTTTATAAAACATTAATCATCTTATAGTTTCAACTGTCAAGAAGTTATTAACTTGCCAAAACTTCTGTGAAATCTATAAAAGAAAACTAACTTATTAAAATAGCAGGGAAGAAAAATCAAAAAGGTTTCTTTTTTCTTTTTAGAAAAAAAAAAAAAAAAAAAAAAAAAAAAAAAATCAAGATTCACATGTCAAGAAATAGTGAAACTTGTGAATTCTTCACACACCCACAAAAAAAAAACATACATGGTAATTTCATCAAAATGAAGGGATTATTATGGTTTTAAAAAATCTTAAAAGAAAATTTTTTAAAAAATCAAAAATTTTGAAAAAAAAAAAACAAAAAAAAAACCAACTTTTGCAAATAAATTACTCTGTATTTTCTATGAGTTATCAGTGTTTAATTTTTTTATTTAAAAACCTTCAGCTTCAAGAGTTTTTGCTGATGCATGTGGACCAAGTATAGAACAATGAAAATTCAACAAAGATTTAAAAGCATCACTGAAAAGCAAGTATTAGTTGCAGTAATCTGTGAAAGACAAAATGAAAACAAGATATGGATATATGAACAGATAATTTATCTCATAGAGCACCTCAATATGGAGTAAAGGTTAGCAACTTGATCTCATATACTATTAATACTAAAATACTGTATTTGCCTGAATCATAATAGCTCAGGAAACTAACTAATAAATTTGACACAAGATTCTAAGATGTTAGATCCTGAGAGAGATTCTACCACCTTTTTATTGGCAAATAACAATGGCAGAACTGGCACCTGTTTTCCTTACACAAATGGTAGAAATGTAACTTCCGGTTTCTTAAAACTCAAGAACCAAATTACGACAGCTAGCAGGTAAAATACATGAATTAAAATGGTATCATCCCCCACTGTAAATTATATAATACCAGAATATTGAAAACAGTGTAAAATTTGTTTGCCTTTATTTTTTTTAATTATTTAAATACAACTATGGTAGATCTATTCTTGACTAGTGTCCTACACTTGTGGCTTTGTACTATACCAAACTGAGTTTAGTAAATTTTCACTGGCAAATTCTGTGTTTCTTAAATTGTTTTTTCTTCAAGCTTATATATATATATATATATTTTAATTTTAAAAAGCTTTCTAAGAGAATTTCTATTTAAGTATGGAATTTTTTAACAATACTCAACTTTCAGTGTAGGCAAGTGTGCCAGGAAAAGTTTAAATAAAAATAACAACTACAACCTGATCAAAGACAATGACAATTGTGGATTCTATAGAAATTAATTATGTTAAAGCTTACATTTTTATTTCAAAGGAAGCTGAAGTTTTCAACCATTCATTTCAATTGCAGAATACAAAGAAATTAATCACAGCATAATACTTTTTTAGTATTCTTTGCTTTAACCATTACAATTCGAATTTTACAAAAACAATTGTTTTACCACTTTCTTTTTATAATATATATTTTGGCAGCATTTCTTCATTGACACATATTTGATTGAACATTGACATTTTTTGTCAACATATTTTTTGTTAATCCTTTCAAATCGCTGTATCGATTTTGTGATATTCTGCAGGAATTCGTTGATAAACCTTCCATGATTAGTTATTTCCCAAGCACTTTCTGCCCAACCTTTGGCCATCATCAGAGGAGGATGTATTACAAAAGTGACATAACTTTTCTATATACATTACTTCTATATTTATGAGCTGTAGGATCATGTAGTTTAAAATATATTTTGGCAGCATTTCTTCATTGACACATACAACCTTGTGCCATCCTCACGAGAGGATGTATTACAAAAGTGATGTAACTTTTGTATTTTGGCAGAAAGTACTCAGAAGTAACTGATTATGGAAGGTTTATCAAAAAATATGAATACAAAAAATGTCTATAATGTTCATCAAATATATATATATATATATATATATATATATATATATATGTGCGTGTGTGTGTGTGTGTGTGTAGTTGGGCAACAGTCCTTCATTTAAGCATGTTTGATTAAATAATAAACATACTTTTTGTCAAATTTTATTAGGGTCCTTTCAAGTTCCCAGACGTGTTTTAGCTTTAGGTTGGAGGTGGAAGATGAATTTATTGAAATTGTGCCGAACTCTTTCAGATCTTTCATAGGCCAACATCAGGGGTTGTTTACAAGTGTAAAGATTGGGTTTTTTTTTTAAAAGTTTTTAGGTTTTTATAACATTGCAAAGATTATATAATGCCTTTAGTCCCTTTTTCTTTTAAATATTCTTTTCTTCTTGATAATATTCTATTTCCGTTGATAGCATTCTGTTTTAAATTCATTCCATGTCATCAGCATCTCAGTTTAATCCAATTATAGATTTACGTAAATTATGCAATGTTATAAAATCACTAAAGAAAAAAAACCACAACAACAATCTTTACACTTACAAACAACCCCTAATGATGGCCTATGAAAGGTCAGAAAGTGCTCAGGACAATATCATCTACTAACTCCAACCTAAAACCAAAACACTTGTCAGGAAACTCAAAAGGATCCTAATAAAATTATGGAGACAAAATGTGTCTTTATTATTTAATCAAATATGCTTATATATATATATATATATCTTAAAAACACTCAAAGTCCATTATGTTAGAGTTCATAATGCTAATATGTTTGAGGTTTTATATCTTCTCTGCAATAATAGCATCAGGTACTTTTTCTGCAACAACTTTTCTCATTTGCATTTCTATTATTACTATGTATGCAATGTGTTTTTAAACACAAAGTCAGTATTTTATGAGTGAGAGAAAAGCTCCGAGTTTCACATTCCGAAAATATGTCTTTTTCTAAAAAACAGCAAGACACTTATTCTTCAAGCTTTAAATCACTTTGTGAAACTTTAGATGCCAGAAGATTCACATTCCAAACATATACCTTTTTTTCTCAAAAACATTTCTAGTTAAATCTAACAAAGAAAAAACCATACTATATATACATATAAGACACATACTAAGTTACTCGATACACTGAATATATTTAATATAAGTTACTCAATACACTGAATATATTTACACAAGTAGAAATTAAAATTCAACAAGTGAGGTGAGAATAAGTCATAATTACTAAAAAGTAAATGTTAATAAGTATTTTGGCTTCTAAGCTTTTCCACAATTTCAATTGGTACTTTAGAAACAGTAAAAATTAAAACTTAGAAATCTTTGGTCATTAATAAAGCACATCATTTGTGCAATTCCTCCAAGAATGGGAAATAGATTTGTTCTGCAAAAGAAAATGCTTATCTACTATCTACATTGGTTGTTATGCTTTATAGCAAGATTAAAATACTGGTTTCTAAAGATTGTGTGTGTGTGTGTGTGTTCCTCTTTTGTTCATAATGTTTGTATTCATTCCAGACCACTGACAACATCTTTTCCTCAGTTTGAATGCAAAGGTTGGGTGTAAAACTTATTCAAATAAATCCAAGATAAAAAATTGCAAAATTTAATATCTGATCAAGATCTATTAGCAAAAATAGTGCAGAAAATGTTTAAAGCTAAATAAGAAAATGATTGAGAAGCAGTTAAGTTAGTAATGAAGTAATAAGAAAGACTGAAATTTTGCATGCATATATATAAGTGTTAAAATACAATCATGATTATTGCTTCATTTATTTTTCATTCCAATACCAAAAGCTGTTTTGAGGTAATCATCACGAGTTACAAATACAGGTACTTTTAAATATTCAGGGATCACAGTAAGTATCATGTTTTTTACACCAATTAAAGTAAATTAACTATATAGTTAAAAATGATATGATAGCTTGAAGATAAGAATGAGCCAAATAACTTTGAGAAACTTTTCCAGCAATTTAACTGTATAAGTACGATCATCTTATTTACAGGACACAAACATTTCTATATTTATATTCTATACAAATGGGATAGACACTTTTATATATAGTAAATATATATGCCAATCTAAAGTTGTGTATATACTATTTTTGAAAGCCCTCCATCTTAAAAAAAAAAATTTAAGTTTAAAATTTTCCTGCAGGTATTAGGTTTAATAAGATAAAGAAATTCTCTATGTTAAGAGCAAAGAATAAACAGGAAAGTAACTTCAGTAAAGTTTATTCGAAAAAAATTACCCACCAATTGAATCAAATCTCAAAATTGAGGACATGGCAAAAGCATAGATTTTAAGGGATGGGGGTCAATTCATTAATTGGATAAAACTTTAAAAAGAAACAATAAAATTAAACTACAACAAAAAGCTCTTTCTTCAAGTAGCAAGTTTCAATTTTAGTACAAAGCAAATCTATATCAATCACAGAGAAAACATTGACAACAATATACTAACCACAAGGAAGTTTATGATACTAAGCTAGACTAAAATATAGCAAGTTTAGGGTCGTCAAAAGGATTTTATGTCATAAATAATTTGAAATATAAGAGAAAAAATACCTCTATTTTTTCTAACAGATGTAAGCATTGTCACTTAAACATCTCTTTCTGTCTACTACTTATTCCTTTCCTTTCAACTGGAAGTTACAAATTCAGATTTATATTATATCTCTTATCAGTTACCACATTTCCTTTATTTTACTTGTCAGGCTCAGAAAGAGGACACAAAGTTATTTTACTCTCCTTCCACTTTTGTGTTGGCAGATGTTTTTGTTAATTCAACCATTCTTAAGAATCTTTGAGCCACAATTTCAAAAATTCTACATCTTAGTCATTTTACCTGACAAAATAATATAACTACAAGTTGTGGGTTTCTGTTCTATATTTCAATATTGTTCTCATTTTATGAAAGGATTCCTAATCTTTAAATACAAATTTTAAGTATATTCACAAAGAGAAACTACTTTATCAAATGATTCACCATTGGCCAACCCAAATGTCCAAGTGAACATGCCACTAGGATATCACATCAACTCTGTTTATACTAAAATAGGTTTCTATTTTTAAATAAATAAATTACTCCTAAAAGGCTCTTCACTTTCATTATGACTAAAATAATATTAAAAGAAGTTAGCCGAAGTAACAAAAAATGATGTATGTCAAGATAACCATTATTTGAACTGTAAAAATTATGAGATAAGATTTGATTCTCATGGTATACTTTATCAGGAAATGGCAAAGTATCAAAGAAAAACTATCGACATCAATTGAGAATTAGAGTTAGCCTTGTACCAACCAATCCCAAATATACACCTTTTCATACATTGGTTAAAAAAAAAAAAAAAAAAGAAAATATGACGATGAGGTTTATTGTACTTAGCTTCAATGAAACTATTTCTGTATTATTCATTATCTAAACTGCACACCTGGTTGGTCAGGGAGTTAATCTCATGAGCCATTACTAACAGGTTCAATCCTCAATAACTCCTGATATATTGTAATAAATGAAGCCAGGCTAAATATATTTTGACTGGAATTTAGAATCAATGTACAAACTTTCAGTAAAAATATAAGTGAATTAAAAATTTTGTCTATCATGGTTCATTATAAAATACAAAAGAATAAATATCATGGACTTAAACCAGATTAAACTGTGTAAAGTCAGGATTGTTGATTCTGTGTTGCTTGTTAAAACATTCAATCAATTCAAACTGAAAAAAAGGAAACATTGTAATATTAAGTTGTGCAAAATATTTGTTCCAAAAGTGATGATTTTGTTTTAAGTTTAACATTTTTGTCAAAAAGCAAAATATTTGTATACAAGAAAATTGTTTAAATAACTGAACCACTTTCTTTTGATATTTTAATACAGCACTTCAGCCAATCCATTCTTTAATGTTTGACCAATCACAGCTTCCTTCAAGTGGTTGAACAATTAATCCACACACATGTAGAAGAAGCTAAAAATGGTGCCTTCAAAACTCAAACAGCAACCAGTTTGCCGAGTAAAATGGGCGTCATTTTGCAACATGATAACAACTGCTTTCATGTTATAAGAAATAATGTTACTACAGATAAATTAGTTGAAGATTGAAACTTTCACCTGGCCTCACACATGAATTAATAAATATTCTTCAAGTAACTTACATTAATTTCTTACAAGTCAGAAATTCTGCAATCAGCAACAAATTGATGAAGCCTTTTGAATAAAGAATTCTTAACGACTTTTTGTTAAGGGAGGCTGAGTGCATAGAAACCAAGGAGGAATATTTTGATTGAATACATTAGCAATTTCTTATTGAACAATCTGGCAATGATTAAAGTAACAAGTCATATGTTTCTGATGAAAATAATTCTTGTGCTAATAAAATTAAAATACAAAACTCATATCCAATAATCCTTCATCTTTTACAAGTATTTCTTTCGCTTCAATTTTGGTTACTTTTCATTATAAGTCAGACCATCATTCTGAAAGTATATATATTAGTTATTTTAAAATGAAGTTTAAATTATTGTGGAAATTAAATTAAAACTTACGTCTCCTCATTGTTTTGTTATTGTCTCAACCAGAAACGAAAGGAGACCGGAAGTAATCTTTAATGGGAGAAGGTTCTTTCCTTCTTCTTCCCTACTGTGACCACCCCCATTCTGGCTGTATTCATTCTCTCCATGTTGGATCTGAAGAAGTCCTGTTAAATTTTTTTGGGATTTATTGATTCATATCAATGCTCTTAGCAGGAAATAAATTGATAATCCTAATGTGACCAAATTTAGTTTTTTTCTTGAAGAAATATATATGTCACAAGACTAAAACACTATTTACCAAACCAGAAATGAACAATAAAACTTTCTCCCCCCCCAAAAAAAACCCAACAATTCTCTTGGCATTCAACACACTTATTCCATTAGTAAAAGCAAGTTTTTCACTGGTGAAAGTACCTCTAAAACTCTTGATATGTTGTAAAGCTGTGCTATCATGTTTTTATTTCTAATGTCCTCTATATCTGCAAATCTTTTACTCCTAAGATAGATTTTCTAGAAACAAGAAAACATTTCACAGAGCTAGGCTTAGTTTGTATGGAGAATGCTGCACTGGCAGAAACTTGTGTTTCACCAAAAAACATCATTTAAAAAAATAATGTCATAATTTTAAATAATGCATATCAAAAATAATGCTAGTTATTTTTGATATGCATTATTTAAAATTATAACATTTTTTTCTGTCTTTTAAAAAAAAAAAAAAAAAAAAAAAAAGGTCGTTTCACCATGACAACTGCTCTTGCTTCCATTATTAAAAGTTTTATGATTGGCAAACAATCAAATCTAACAACATAAATTTATTCATTATCTCTATCCAACCATGATTCATCTTATTTGATGTTATTGTTTTGTTTATAAACACTGATGATACTGACAAATATTTTGGATAAAGATAGAAGTATTATTAATATCTTAAAGTATTGTTATTAACTTCTATCCAATAGATTTATAACATTTTATGTTATGGGCACCTATGTAAATCTTAGAGAGCAGAAAATTCCTTTTGATCAACCAGACTTTTATTCTTTAATCAAGATTTTAAAGTTATGAATTTCCCATGTTCAGCCTATTCAGGCAAATATCAAAAAAGAAATGGACCTGGACACCTGCAATGCTCAGTACTAAAATGAGATCAACTATATCCTAGTTGATAAATAACTTATACTATAGAATATCTCAGTCCCTCCGCCATTTAATGTTTGCTTACTACGGACAAAAATAGTCATTCGCAAGGCCAGAGAGAAGAAAGCACTTGAAAATCCAACACATCAGGATCTTCAATGAGGTGATATTGCAGGACACCATCAGGAAAGCAGATGGGATGTTCATTGGTTATGTTTTACAGCGTATCAATCTTTGTAGGCTATTTAATACCAAATACTGTTTATACACATATATTAAATATATGATTTGTAAACAAATAGTCCATAGGTAACAACATTTAAACAAGCCAGAGCTCTTTTGTTTGCATACAGTTAAATGGTTTCAAGTATTACTATTTAACACTAGTAACTCTATTCAACATTATTTATTCATTTGCACACAGTCCAATGGTTCCAAGTATTGCTATGTTTCACTAACAATTGTCATTTGTTTGCACACCGTTAAATGGTTTCAAATATAGAAAATAATTGAATATTTCTATTTGACTCATAAATGGGACCTAAAAAGTACTACCACTCCCGGTCAGAGCAGACCTGGGAGTAATGGCAATAAATGGGTACTCCACATTCCCCAAAACTCAAGAACTGGAGCCTCACCATAAGATAGTTTAGCGTCATATCCAGAATACTCATTTGGAGGAATGGGGGTTTTATCCCTCCGCAGAGGTGCAGTCAGTGTATTCTACAGCCCAATCTGACAGGGCTGGGAGATTAAAGTTTGTTTGACGAGATAAATAAGGATTATGGCTCATTGACCGAGAAAATTAAGGCCTGAATGCAGAAGGTTCTTGAATGACATATCATTTATAAACAATAGCCTATACCTAAGAATTGACAAAGAATAAACCAATAAAAATACTGGTAAAATTGTTTCTAAAAAAATTAATTAATTAATAAAATATAAATAAATAAATAAATAAATAAATAAAAAGGTCAATTTTCTTAATTTATCAACTACAAGTCATTTCTTTTTTAACTCATTTAAAGTGCTTCAGTGCTTTTATTCATGATCAAATGGCGAGAAGGAAAAATGTCTATATATCAGGCATGGGCAAACTTTTTTAATAAGCAAGCTGGATGAGATATGGTCCATCATCAGGTAGGCCACACTACTAAAAAATTCAAGGTAAGTTAATAATTAAATGAAAATACCTCAACCATTTTCACTACAGAAGACCATAGGTAATCATTTGCCTTAGAAATAGGGAAAATAAGATTTTTTTCCCTCCTCAGTAAGAAGATTTTTTCTATAAGTTTTAAGCAGGTTATTCAGAAAACACTGCAGGCCACAGAATTTCAATAAAATGCTCCCTGACTAAACTGATTGATTGATTGATTATCTGAATAAAATAAGCATTTGTAAGAGATAATATTTCATTATTTATTAACAATTTATTTATGGAATTCCATTCAAAGATAGGATTTATAAGAAATATCATTCAAGCTAATGATAACATGTATAGTGACATAACAATTAGAATAAGTATTTATAAGTAGATGCCAAAATCTTCATTGCACATTTAGTTAATGAACAGATCAAGTAAAAATTCAAAAAGTTAATCAGTTAATACTTATATATCTTCTACTAGAAAACTTATGCAAATATTAACTTCAGAGTCATGCTGCTAAGTATCACCAAGACTTTATTATACCCATTATTATTTAGTTTTTTATCTTGTTTTTAATCATCTTTGATATTACAATAGGTCACTTTTGAAATTAATCTATACTATTAATTTACTTGTTTCCATGTGTAACTATTATGCTTTTCTACACAGAATCAAAGTGTAATATCATCTTAATCCCTATCTCTTCTGATTGGAAATCAGTAATGCTTTCTGGCCAAAAAAAAGCAGGAAAAAATTGGGAAAAGAGAAAGAGAGGAAAAGAGTATGGAAATAGGTTTCTCATAGGTCAAGTGACAGAGCAGCTACTATAATTAACCAGGCTTCTAGAAGCAAAGAAATGTGAGTTTGAATCTAGCCAAAAGCCTAATCTTTATTTCTGATCCAAGCTATAGAATGGTTACAGAATGAAAGTTTGACTGATTTGTTATGAAAAACAACTGAAATCAAGATAAAAGAAATATTAGGATCAGAGTGTATCTGCTTAATGCATACCTCTTCAGATTGGGAATCAGTTATGCTTTCTGACCCAATAATAATATTAAGCAGGAAGAAATTGGAGAGGGAGGAAAAAGAAAAGTCATAAGGAAAAGAAAAGTAATTAGCTAAAGAAAAAAAATGAGAGACAGATATATATATATATATATATATATATATATATATATATATATATATATATATATATATATATATGTATATATATATACACAAGAAATTTATAGCTTTTAAGATAATCAGTAGATTTCCATGGGTTTAAATACTATACTATTATTAGACATAATGGCCAATCCATATATAATTTCATCACTTTTATGGAAATGTAATATGAAAAAATTTTTAAAACTGAACATAAAAATTTAAGAAATACATCGTCTTAGTAAGTAGATGCTCTTCTTCATACCAGTTCTAAAATTGGGGGACCAGTTTTAAGGAGTTACATGAGAATGATCTGCCCCAGCAGAGATGATTCATCCAACACCAAACACCATTCTTATTTTAAAAGCACCTGAACATAAACTAACCAGGTGTTACATAGACCTGACAGGAAGAAACTAATAACTGCTACACCATGTCTAAGAATGACCAAGTATTAAACAAAGTAAAAACAGGTTTAAAAAAAAAAAAAAAAAAAAAAAAAGATGTAGACAGGTATAAGTGAATATCAATATACTTATATTTCATGTAAAATGGAAGACAGCATTTTGTAACAGATGGTTCAATATTCCAGAAGAGCAAAAGAAGTGATGCTTAAAAAATATATACAGCAAAGAAATATATTGTTGAATAAATCATAAAAATACCAGACACACAAATCAAGTTTCCCATTATGTGATTGTTTGGATAGTCTCAATCCTTGATATATAATTTACATTATGTTTGTATGTATCAATAACACAGCAAAAATGGTATATCATAATGAGATTTTCATTAAAATAATACATTTAAAATACTTAGAAAATTAAGCTATTTCCCAGCCAATTTGCAAATGAATGATAATCATACAAAGTCTTTGAACCTGTTAGGTTCCCATTGTAACAGCAGTCCATGATGACATTGATACTTCTATTTACAAAGTGAAAGGTTTTAATTAGAATTTATTAAAAAACATCTTTCACTGTGAACTTTGTTCACTTTTTAATGTTTTGTTTTTTTAATCAATTCTAATTAGAACCCATCATTTAGTGAAGAGAAGCATCAATATCATCATGTATTGCTGTTACAATAGGAACCTAACAGGTTCATAGGTTGTCTCTTGTTGAACTAAAAAGTAAAGGAATTATTAAAAGAGAAACAACTAATATCAAAGAAAAACAAAATCATAAAAATTGACAAAATCAATTTCCCAACTAATTTTGAACAAGAGAGACATACATCCCATTTGATCTGACTATCCTAATATTAAATTAATACATTCAAGCCTTCTTCATATAATCATTATGAGGTTGACTTTCAAGATATGGGCAACTTGTCATAGTATAATGATTAACAAGCAACTCTCACAAAATCAATTACTATTAAGTAATAAATTCAATCCTCGCTAGGTGCACCATACTTCTGGCCATGTGCCAAATTTAAGATATGCTTAGTAAATAACCATAAGCAAGATATTATCCTCATAGTTTGATGAACCTATAAGAGTTCAGATGAAATGTAAAACATGCAGAACAATGCCAAATGATATTTGAGTTTGTCAGATGAGTTCAATATCTTGAGTTCTTTCAACAATTATTTTGAATGTTTCAAGCAAAGAAATTCAGTTGGGAAAAAAAAAAAAAAAAAAAAAAAAAGAGCTTGGCAATATCAATTACCATTTGAAAACCATCAAAGTGAAATATATATCTATAGCATATATAGTCAAATTGTTGTAGGTACATGATTGTAGCAAGGTAGGAAGATAAGGATAGGTGGCTTGGAATTCAAAAGGAGTTAAGAGAGTTATGTCCCCTTGAACTGTATTCTTACGCCTCAACAAAAGGGAAATAAGAGTAAGTTTTTTAAAAAATCATAAGGAGTTTATCCTTCACTTCTATCTCTATGCAATCATCTCAATGCCCTAGATTGACAGCTTGAGTAAAACTGATAAAAAGCAACTAAAATATTAAAATGAAAGTCAAGACTCATCAAAAATTGATAATGATCATTGATAATCCTTTCAGTAATAAAAATAAAAGATAATATTGCTCCTACTGAAGCAGCAATATTATCTTCATTTCTAATATATACTCAGGAAAAAAAAGGAAACAGTACCAAGATCAGCAATAAGGAATGAGTTCAAGAGTGAAATTTGATCTTCTACCAAGTTCAAACAGTAAGAGCAGCAGGGTGCTTCCCTGAAGGAAAGGGGATTACAAATTAAAGTTTCATTGAGGTGGAAGGGGTCTTTATTTCCAATTTGTGCTGTTTCCTCACAGCTGTAAAATTATGGACCAAGTAAAGTTTCAATAAAAAAAATTTTAAAAATGAAATATTTAAATATATTTATCGAATAAAAAAAATAGTGAAAAACATGATATTGTAAATACAAATAATTAGAATTACTAGTTAACCTTTTTCAACTATTCAATACTTTGTTTTTATAGTTTACCAATAACAAAAGAATATTTGTTTGAAATAAGGTTTTATCCGTTTTATTTTCTTTTTATCAAGTCCTTGAATGCAAAACTAACATTAGATTAGCTTACAGCATTAACATTTAAAAAGTTGTATATGATAGAAAAATATTCCTTCTTTATAAAGAGCCTTTTTATCAGTACAGTTTTAAAAGAATATCAAATTCAAATAAACACTTAAAATTTTATAATCCCAACTGGTTAATTAATCAGATATTTGATTCTTGTTTATTCATAAAAAGCTAATCGTGAATGCACAGTGTCCTGTGTATGTGGAGGAAGGAGACTAAAAAATATAAACAAACTAATAGACAAGTCTGTATTCAGAAACTTATCTACTGATAACTAGAAATGAATTTGAAGCATGATTTCTTCCCCACCACCATCTCCTTTTATCATATTTACCAACCCCTCCGCTCGGGCAGGATATGACACAAGGTCAATTTTTAAGCAGAGTTTAACAGGTTTTGAATTCAGAGTTTTCCTTCTCCTAGACTAATTACCTCACCAAGGCTGAAGAACCAAGGCTGAAGAACCTAGTCTGTCCTACTATTAACCCATAGCTGAAGGGAGAATTGGATTCATACCTTTCCCAAGGGTATTAGTGCTATGTGAAATGCAATCAGTCTCATCCAGGATTTGAACTCGTGTCACCATGTCCATTTTCTACGACAATAACCATTACACCACGGGCACCTCCATCTCCTTTTATGCTTATTGTTATTTTCCAAGATAGAAATAGGAACAATTTTATGTGGTTGCAACATGTATGAAGACATAATTTTAACCTTTCTGGGTTGCAATTGCAACAACAGTCAATATTTAATAAAATATATTTTTAAGAAATAAAATTTTAAAACCCCATATAGGATACACACACACACAATTATTATAAAAGTTATGGAGTATGAACTGCTCCGTTAAGGAGGCTGTAAAATCCATGTCTTATCTGGTAAGATGGCAAGGCCAGAATGAACTATTCTTTTTAGTGGCATAAATTAAACTTTTGGCAGAAATGGAATTGTAAATATTTTATTTTTTATATATTAATATTTGTTTTATTTTAAACTTTATTTATTCATTATTTCCCCACAAGTTCATCACAGAATCAAAGTGTTAAAATAATGGGTAGAAAGCAAACAAAAAGAGAATAGGTTTTAAGTAATGAAAAACTGCAAAAGAGAGAAAGAACAGAATACAAAATGATACAAAGAGGAGAAAACTGAAATATAGAGAGGAAAAGCAAATGAGTAAAAGAAGAGAGAGATTAAGCACCAATCATGGATACATAATCCTGTAATGACAAGAACTAGGTTTGTCTTTTATGTAAATGTATGTATTAATAGTATTAAGTTTCAAATCTGTTTCAAATTTAAATTTCAGTTACCTGGTAAAAATTTATAAATTCAGTTTGGATAGGATTATATATATGATACTAATTTGTATCATCTACCTCAGAGACCAGTTTGAACATTTCCCAGATGCTGAAGTTACTAACCATTCATATCTTGACTTTGGTACAAAAAGCTGCTAAAATATCAGCTAATTTAGAAAACCTTAACTCCAGAGACATATATGACAGGAAAGAAAAGGTTACGTGTGTGAGTGTGTTTAAATCTGTTCATACATGTGGAGCACAGATACAAAGAACTATAAATCTAACCAGATAATTCAATACTTTATTTCGACAAAATCAGATTCATTTTATAATAAAATGAAACATATATATATATATATATATATATATATATATATATATATATGCATGCATGCATACACGCACTGAATAACTCCAACGACTTCTCACATTGTAACATCAATTTATGATGATAATAATGCTTCTATTTAAGGTGGATTGAAGGATTTTAATTAGCCTTTCCTTTTTATATTGAGAATTTACTTGATTGAAAATTGACAAACATACAGACCCCTCTTCTATTGCAACCAGTAATTGCTTTATACTATAATTCAGAGCATATTAAGTATATTTCACCAATAAAAATCTCATGATATGGCTATTTTGCTGGGTTATATATGTGTGTGTGTGTGTGTAATTTATTTCACAAGGTATATTAAAAATCTGAAGTGCTATTTACCAAGTCAAAAATGAATAACTAATGTTTTTTTTTAACCTTATTCTATTTGTCAAAGCACCACTGAAATTCTTTATATACTATGAAAGGGTGACATCAGAATTTTTTTTATATCCTCCATATCCACAAATCTTTTACCCAAGATAAATTTTCTTTTTAGTAAACATTAAGACATCGTACAGAATTAAGTCTGGTGTGTATCGAGTGCACTACACTTGCAGAATCTCGTTTTCCCCAAAAACTGCTATTTAGAAAGTATAGCAACTTATTTTCTCTTCAAAATAGGTACTGACTAGTCTTGACTCCTGACTAATCACAACTTTATATATATATATATATATATATATATATACACACACACACACAATTCTTTTCTGTCATTTTAAGATAGATAGCAGTAAACATTTAATAAAATAAGATAACAATCTACTTAGAAATTCTGGTGGAGAAAGAAAAAAAAGACAAGCAAACAGACATATTCAAGAAATAAAATTAAAAAATTTTAATTTAAGAAGAAAAAAAAAATCTCAATATCGGAAGCTCATAGCTCATTCATATTTATCTCTATTTTTAATGCTAACATGAGCTTAGATGGTTCTGATTGATAATACACATCATATACGAAAATAAGGTTCAATCATTTCAGAACAAGTAAAAGATTTTAAAAATAGATAGATGCCTCTCTTCACATGGACCAATACTGGGGCTGGGTATTTCCAAGAATCATATATATGAAGAAAGAGGGAGAGTACCTTAAATGATACAATCAAGGACCATTCTAAAAAAGGAACATTTTCTTTATAATGATAAATAGCCTGTGCTCTCATACTGTAATCTAAGAAACAGGGTTTAGAGGCTACAAAGAACTCCCTAATGAAAAGTGGAAATGAATAGAAGGAAGGAGCACTTTCCCCCTCCACACACACACACACACACATACATACACACACATTTTTTCTCTCTCCCTCCAAAAGGAGACTACTTACTTCCTCAACTCTGTACCTGAAAGATTGAAAAGGTATTATCATTATCAATAGAATTTGAGCCCAAAGTTAATCCGGCTAAAATAGTTGACTTCCTACAATTAAAACCTATGAAAAGATAGTATAAATTATTGTCTAGATATGGGGTCAAAACAAAAAAAAAATTTTTTTCTAAATCACATATACATCAAATAATCCACTGACAATAGTTAGATTAGTCTGAAAAAGCACTTTAGAATTCCTTTAGAATTCTCTTGTAGAAAGTATCTATCTTCAAATGTTTCCTTTACCATTCAGACAGGCAATTTTAAGAGGTAGAAGTTAACACAGAATACCAATCTTCTTTTCCATTTTGATAAAATAGGATTAAACACTAATGCTACAGGAGCAGTCTTAGATGATTTACATTTACTATATATGATCAACACTTGAGATTACTATCAAAATTAAATATTAATATCATATACAACTTAATAGAAAGAAATCAAATTTACAAACAATAACATGTTTTACTCTTGAAAATTATCTGAAAGGGCTTGGGAAAATCTAAACTTCAACCTAACATATATAATTTTGTGTAAGATGGGAGAAAATCAGTATGAAAAAAAAAAAAAAAAAATTAAAACAAAACTTGTTTGCAAGAAGAATTGCTGGCAAAATTATATATACTAAACCAGATCTTACTCTCTCCTTTTTTTAAGTCATACTAGGTTCTCTACAAGGCTATCCCGAGTACAGTTCTGTATAGCATGCACCTGGGGTCATTTGACTGGAGGTGTACATGTGGTGACCTAAATTGCTACTAACTTACAATAATTGAGAAAATCTTTTATAAGGGAATTGTTGCTGATATACAATAATTACCTAATTAACAAGTATACCTGTTTTTATGAGGAATCAATTATTATTTCTAATAAATCAACAAAGAAAATCTAATTTCAACTTTTACAAAATTAATCTTCAACAAACCATAAAAATACTTTAGAAAAAAATAAGACTCACAGAAACAATAATTTTAATAATATTCAAAGTTTTATCCACAATTATTTTTATCATATTTTGAAAATTGAATATATCTAAAATTTCATTTCTAAAATGGTTTAAGTACTGTTCATAAAAAATAATAATCTAAGTTACTTGATTTGTTTTGTTTAATAATGAACTGACTATTTATTTAATTTGTTCTTTAGTTCCAGGCAACCCCAGACTCTTCAACTCATTGCTCATAAATTTGATACTGTAGAAATTTACTTAATTTTTGATTCTATTGTATATTTAAGTTTTCTGCTTTAGATTTTTTTAAGAACTCTAGATAGATATTAACTCAAATTATTTTGTAACAGAAAGTCAAACACCAAAGAAACAAAAACTATGCATGAAAAATAAAATGTTATAAAAATCTGTTATCAAAAACCAAGATTAGAGAAAAATGTGAGATTAACTTTGTGACAAAATTCTTTACAATAGCATATTTTATAAATGTATAAAATACAATAAATATAAAATCATATACATTGCACTGAAAAGAAATTAAACTAGTGACTATATACTTATTTCAATGTCTTCTATATAAACTTAGACAATTAAAAAGTAATTCTAAAAGGGGAAAACTATACAACTTTGAATAGACTAAAACTTTCTAGTAATAGGTATCGTAGCTAAATAGCTAATTTTTGAACATCACAAACAAAACCACATCTGAAATTGTTCTCAACATTTAATAGTGATTTAGATTACTACAGGCCAACCAGCTGCATGCATGCCAGGCCTGTATTTGGAATAGCTTTAGTTCTTACATTTCCTTCATACAAATTTAATTAATTTTCACATCATATGTATATATAAAAAAAATAAAAAATAAATAAAAAAAAGAGAAATTGTCAAAATTTACTAATTACACAAGGCAAAAAAAAAAGACAGGTACAGGATAAAACTGAAGGTTGAGGAGGGAGGTTATAAAATATAACATGAATTGCTGACTACTTGTCACTAACTTAAAATGGATATGCAACTGTGGTTTTAATACTTACAAACAAATAATGATAGTGACAGCATTGATTGAGATGATTGAAGATAGATGTTGACTTTATAAGTTGTGGTTCATCTCCCTCTCTATATCCATAGCAACCAAGCTAAAAGTAAATGTATACACTTGAATATACAATTTCAATATATAAAGACAAACTAACTTTGCTGATGGCTGTCAATCAAAGAAATTTATGTGAATTAACAATTAAAGTTACATTTTAATAAGAAGAAAGTGTATGACGTATTCACCAATTTTTTATTTAAACTTACACTTGACACAAATCGTGATAATTTTCCTCAAGAAATTGACACAGAATTTCACTATATATTTTTAAATGAGTAGGTCCACGAAGAAATTTTTATTTTTTAGAATTTATTTATTTTGTTATTACATACGTGTATGTTTCCAACTTGATGTTTTTGTCAGAAAACATGTATGGCACAAGGAAAGTGTGTTCAAGCCTATTTGAATACCTCATAAAAAAAGCTTTGTGCCATACATGTTCTCCGACAAAAGCATCAAGCTGGAAACATATACGTATGTAAGAAAATAAATAAATTCTGAAAAATACAAATATCTTCATGGACTTACTCATTTTAAAATATTTTTAATCTCTCTTTGGACCTACAACACCCAAAAAAATTTTTTTTTTATTTTATATAAAAAAAAAAAAAAAATGAGATTATATATATATATATATATATATATATATATATATATATACACACTCTCATCTGGTATAAACAGACACTGAAGAAAAGGATTTACTACACTTGGAAGTGTAAAGGGACTTTGTATATTGTAATCCTGGCTTTTTTCTAGGCAAAAACATGTACCATATTCCGAAAAAAGAAATATCCAACTACTTCAGCTACTGAATAAGTTTGAATTACAATCTTTTTTTTTTTAAAGAAAGAATAATACTAACCCTATGTAAAGAGGGAACCAAGTAATATAAAATTTAGTCTGACTGGTGGCAGAGATAATTGTAAATTTCTCTTCTGACATAATGCAGTTTGTTAAATATTACTTAGAGCCTTGTTTAAAGCCAAGATAGTTGCATATTTTTCACAGACAGCAATATTTATTATTTGTGCATAAGTCAAAGCCAATATTTTAAGGGCTTATTTTCAAGGCAAGCAAGTCTCCTATACTTGGAAGACTGGCACAATACATTCTTCCAACTCACATTTCCTTCATCATTGAACCAGACTAAATTCAGTTTCATAAATACATACTCATTTTCTTACTATCAAACATTAACCAGATTTATTTTTATTAAAAAATTAAAAAATAAAAAAAAGGATGAAATGTGAAAACTTCCAGCTTAGAAAAATTTCAAGTGAATGAAAAGAATCTTAACTTACAAGTTAATTTATTTAAGGTTTTCATATATTTTTGTTATACAACAGTAAAAAATGTCTCAAAAGATAAGTGGAATCACACTCTCACTCTCTCTCTCACACACACACACACACACACACACACACACACGACTCATATATAGGTCAATCCTTAATTCACAGGCATGAAATCATTGATTTATGGGATTAATTTTTGAAGCCAGGAGATGTTCCTTGTTATTCCCATCATAGAATTATGTACTACCAAATATTATTCATGTATATTGAGTCTTTAAAATTAGATCTATGCACAAGCATATATTTTGTCCCTATACACAAGCAATAAATAATATGAGAAAAATATGATACACACACAAAAGCACTCAGCAAGAGAAGAAACAGATTAAAAATAGGAACATGGTAGAGACAACAACATACAAGTAGGATTTTTGGTAAAGACACAAAAAAAAATTTTTTTTAAATAAAAGTAAAAAAGCTAAGTTCAATACAACAGTCAAGTTATTTTCTGCAGAGTTATAAGAAAGGAAAAATTGGGATATAATAAAATTTAATCCCTAGGCAGACCAGGCAATCAACAGAACAAAGTCATACATACGATCATGTTTAACCAAAACTAAAGTAAAAAGGCAATGAAAGTTTTCAACCTACACAAAAATGAGAAAGAAAAATAAAACAGAACCGAATCAGAAGAATACAGAGGCACATTTGTTTAAAAATATCACAAGAACTGATAAGAATTTGACAGATCCATTTACCATTCCCAACTTCTGATTGGATATCAGCAGTAAAGACTTAGTCTTAAATTTATCTGAAAACATAGGGGTCCAATTACCAAGAAGTTCCTTCAATTTAAACTGGTCAATGCACAGATATTATTTTGGGTTTTATATATAGCAAAAACTGTTTCAAAGAATAATGTGAAATTTGCTATGTGTATGTATTTACCCAACCCCTCCGTACGAACAGGATGCAACACATGGTCAATTTTTAAGCAGAGGTTTACAGATTTGAATTCTGAGTTTTCCTTCTCCTAGATCAGTTGCCATACCAAGGTTAAAGATCCCAGTTTATATATAGCCAGAGGAAGAATAGTTAGATGCATACATTTCCCAAGGGAAAAGTATTTGAAATGTGAAATGTAAACCACCTCCTAAAATTTCGATTCAGCTGCCATGTTCATTTCCTTCAACAATAACCATTATACAATGTGCACCTCCAATTTGCAAAGTAAATATTTATTGTTTTTTTCTTTGAATGATTATTACAGGTGTGATAAACTATTTGTATTTCCTAGTACATTCAATTTATATCTTGTTGAATAACTCGAATAATTTATGCTAGCATATGAACCAAACTTTGAATATTTAATTTTTAGGCAAAAAAAAAAAAAAAATTATATTGACCTATAATTTTTCAAGTTTGAAATTCAGATATTATAGGAAAGACTAAGAATATCCCTTGCTTTCAAAAATTAATTCTATAAATTAACTATTTCATGACCACAAATCGAGTGCTGAGTTATACACGAGATCATTCAACAAATAAAACCATTCTAAATTTGGCCTAATGAGTAGAATGTTCGCCAATAGCCACGGAGACCTGGGTTCAATCCCATGTCGCGTCATAAGAAATACTTTAAAAATGGTACTTGATACCTCCTTGCTTAACACGCAGCAATATAATAATCCAGGGAAAGGAGCAGTGCCCTCCCCTACACCTTGGTGCAGTAGCTATTGAAAAGGGAGCCTTCTGGTCACCTTTGACTGCAGTCACCAACTTTACTTACTTTTTTTAAATATCAAACAATCTAATATGTCCAAACTGTCTTGAAAAATTTGATGGTTTGGAAAATTACAGAATATAACCAAATTTAAATAAACAATCTAAAAGACTTTTGTTCCATACAAACTACAAAAATTTAAATTTTTTTAATAAAATCAATTAAGTTTTTAACTTTTTAAATTAGAAAAAAAAAATACAAATGTTCTTAATATTCTTAACAAATCCAACTTATGACAAACTCAAATTTCAACCCTCAATAGTTGCAAAGATTCCATTATCATTACCAGTTATAAATATCAGTAAAAAAAATTTTTTAATTTAAAAAAAGACACCAATTAAAAAATAATTATCTTAAAAAAATAAAAAAAATAAATAAAAAAAATTAGAAAGAAACCATGAAAAAAAAACCTTAAAATTTGGAGCTTATAATAAAAGGGCACTCTTGATTGCAAAGAGCATAAAAATGTATTAGCTGTCACTAGGCAACCCAGTATGGTAAATGTCTGAATAATTCTTCACATAAAAAGAAAAAAAAACACATCCAGATCAAGAAATTACAGTGGTGAAAACAAGAATAAAAATGTTGTTTCCTGTTTAAGAGATTGTAAATGAAAACGCATCAGATTTCTTCCTGTCAACTATAAATTAAAAACCCAGCAGATTGTAATTGAAAATGAAATACTTATAACCAAACAATCAGAGATGAAAACTGCAATAAAAAATTTAAGTACATTTGACAAGACATCACTCAAAATATACATTGCATTAATATCATGGGAATTACTTGGTAAGATTTATTTCAAACTAAAATTGTACCGACAAATACCTCACAATGGCAACAGTCTCACTTGATCATTACCATAATAATGAATTCAGTCTTCATGGATTGCCCGCCACACTTGTACTAAAATAAACTAAGCTTAGTTATCATCATCAAGGCGTGCTGACAGCATAGATTCTCTTGCCAAAAATTCCATTCCTATCAACCATAACTCTTACTAAGTCCACTAGACGGCATCCAATGTCCACACAGAGCTGATGGATGTAAATTTTTGATGGTCAGTCAACACTGGTGTGTCCATGTGTAGGAATCCATGGAAGATAGCTTATGAGTTCATCCTTATTTCTTTGGCAATGCCCCATATATGTATTGGATGGTTTGGATGATAGGAGGTGAGTGACCGTAAATGTCTTGTGCAGTACAGCTTCCAAGATTTCTTCAAAACAGAATATAGCATCGTTGTATAGTTCCCATCTAGCCTTTTCTCTCAGTGTTTTGTTAAATTCTCAGTAGTGCAGCCATACAGTAATACTGATACTTCTACAGCAAGGAAGAATTTCCATTTTATTTTATCAGAGGGGTCCAGATTTCTATATGGTCATTAACTTGTAAATAGCACTCCATGACTTACCTACACTATATTGACATCAGTTTCATTTATTTTTTGTCAGTAATACTTAAAAGGGTATAACTATCAAATACTAACTATTGTAGTCTCTGATCTTTATGTAGTATAATATAAAATACAAAAATACCATGTCAATATTACAAATCATAAAAGCATCTTAAGAGTCCAACAGTATAAAGGACAAAATAACAAGGTATTCAAAACACTGCAAGACAGTATTAAATAAGATAATTTATCAGAATATGTAATGGTATTGGAACTAAAATACAAATGACTAAAAAACCAAAATCACAGACAATATAGCCTATATCATAGAAGAAAAAATATTTTAATTCATGTGTTCAAACTTAGAAGAAACCAAAATACTTAGCAAATTTGACAAGCCAATACACTTTGCAATCAAGCTAGTCAAATCTGTAATACAAAGAAAAAATACTTTACAAAACAACTAATACAGCCAAATTGTAAATATATTCATATATATGTTAATTTTGATCAAGTTATTTCAAATACCTCGATACCAAAATAGTTTTAACAATCTATAATATTATTAGAATAAAATATGATTGTATGTGTTCAAATGTTATGCCCTCAGATAAATAATGGAATATTCCATTCTGGTTGTGATGAAAAATAAAGGAAAGAAAAAGAACATGCTACATGTAAGAGAAAAAAAAAAGCAAATATAATAAGGAAAGAGGAAATGATAAGTTCCATCAGATGCTTATCATCTGCCTCAATAGACTGAGAAGGGGAGGAAAAAAGAAATGAAGAACTATTTTGTTAGTACTACTAAACCAAGTAATAAATAAAAGGAAGCAAAAAAACTTTCATTTTAATGCATATATTATTCACTTTTATTTAGTTGTTTACAGAAACCAATTGTTTTTGCAGAGTATTTAGAATGAAAACTTAAGTTTTAAAATACTTTAAAAACATGTTTATTGAAATTTTTCTGTGATCCAGTATGACAAAAAGAAAACTTTAATTTTTACCAATAATCTAAATTATCAAAATCCTAAATTTTTAATAACTTCCATCTGTTGTTGAGCTCATTATCATAAAAAAAATTCTAACATAAATCAATATTTGTAAACTTGTGCATTAAAATAAGACAAAAAAAATAATAAAAGTAGAATATCCCCATTTCAGCATTTGTACATTACATAAAAAGGGTCTATAAACAAATACTAAAACAGTGAGAGTCAAGCTCTTATAATAGTTGTTTTGACTGTTTGTTTACAGGTTTAATTCACTGATTTTGTTGTTTATAAAAATATAAGTCAATTTTAATTATCCCTAGCATTTTTTACAACCACTTAATCCATAGAAAATAAAACTATTAACTTATTATTACAATCCCCACCACTACTTTTTTTCTAAATTACATTTCAGCTGATACATTCTTTAGCCATCACCAACTCCCAAGTTTTATCTACTCAAATTTCCTTGGCACCCCACACACACAGATGGTTCTAGTTCTGAGCATCGAAGATTCCAGTAAAATAACTCAGAATTTTCCCCTTTACTAATCAAAAAAGTAATCTGCTTTAAAATTTGTTTTCAGAAAGTAACAGTATTCTATGAGTTCCCACTCACATTTTATTTAGCAATGAAATCAAATGGTCAATAACAGCATTTCCCGATGAACTTAAATTAAACCTAAATTGTAAATAGCCAGTAATAGTCTACTTTGCAAAACTGATTTCAGCCTTATCAGTAATCAATGAAGCCAACATTTTACATTATTTCTGAGTGCATTGGAATTATATTCTAATGGGAGTAAAAACAAAAGTAAAAACATATAAAGTGGACAGACAATTGAAAGAGAAAAAAAAACAAAAAACAAAAAAAAAACCCTAAATTCTATCCCACAAAACACAAAAAAATCTAACAGAAAATTCTATATATTTTATTGAAAATAACAGACAAGGATTTAAAAGTACCTATACATGAACTACACTGACAGACTTTGAACTGCCTACAACCACAGTTGCAACATCTTCACTAACAAGAAAAACTGAATAAAAAGCTAAACATTAAATCCTTGTCTGTTATTTTCGGTTTTGGTTCGGTTTCTTTGTTTAATGGCACATCAACTCTTTTTAGGTTATTTAATGCCAAAGCCATTCTCATAGAAGAACAGTAGTGGTACTATCTCACCCATAGCTGGGAGGATAAGGGGGTTCATACCTTTCCCAAGAATATTTGCCCGAAAGTGAACATAATAGTGCGACTGGAGTATGAACTCGCGTACTACGATTCTGCAGTCCATCGCTTTAACCATTACACCACAAGGACACCCCCCCTGTTATTTTCAATAAAATATGTCTAAAAGATAATCTTATATATATAAGTAAAATGAGCATAGTACCCATGAAAATGAGATTATTTACATATGGCTTGGTACTTCTGATTAGGATCAACAAAATATCTGTGTACCCTGCCATAGATCTAAATATCACTTCTAAACCTATGATCTGTCTCCTATCTGTATTTTGTGTTACATAAGGTAGGTAGATAGATAGATATACACATCGTGTTTCATAAATGTGGATTGTTCTAACAATCCCAGCAAAACGGTTACAAATTATCACAAGTTAAATTTTTTCAAAAATCAAAAAAAAACATTGTCAATAGAATTCATTTTTTTTTTTTTTTGGTTTTTAATTAAACAGAGTTATATTGGTAACAGAAAGTGTAGCTTGGCTAATAAGAATGCTGTCTCTGACCAAATAAATTCAAGATAAAAGAAAATTGGGGTACTTGATTTATCTTGGAAATAGCCTTTGTTAGTACAATCTACTCACTAAATATATGGATAGGATCATGCACAAATTTTCAGTGTTTATTTCTTTATAAGAAATAAAACATTCAAAGAGATAGTCAATGTATTCATAGCTTGAACATATGAAAATTATCAATTGATGGGAAATGAAGGTACTGATGGCCTAATGGTTAACAGCATAAAAAAAAAGGAAGTTATGAACTGACTCCAAATTTCAGTCAAGAAAATTAACATTTACCTGCACTAATGCTCTGAGAAAGAAATGAATCCCATTTTTTTCCTCCTCAAGCTATTGAGGAAATAGGACAAAATAGACTAGATTTGATTGGCAACCAATCTATGAGAACAATGAATTCAAAACCAGAAATTAGCCATATAGAGACAGTCCAACTAAGAGAAGGTTACTCTGACAAGGAAAAAAATAGAATCTCAAGTCCAGATAAAGAAGGAGGGATGGGTGCAGGAGCTGGCAACTCCACCCTTATAAAACAAAAAAAAATATAGTGCAGCCCTTTATGAACCAATAATGAAAATGATAATGAATATTACAAATATTTCCAATCCATACAAGATTACAAGCATCAGATATTAATGAACTACAATATACATTAAAAATCTTCAGCTGTTTCCCATAAACAAAATCAAACAAGGTAATATACAGAACAGAAATGCTTACAAATAGAATCATTCTGAATCTGATACAAACATAAAAAGCAATGTTTCGTTTTTTATTTATTATTCTTTCTCTGCAATGGACAAGATATTCTAAATAAGAGTCTATAAAAATCGCAAATGACCATTGTTATTTCAAGTTCCATTGCACATTGTGTCTGATTGAGAGTTGATCAGAACTGAATGACAAACAGTCATGAGGTTTATTATCTAAAACCAAGCAAAAACTCCATGTATTACAAATAAACCCTCTTTCTTAGATTTTTCTAAGAATTGGGGTGTAATACCAGTTCATTTCCTTTAGCTGTGTTCTTTTCTTTGGATAGAATACAGAAAAATAAAGGAGGCAAAGTTAGACATTATGACAATGGTCACAAGGACTGAGGCTATTTTTGGCTTTACTCATGCATATACACATGGGGCCCCTTATTCAACTAAGAAAACTACCTGCGGGAAGCAGTTTAAACACAGTCTCTTTTTTTTCTTTTAACTTTCATTCTCACATGACCAGTAACTAAAAGAAGAAAAGAAACTGCTACATTTCAGAGAGAAAAAGAAAAAAATATTTAAAAAAAAAAAAAAAAAAAAGAAAAGAAAAGGAGAGAGGAAGTGATCATTTTTTATACATCTATATATTCAATAGAAAAAGAAATGAAGAAAATTTTTGTTAATAGTACTAAACCGAGTAATAAGTACAAGTACAAATATTTCAATAACCTGTTTACTTCTAATGTTGAACTCATTATCATAAAAATCTTTGACTAAAAACCAAATTGTACAAGTTTTTTTTTATTCTTTCAACCAAAGATTCCAAATAGAAAAGAAAAAAGGGAAATAAAATAAAAAAGAGAATCTCCTTAAATCAGTAGAGACTTCTTTGACTTCTGATATAAGGATGAATTTACACAATTTGATAAACTCACAACTATCTTCATCCCATAATAGTTGTTAGATTTAGTATATTGAATTCACATGCCAATTTAACTATTATGAAACAGGGGTAGTAAAAATACATATCGCCAAAAACTTTAAGCTAGAAAGCCATGATGCTTTCATTAGCAATTCTCTTACTACAAGATGACATAGCATGGAGTTGAGAAATTTGCTGACATAATCATGAATTTAAATGGGAGAAGAATTGTCTATAAAAAAACAAAAAAGCAAAAAAAACAAACAATAAAATATTATGAACATAGTAAGAGTGAATAATTTTAGCTCGACTTTCCAACTGAAGTTCACATTTATATACTCATCTTTATCTCATAGTTGTTACATTTAGTATATCAAAATTATGGGCAAATTTAACTATTATGGAACAGAGGTAAATTTGAAAAATATATATAGACAAACCACCTATACTCAATGCTAGAAGCTATGATGCTTTGGTCAGCAATTCTCTAATTACAAGGTGACATAGCATGGAGTCAATCAAAAATTCGTCAACATAAAAGATAAATTTGAATAAATTTAAATGCATGACTAACAATCAAAAAAAAATTTTTTTTAAATGGCAAACAGAATATTATGAATATCATACTAAGAATGAATAATACAAAACATTGTTTCAATTTCTCAACTGAAATTCACATTTACCGCTCACCATCCTGACAATATCATCTTTTCAGTTAATTCAAATGTTATATCATTGAATTTCATTTCTAAGCTCATGAACATTAACTAGCAAATTGTGACTATAAGAAAAATTATGAGGCTACATTTTCATCTGACATTCCTATAGTGTAATGAAAACCCAACAAAGCCTGGTGGTAACATAAGGTACTTGCTGAGGTATTTTAGTGGTAATGATTCTTCAGCTCTCTAACTATGTCAGACCCCAGAGTCATTTGACGAAGGCTTTGTCAGCAAGAACAGTTATTGTCTTTGCAGCAGCCTGCATATAGAATTATGTAGTTTAGTTCCTCATCTTTGTTTTGTTTGATTACAATATTTTAACAACATATTCTCCAGCTTTCCATCAGGTGTTGATTGTGTTCTGGAAGGTCAGACACCCAAGGAAGGAAAAAAATGTGATAAAACCAAGACAAGAAAATTAGTCCAAACTAACCTATATGCAATGAATATAAAAAAAAAAACTTTGTAATAAAAGGCAAAGGAGGGGGGACACCCATTCAGGCAAGAATGTCATCAACTTCTCATAAATAAAAGAGTGCACAATTCAATAAATTGATTACAAGATTACTAAAATCCAACTTAAATGATTACCAAGTGACTTAAATCAACCAAGAGATGATAATGTAAACATTCTCATTTGATGGTATTTTGCAGCATAAATATAACATAGCTATATTATTTAAAATGTGTTGGAGCTTGCACTCTGATATTTAAAAATCATAGAATCAATTTTATTAAATTTGGGTCAGAGACAGTTCTTGGGACACTCACAGACAAAAATGTTATTGGGATATTCAAATAACTTAAAATCAATTCTTTTCTCCTCAACTTTTTTTAAAAAATAATATGACGTCAGAGGTACAAGGAGACAATTATTGGTAAAGAAAATTAAATCTGCAGAGATTGAATTCTGGGTGAAGTTATTTATGTACATTTCACACTAATGTTATATAACAGAAAATATATTTTTAAATCTTAGCACATAAACACATGCATTAAATAAAGTAAGAATCACATAAACACAGTCAACAGCATTTAGTGACTGTATGATATTCTAACTTAGATCTGCATCTACTCTATCACTGACATTGTTATATTTATAAATAAATAGTTATCAAACTACATTATTAATACATATAAGGGTGAATCAATAATTATCAAAAGGAAAATAAACGAATATTCATTTACTCATCCAGTTATATACAAATGATTAAAATCATAAAAACTATGACACTTATGAAATTTGTATTCATTATACTGCACATTTTTTTTTTAGTTGTAATATTCCAACAAGAATATTTAACTCAAAGTATTAGAATTGAGCAGATTGAACCAAAAACCAAAGGATGGAATGCTTAATTTCCAATGACAAACACATTTAATATATTAAAAACAGCACAATCCAAAAGAAAATTTTAATTTCTAATTAGAAATTGAGTTTTGCAAATGAATCTCAAATGAAGAATTTTCAAAACCAAGTCTTTATGAATAGCAACCAACAACAACAAAAAGCTTCCTTCAAACCAAAGCCATTAAAAAATCATTATACAATAGATAATCAAATATTGGTTGAACATCACTAATCTGATATCATTGGGATTTATGCAATAGCAGTTAAATCAAACTCGATTGTCAAATCACAAATTGTTAGAGAGAACATCTCTAATCCCATAGATAAGTATCTCAGTCAACCCATAAAATACCCAGGATATCGGTAGAAGTTAGATAAAATTAAATAAAATTTAAAAAACAAAAAACATTAAATGAAGGAAAACGCTAACCTTCACTACCAACAGTATGCAACACTAGGTCCATTTTTAAGTAGAATAAAGCTGGTTTGAATTCACAGTTTTCCTTTTCCTAAATCAATTGTCATACCAGGGCTTAAGAGCCCAGTCTTTCCTACCATTTACTCATAGCTAGAGATTGGAGAGATTCATGTCTTTCATGAAATGAAACGAAAAAAAAAAAAACTTGATTAGGATTTGAACTTGGCTTACCAAGTCAATTTCCTGCAATAATAAACATTACACCACATGCACTTCTTAATTCTAATGAAAGTATGGACTTGTACAAGAATTATGTTAATCACTACCAATTCTAAAATGGAAAAGCTAGAATTTACAAAATAAAGACAGTTATAAGACTGCAAGTAGAACCTGAGAGAATCACCACCTTTATCAAACAGTAATGAGAGATCTGTATGACAACTCAGGAAATTTCAAATTACACTCATTGAAATTTTACCTCGATTCATAATGAAGCCAGATCATAAGTAATTGGATTGTAAAATTATACCAAACTACTACACTGACTGGTAAGATGAACTGTTCAGTCCAAGTCAACATGAATATAACATAGTATATTACTAAAATTCTCAATATGTTTATCAGTAAAAACAGAGTATCATAGCAAGATTTTTATTGGAGCAATATACTTTAAATGCTCAAAGTGAATGAAGCCATTTCTAATCCAATTTGTAAATGAATAATTATTTGTGATGTTTACATTCCAGTAGAACATTTTTTTTTTAAAGTTCTAAATTCTCAATATAATGAAGATCACGATAAAATGCTAATCCTTCAACTATTCCTAAATAGAAGCATGAATATCATAAATATTACAATGGGAACCCAATGTGTCCACTGGTCATTTAGGATATATTAAATAATATTACTGTCCCATGATGTTTATTATATTCAGTGTATGAAACATGTGGAAATATAACAACTATTATCGGACAAAGATAGTATTTCCTACTGTATACTTATATCTGAAGGAGAGATGTAGAATAATTGGTAAATCAAGTTCTAGTTTCATTCGGATCTATTTGCATTCATACTAATGCTCTTGGCTAAGACATTAATACAGGTCTCTCTCTCTCTCTCTCTCTTACAAATAAAAATAACAGGACAGGTTAGGTTTTCTAGCCTTGGTGGTGAGCAACTGGTCTCAAAGAAGGAAAACTCTGAATTGGATAGAGAAAGCAATGAGAAAGCAAAAACAGTGATGTAATTCAGTTTACCAATAAAGGAAACTGTAAAGAGCTATGATCATTTTTCTGGAAGAGACATAGTACTTTCCATCCTAATAACCATAGCCTGAAAATCTACCCTTGAAACAATTTAACCATAATTTTTTCCTCAATGCCATTCACATCTATTTTCAGATTTATTGCTCTAAGAACTATCATTTGACATTTTAGTTTTTTCAGTAATCTCCAGTAATCTGCACTTATAACAGACAAAAATAATTTTATCTGAGGTCAATGGCAAATGTAACATGGCAAAAATGGCAGTCAATAACAAAACCAACTGACAGTTTTAACTTTTTTTTATTTTTTTATTTTTTTATTCAGGCTAAGTGTATAGTTACGCAATATAGGTTTGCATGCTTATAAACTATATTAAGTGAGGTAAAGAGATTTATGATACTTTTACCAAGAGCAGCTTAACTAAATAATCTCTAGAACTGAAGTCAAACTAGTGGCATGGTTCTTCAATATTACATCTTTAATTTAGACTGACAAACAAAAAGAACAATAAATACAGTAGCTGTATTTTTCCTGTTTGGATTGATTCATTCCTGACTAAAAATCTTTCTTCCCAATCTACTAAGCACAAGATAAAAACTGACTGCCAAAACCTATTCAAATTAAGAAAAATTGCAAAGTTTTGTGGTTAAATCATCAAATTCCACTTTTCAGCACTTATAAAAACTATTTTCACTCCCTTATAATCTAGTGAACAACTTCCACATTCTTGAGTTAAGACTAGCACATACACTCAACAAAGAATGAACTATTAGAAATCATTCTGTAAGGGCAAGAAAAGTAGCCTTTGTACTTTCTTAGCATAAATTTTTCAGAACTTGTTGAATTATTAATACTATATTTGCTAAATCTGTTCACATGGTAAATATACAAAAGGTGCTGAAAAGTTCTTGGTCCAATCAAGAAGAGAATTACTTTTTAAATATTATCGATTTTTTTTAATATAAAAATCAAATTTTTAAAAAATTGAAAAAACAATGTACCTAGTGTGCTGAACTTCAGGGAGAATTTGTGAAATATCATGTGCATGTCAGGGCTACAGGTCATTCATTTTTTTTTATTTTTTTTTTTTTTGACAAAGACTTTTTCAGATCCTTCATCCTAAAAAAATGCTAGCATCTACTTACTTCTGATAGATTCTTTTACTACAAATAAGAGATTGTAGACCAGCACATTAGCCACAACACCATAGGCACTCCCACCAATATATTCTTTTAGTAATTTTTGTATCACAATATTGCAATCATTCCAATGAAAATTCTCATTTATTTATTTCAAAAATCATACCCTGACTTTCATGCATGATATGTGATCATTAGTTAAAATTAGAAAAAGAACAGAGCTAAGTATACAAATAAAATATCTTACAGACTTTTAAGAAATAAAATTTATCAATGATGGGCTTTTCACTCTTACTTTAAATGAATTTTCCTTAACTAATATGTAAAAATAAGTGTTACCAGTTTGGTCTTTAATTCAGTATACTGTACTAGACATTTCAGTCTTGGAACTAATCAAACTACATCAGCAAATTCCAGAAAAAAGATTGATGGAAATTGAATAAAACAAATAAATAATAATAATAATATAACAGTAAACACTATTAATAGAATAATAATATATGTTACTAAAAGATATCAAGACCTTTGATAGTTCAGTTTTTATTGAATAGCTAACTCTGGCAACCAATAAACTTGATGTCATATTCCATTTATAAAATTTATGATAATTATAGGCTACTTCCTCTAATTTATCATTTAATAGTTATCTCCAAGAAATTATAATGATCAAGGTGAGGAACACAGACCACACTTATTAAAAATTGAACTGGAAATTGCTTTATTCTCCAAGAGCATTTTATCAAAATATCACACACACACACACACACACACACAATGGCCAAAAGTAAACGCGTTTTTAAAAATCACAAACTGCACTAAAAATGAAGATGAACATACGTAATCTCTGCTTTTAGTTGATCTGGGATATATATATATTTTTATAATTCTTTTAGATACCCTGCACAGTGGCAAAACTGCTTAAGAGTGGCAGTACTGCCTTGAGCTAGCAAAACTGTTATCACCCCTAGTTGGCGACTGATGAGGGCAGGGTATTGCACATGCTTTCACATGTATGATGAATATATATATATATTGCTCCAGGGCAAGGCAAATAAATTGGTATTTACAGATCATTGTTTGGCAGAAAATTATAGCAAGGCACCAAATGAGGATCAAAATCTTTATAGTAATAATAGTCTGTCAGACTAACTAATTATTGCTTCACAACAAAGCTTTTGTGATCTACATTAAGTGATTGCAGTTTAATCACCATCATCAACTTTTTGTTATTTGCCTTGAAATAGAAAAGTGCAATGTTGTGTTTCAACAAGCAGGCAAACATTTCATTGCTAGCTAGACAAGTGAGCAATAAAATATGAATTTCCTTTCTGTTTTAACAAATGAATTTACAAAGGCCAATTTCTCTCTTAATGCCTGTACATGACTACAATTTCTGCTTTGAGTGTATCAGAGTAAAAAGCAGATGGTCCATCCCATAATACTTCATTAAAAAAAAAAAAAAAAAAAAAAAAAAAAAAAAAAAGGTATATAAGACTACTGGAAGATTAGCACTTAGATGCAAATGGTAGAAAGAATAGAAATGACATCATGCAGTATATCAAAAGATGAAAACGAACTGTTAAGGAACTTACAGCAATTCTGTTAAGTTTCTTTGCTCTGAATAAAACTGATATAAGTGGCATTTATAGGTAATCATTTTAAGATAATGATATGGAAATACTTGAGGTTTTATATAACAACAATAACAGAAAATCTATGATAAAAGTCTGTCAAAATAAGATATTTTAAGAAAAATTTTACTTTTAAAAAGATAATATTTACAAAGAGACCACATTAAAGATTTTTAGATGATTGAAGCAATTGTATATACTTCATTAGCACTAGTAGTCTATGTTTAAACCCAAGTAAAAGTTTGGGCTTCAAATGCTGATTTTCAAGGCAATCTGTACCTGACAGACTGGTGCAAAGCAATCTCTGTATGTCTGCCTTTATTTGGTCTTGTGTGAGACTAATCTAAATAAATTAAAATTTTGGAATATCAAAATTTTTTTCTAACTTGAATTTCATTCAAAAGATATTTGACACAAAAAATGTAATAAGAAAGTATTAAAAACATAGACAATAGCATAAATTAAAAATAAATAAATAAATAAATAAAAGCAGAAAACAAGTCAATGTCACTTGCTTGTTTACCTCTGGTCAAACATTCAAATCAAGACAGAATTTACTTGTTAATTTTGTGTTTCCTTAAGCATGACAGAGAAACAAATAAACATACAAAAAATGACTCACTTTTTTTATTTTTTTAATTATATATGATGGATAGGAATTATTTATAATCCTCAGAAACATTTTCAAAATAGCAATTCACAAATCTAAGACATTTTTCAATAATATATTAATGCAAGAAAATTTAAAGCTAATATTTACAATTCAACATAATGGATTAATTTTTCGTTATATTACTCCTCTAACATTTTTAATTCTACATACAAAATGATAATTCCACATCTCAGGAATTCAGACAAAAATTCACATACAAAATTGAAAAGAATTTTGTCATTAGTTAGGTGCAAACTTGAACTTTTTTTATGCAGCAGAGACTTTCAATAATGTTCTATGCAGCATAAAATTAGCCAACTAATAAACTTTACAGTCCAAGGCACAGGGGTTTATCATATGTTACAAGTCACTGGTTTCTTGATATAATTATTATGATTCAAGACGGCAGTTTTGCTATAGTGCAGCACAAACAGTGCACAATTAAAATAGGTGTAAAATAAAATAAATTGCTCACTGACAACTTTGAAGTAAAGTACAGATGATGTAATAACAGAATCTTGAACCTTGGAAAGAAAAAAAAAATCAAGATTTGTCATAGTTTTCAAATAAGTTAGTCAATGATTGGTGCACTGCAGCAATAAATTTGAAAGAAAAAGTTTTAAATTAAATTTTTTTTTGTAAATTCCACAAGCATAAAGTAAAAATAAATAAATATATAATAATAATATAAAATTATGTGAGGAAAGTATCAATCAACATTATTCATTCCAGTTTAAATGCACAAAACTAACTCGTTTTTTTAGATCTTATTTTAGTCCAATGATCCAAGAAACTGACAGTCACAAAGTGACATTGACCATGTCTATGCTATCATAACTTTACATGTGTGTGTGTGTGTGTAAATTATACAAGTGAAACATTTTGAATTGATTTGATAATACCTAAAAATCAAAAAAAATTTTTTAAAAAGAACAACAAAAAAAACAAATATTATTTTTATTTTAGCCTTTTCTTTTAATATATTTAATTAGATTTCTATATGTAAAGATACTATCTAGATCCTTAACAAATTAGACAGCACCTTCTCACAAGTTGTGGACAGATAAAGAAGCAAAATCACATTGCTGATTATATAGATAGCAAAACGTTATATGGTGGATTCTGGTTAGAATAAAATAATGTTTATGATAAATTGCAATTCCAAGGATAAAATCAAATTTATGTACTGTGATTATTTGTGTATAATACACATCCCCCACCCCAATTTTTAAGCTTAAAAAGTTAGGAGTGTACAATATACACAAGAACTAAATTTTTTGTTTCAGTTATGTGAATCACTACATTCAAGATGACATGTCTGAAAGTAAGTTACATCAAGAATCTAAACTAACTTATGTGTAACAAACAATTCTGTTTTATGCTACTGCAAAGAAATAACTACTGGCCACTAGAATATATATTTGTTTATAATTTTATTTCTCTTGCATGAGATTATTCTTGCTGTGAGCTTGGTATATTTTAATGTGAACATACCCATACATTTGCTGTAAATTTTGTGTTTCAAGACGTAATGTAAAGTGGATAAAAAATTGAACCAATCTTAAAATTAGGTTAAATCTAGCTGCTCCAAATTCTAAAAAAAAAAAAAACGTGCATATTATACAAGAGATATTTTTCCAGAATTTCATAGCCCAAAATTAAGAATTCATATTATACAAGAGTGTTTTTATGCACAAATAATCATGGTAAATTGTTGTTTTTTTTTTTTATATAAATCTGTTTTAAGAGAATTGCTTACAAGAACCAAAATTTATGGTCCAAATGTTTTTTTACTTAAGTAAAATCCTCAAATAAAATTGTTGACAAGTAATTTTCTCATTAAAAACAAAAAAACACTAAAGCATGTCATCTGGTCATATTACTGGAAAAAAGGTAATTACTATCATTAAATAGTGTTGCAAAGTACTTTTAAACATAGCTAAAAAAATAAAAATAAAAATGAATAAATAAACAAATAAATATATATTTATACAGATTCACCACACATTACACTGATAGAAAAAAAAACAATTCTTGACCTACTTATTAGATAAGGAAAATCCAGAATTTAATCAATGATTTGAAATGCAGACACCAAAGCTTTTTGTACAGTATGTCTGAATCCATAATTTTTTTTTCACAATATTCAATGTTTTGATCATTACTACATCAAATTGTACAATATTTAACCACTTAGTATCCTGTAATTATCCCATAATTATCTCATTTGAGTTTTTTTGTCTGTCTCTCTCTCACCAGTTCATGAAAATTTTTATGCAGCTGAGACTTTCAATAGCATAAAATTAGCAAGGAACAAAGATTTATCATTTGTTACAAGTCACTGGTTTCTTGATATAATTATGATTCAAGACTGCTGTTTTGCTATAGTGCAGCACAAACAGTGCACTATTAACATAGGTGTAAAATGAATTAAACAACTTTGAAGTAAAGTATAAATGATGTAATATAAACAGAATCTTGAACCTTGAGAATTATAAACAAAACTATTTGACATAGTTGAAGCTTCAATACTGTTGGCAATGCTGAATAATGCAAACATATGTAAAATGAATCTAATCATGACCAAAATATCTTGGAGATAGATAGGTAATGATATACATGAAGCAATCAAATACTGGACAAGTCTGAGTTTCACTTTGCACTAATGCCCTTGGGAAAGGCATGAATATCTGTTCTCCTCCCAGTTATGGGTAAATAGTAAGGCAGACTGGGTTGTTTAGCCTTAGGCAACCAATCAGAAAATTGAATTCAAAACATCTTTACTCTACTTAAAAATCGATCTAGTTTCACATGCTGCCTGTGGCAAGGGAACTGGGTAATTACAGATGTTAAGTAACCAATCAGTTATTTGGATATAGGATGAAATTAAAAATACAAAGACTTCTTTCAAGGTTTGGAATTAGTTTTATTGATACCTTATATTTGGGATTTTTTTCAGTAGTATCTTTCTTTTTCAAAATAATACTACTGTAGAAAAATCAGTTCAAAATAAAATTTAACATTTTTTTAAAATCCTTATTATATTTTAATAGAGCAGCTACATAGGTTTGAAATGTAAAATTTATCAGTTTTGATTTTTTTTTTTTAGCTGTAGTAAATTCCATTTGGGGTATTAATTTCAGTAAAAAGTATTAACATTTCTAGGTTCACAGTAATTAGGATCTTTTGATAAAGTAGGTTTATTTCTCCCAGGGCCTCTCATCAATAATATGTTGCTCTGAATAGAACAAAAAATCAGATTTAATTCAAATTGAAAGTCAAGATAAACACATGGAAGCATATCTCTAAAAATAATCATGTCCACAAAGAATTATTTCAATAAATACATTTATACTAAAATAAATATTTGTATAATTTATCAATACAAAATAATCCTGTCATTTTTACAGATATTATACTACCAAGATCTATATTATTCAAAATAAAACGGTCTAATTTATTCTTGCCTATAAATAAAATTCCACAAATATTTAACATTAAAATGTCAGCTGATACAAACTGACTGAACCTTCAACACTGTTGGCAATGCTGAGTAAATCCACAGGAAGAAGTCATTAAAAATATCTTTTTTATTTAGAAAATTAAATCCAAAGATAAATAAATAGGCCAAAAGATTAAGTGAAGAATTTAGGACTGCATTTCCTCTTTTTTCATAAACTATTTGAACATTACAAATCGTCAAATATTTTATCAATTTGTCAAAAATCAAGAATTTATTAAAATCTATTGACTAAATACAGAGAGGGGAAAATATTCAATAATGTCACAGCTCAGACTTTCTTTTTTTAATAGGTTAATTAAAAGGAGGAGAAAAAATCTTTATTAGGATATAGGATGACTTTCAGATGTGGGGAACCTGCAGCCTTCAAAACAATCAAGTGCAGCCTTCCACAACTTTGTGGAAAGACAATTAAAATAGCACACCTTTATTTTAGAACCTACTACCCTAATTTTTTCCCCTTATTTTGACACATTTTAAAAGCGTGTGAACCCATTTAGGGTTATTTTATGCCACAAGGTTAGGAAATCTCATTCATTGAATATTCATATTTACCTTTCAAGTAATGAGCAACTTATTGTAAGAGACAACCTCTAATCCACAAAAATATGTTTTTAGAGACAAGGTTAGGCCTAAAAACAAACTAAGCTTCAACAAAACATCTTGTGTAATGAACAATCTCCTGTTTTTGAGGTGAAAAACTGACCTTAAAAAGTTGTTCATTACATTAGTATGAATTTACCAACCCCTCCGCATAGGCAGAATGTTATTAAAGATCAATTTTTAAGCAAAGTTTTCCTTCTCCTAGACTGGTTGCCTGACCAAAGCTAAAGAACTCAGTCTGCCCTACTATTTACTCATTACAAGAGTTTATACTGTACATTTTTTGTGCAGCTGTTTCTTAAGAGGCTTTTCTTTTATATAGATTTGAACTAAATTATTGGCTAAAAGTTTAAAACTTTAGATCTTATAAACATACAAAAAATTATTGAGTACAACTTTATTTGTAGACAATAACTTTCAATGTGGTCTTTAAACAATAAAAAGGTTCCTATGACCTGGGTTAAACCCTATCATCTAAAGCATGAAAAAAAAAAAAAATAGACAAATAGATGCAATAGGATTGAGTTCAACTCTACATAAATTGCTGAATATTCTTAATGATTATTTATTCTTGAATCAAGACCAGACAAATATTTCAGCCAATAACTAACCATGATAGCACACAATAGAATAACCCAAGTACTTACAATGCATACTTAGGTGTAAACTTAAATAGACTGTGAACATACCAAAACAAGTCACTCATGAGTAACCACAAATAGAATAGATTTGATCCAACAAATAACATATTGTTTAAGAGGAATAAAATGTGACAGGACGTGCAATTTTATCATCTTTCTACACACAAACCAATTCAGTTGTATAGAAGAAACAAAAACCAAATGAACAAGAAAAATAATCCTGAAAATTTTAAGATTCTAACAAAGTATTTCAGCATAATAGCCCCACTTTTATTAGTTTTCAATATTTAACAACAAAACAATCCAAAAAGATGGGAAAGAATAATAGATTTTTTCGCCAATGGTCCGAGAGACCGGGGTCTAATCCCAGGTCGCATCATACCAAAGACTTAAAAAATGGTACTTGATACCTCCTTGCTTAACACGCAGCAATATAAGGTACGTATCAAGAGTAAAGTGGAGCAATCCAGGGAAAAGAGTAGCGCCCTCCCCTACACCTCGATGTAGTAGCTATTGAAAAGGGAGCCTTCTGATTATCCTCAACTACAGTCGTCAACTTTACTTACTTACTTACTACCTAGTTATATATTGTGAATGGACAGTCAAGATAAGAAATAAAAGTTTTTTTTCTGCTACCACCTAGATAGTTAAGGTAATACAATAATAATATAATCTCATTGGGTGCTCCATTCATATGGCCTTGTGCCACATCTAAGCAAAAATCTTAGTAAATTACTACATTTATACTTACATTTTTGTGTAGCTGTTTAAGTGTTTTGGCACAAAGTTAATTGATATGAAGTATTCATATCTAATACAAATAATTTGCACAGTTGTATGGTTTCAAATATTCTTATCTAATATTAATAATTACATGGTGGCAAATAATTATTCCCATTTAATAATAATCATTAATTTGCACACAGTTATATGACTTCAAGTAATCAATAATAAGCCTTAGTAAACAGTTATAGTTTTAAGTAACTATTCTTAATACAAATAATTTACAGTTATATACAATCAAGTATTCCTATCTAATACTAGTAATTTTCAAACAGATCAATTAGACTCATACATAGACTCTAAACAAGTACTACCATTCAAAGTCAGAGTTAAACCTGGGAGTAAAGGCAGTGAAAGGGTACCCAAGCCTCACCATCAGAAAGAAGAGTGTTTTTATACATGCACAGTAAGGTCTCCTCTGATAAGTTGCCCAATTATGTTAAACCCCCACAACTGGTCCTAAAGATATTCAAAATGGCTGGGTATTTTTCAGATAGACTTCATACTAAATATATTAGCACTAAACATGAAAAATAATGGTAATCATTAAATTCCATAATAAAACTTAATGATGAATTTGCAGTCTCCCAATAAATTCAAAGTTACCGATCACAGAATAGATAAAATAGTCTGCCAGGTCAGCAGGGCTTAGAATATGCTGACTGTAACTCCTACAAAGAGGTAAGACACTTCATAAGCAGCGCCCTAGGTATGACACTCAACTACATCTGAAGCTCCAGTTCTGGCACACATAGAGTACTCTATCATCATTACTCCCAGGTTCACTCTGGCTGAGTGGTAATACTTGTTAGGTTCCCATCTATGGGTCAAATCAATCTGTTTCCAAATTATTGGAACTAAGAATACTTGATATCATATAACCATGTGCAAAAACTTCTTAAGAAACTACTCAAAAAATGTATATAAAAAACAATGTATGCAATTCCCTAACCTCTAGGCATAAAATAATTCTAGACAGGTGAACATGCTGATAAAAATCAAAAAAGAAAAAAAAGTGTTATGCAACAGTCTCTATGCTCTAATTTTTTCAACAATATACTTGAGTACATACAAAGATAAACTATACAGCTTATGTCTTTGTACTGTTGAAAAATAAACTGCCAATTTGGTCAAGTCTCTTAAAGGACAGTATGAATTTTCCAGCTATATTGACTACTATCCTAAAATTTCAGACTTTTAACAACTTATCCTGAGCTAGCAGCATTACTCATGTACTTATCCTTATAAATTAGAACAGATTTATGTGCATACATCTTAAGTAGCAAATGCCTTCCAGAGTTCAGTTAAAATGATTGCCGTTCTCAAATAGAAACCATCACCAATTTTTGATAAGCTTGGTTAAAAGAGAATCGAAGCATAACACAGAGAGCAAGATATATCAACCATGTCTTGAAGGCATCCAATTACTTCATTCATAGTGGCAGCAATTTTTAGAAACGTATTCCTGCCTCCCTTATTTTACATTCCCTCATAGCAAGAATGTAATCATAGTCAACAAGGAAGTTGAATGAAGCCACAACACATTTCTAATAATCATTGTTGGTTTTAATACAGTTTTCAGTTTGTGAATATGAGGAAATATTTCAGATTGATAAATCAAATAAGCTGATTTGCTTACTTACGCAGAATGAATGAATGAAAGAGAAAATCTTCTCAGACAGAGCTTGGTTTTAAGCACACATTATCAAATGAAGACATACACATGTATGCATAAAAGCAAAGAAATTATATAGAAATTTACATATGTACAGATTTTGAAAGAAATATATGGATCTACATACACGCAGTATTTGAGGACATAAAAAAACACCTCTCATTTCAGCATGAGATATATTTTTTAAATTGTTAGATGGTATATTGAATTTTATTGGAACTTCACCTCTGTTCCCTATTTCACTCAGTTCAAAATGTTTCTTTTAAAGCATTTATTATCAATTTATTAAAAATTTTAATACAAGTGGGAGAAAGGGAAATAGAGTCTTACATGTCATCAAAATAAAATGTCTTAAATTCCCATAAGCATTTCTTCTCCATTGGTTGTGTGTGCATAATACTATATAGCTCATATAAATAATTAACAAAAACAGTTTCTTCTGAAAACTACATAAAAAGTACTCATTACCATGATAACAGAATGAGTTTAACATCAACGGTATTGTGCAATTTTTGCATTCTTTTCAGAACAAGTTGTTATTAATCGGAGTACTTTGCTTTTATCAATTTTTAATATGGTTCCTACTATTGTAATTGAGCACTTTCTGAAAAGTTATTTAAACAACCATTGCAAAAGTAATCATTTAAACACCTACCTGTCTGAAGACTGCAGAAACACATGAAACTCAGAGTAATAGTAGATTGGCATAACGGTTGGAGTGTTTGGTAATGGCCTAGGAAACCAAGATTCAATCCCAGGTAAAGTCATACCAAAGACTCAAAAAATGGTACTTGATCCCTCCTTGCTTAACACTCAGCATTATAAGGTATGGATCAAGCATAAAATGGAGCAATCCAGGGAAAGGAGTAGCGCCCTCCCCTACACCTTGGTGGAGTAGCTATTGAAAAGGAAGCTGCCAGGTCACCCTCGACTATGGTCGCCAACTTTACTTTTAGTATGGGATAATTTTTCCATACTATATATATATATATATATATATATATATATATATATATATATATATATATATATATATATATATATACACAAACACCAATATACTTATATATGTGCACAAAGATATATATGGAAGTAAATAATGGAAATGAATCCAACAATATAGAGAAAATTTGAAGAACAAGGTAATCCAAAGAAAAGAATTTAATGTCAAATAAAGTCAACTTTATAATGTTTCAGTTCTAATGAACCATCATCAGGACTTAGAAAGGATGATATCGAGTGACATTAGATTACCGATGGATTTTTAATGAAATACAAAACAAGGGGGAAATTAAATATACAGAGAAAGGAATAACCGCTTAAACGGTTACTCCTTTCTCTGTGTGTGTGTATACATACATATATATATATATATAATTGATGTGATAGCCAATCTGATTCAATTTGCCCTTCACCTGGTGCAAATCCCCAACTTTGCAATTGGCAAAAGCCTACACACATACACTATGCTTTACTGTTGGTGTAATACAGGGGTTTGCAGCTCTTTCATCAACTCTTCACCATACATAGACCCTCCTATTTGACCCAAAGATTTCAAATTTTTATTAGTCAGTCCAAAGGACTTTATTTCATTACCCTATTATCCAGTCTTTGTTCACCTTGGCTAACTCCAGCCTTTTGACATTGTTTTGCTTCCTCAACAGTGGTTTCTTAACAGCAATTCTACCATATAAGCATGCTTCAGAGTCTTCTCCTTACAGTGCATGTTGACACATTTTTTCCATGACACTGGTTCAATTGTGCAGTGATGTTTGGAGAAGTCAGCATTCTGTCACACAAGCTTGTGACTGATGAAATTGTCCTCTGCATAGGTAAAACATGTATCTAGTAAGCTGTAATTCAATACAATATAGTTTAATGCGAGTTCAAGAGGTGGTATAATGTAACTTTTAGAAAAAGGTTTTATACATGCTTAGTACGAAAGAAAAAATGCAAATAAAATTTTTCAAAAGATATCTGGTTATACTAAGGTTAAAGTTACTGTGGAAGACTTGTATTTAGTATAATAAATAAAAACATTGTGGTGCTTAACTTATTTCATTAAAAATAAGACTTTTAGGATGAGAAATAAAATTTTTTGAGGGTGGTCAAATACTGACTGGTAGTGTGTGTGCATATATATATATATATATATATATATATATATAAATAAATATATATTCATATTTACCAACCCCTCCACTTGGGCAGGATATGACACACGGTCAATCTTTTTAAGCAGAGTTTAACAGGTTTGAATTCAGAGTTTTCCTTCTCCTAAACTAGTTGCCTCACCAAGGCTGAAGAACCCAGTCTGCCTTACTATTTACCCATAGCTGGAGGGAGAATAATTGGATTCATACCTTTCCCAACGATATTAGTTCTATGTGAAATGCAATCGGTCTCGTCCAGGATTTGAACTTGCATCACTGTGTCCATTTCCTATGACGATAACCATTACCCCACAGGCACCTCCAATATATATATATATATATATATACACACACACATACATACACACAAATGCAAGAAACTTTGTATTAGAATCCAAAGCAAAAATACAAAATTTTGCTAATTTTGTTGACTTTGGTAAACGTAATCAACTATTATATATAGTATTTTTGTGACTGAAGTGATCATTCCATTGTTCCACGCATCATACAGGAGGGATGATATGATACACAAAAATGCTATATATTCATGCTTTTTTTACATATAAAAAATAGGAAATTGCACTGTACACAAATGATATATTTCATGGGCATAAACATCTGCTGGAAAGTACTTTCCTCTGAGTGAAAGGTAAAATATTTATTGAGAGTATTTTTTTTTTCAAAAGAATAAAGAATTACCAAACTAGTAAAAAGGATGAAAAAAGAAAGATGGAAGAAAAATGCACTCAATTACAGTAGAATGACTGCAGCAGCAGACAGATGGATCAGACATTAAGAAAGGGTAAGAAGATTTTAAAAGAAATGGAATGAGGCAGCATTTATTAAATTCAAACAAGTATTGGATCTTCGAAAGTTTGTACAAAAAAAAATTTTTTCAAAAAAAAAAAAAAATAAATAAATAAATAAAAAATAAAAAAATCTTTTTTCCTGAATCAGAAAATTGTGTATCCTAAAAGAAAATGAGTACCTCACTTTTTGTACTTAAAAAAAAAAAAAAATTTTCTTACAATTAGCATAAATGGTGAAGCCAAAATTATCTGTAGATGCTGAGAAAAATGATTTATTGATAAGGAAGAAAAAGATTTCTTTGTTGATATTCTATAATTACTGTGTCTGGTGCAATTTCTACAACTATTATATTCATCTAATATGAAATTAGCACCAATGGTATTTAATGTAGAATAATATTTTCAGTCAGTCAAAAAAAAAAAAAAAAAAAAAAAATTTTTCAAATCACACCAACTAGCAGTGTTTTTAATTACATATAAAATTATCAAGAAATAATATTTCTTCATTCATCTAAATTTTTTAACAAAGACATCAGAATTGTTAACTATGTTAAAAAGAATCCACTTAAATTTTAACTTTTTTAAAAATTCCTCTTTTGACCCCTTAATTACCATATACATGTGTCAAATGCACTCTCATAAACAGACATACAGGCTAAAATCCATCATCATCATCATCATCATATCGTGCTGGCAGCACGGATATCCCTGACCCTCTCTCGCCACTCCTCCCTATCGTTCATCGCCCTAGGTAGGTCTTTAGGACAACAACCTGTATCCTCACATAGCTGCTGAATGTACGTTCGTGCTGGTCGTCCTGCTTTTGCGCGGCCGTGTGTGGGGATCCATAAGAGTACATCTCTTATGAGTTCATCTCTGCTTCTCCAGCAATGTCCTGCATGTCTGGTTCGCCTAACTTGAATAGATTTCGTGATAGGGGGCAGGTGTCCGTACAGTTGGTGTCTTGTGGGGTGTTGCTGCCAGGACTTGTTGAGGATTGCACGCAGCATTCTTGTGTAATTGCCATCTAGTTTCTTCTCCAGCCGTTTTGTTAGCGTCCATGTAGTGCATCCATACAGCAGTATCGATGTGACCGCTGCCTGGAAGAAACTGCGTTTCATTTTATCGGTTAGGTCTGATTTCCATATAGTCGATAGCCTATTGATAGCTGTCCATGCTTTCGTTAACCTCGTTTCGATGTCCTTTTCGGTTGATTCGACGCTGCTTCCTAGGTACGTGAATTTGTCTACTAGTTTAAGAGGGGTTCCTTCTAGAGTGGAGATGTCCCCTGTTTGGTTATAGCACATATATTCCGTTTTGTGTGCATTAACATGGAGGCCTATGCTTGCTGCTGCTCGTTCCAGGCTATGCAGAAGTGTTTCGGCTTGGTCAGGTGTATTTGCCAGTATCGCTATGTCATCGGCGTAGTCGGCGTCGGTAATTGTTGTTGCGGGATATCTTCTGCTTCTTTTCTTCGTCAGTTCGAAGCCATTCTCTTTGATTTTGTCAATCGATGTTCTAAGTACGTAGTCTAGACAAATGATAAAGAGATACGGAGCCAGCGTGTCCCCTTGTAGTACTCCTGCTACAATGTCGAAGTATTCTGTGTCTCCATCTGGTGATCGTACTTTTACTTTAGTGTTTCTATAGAGAATCGTTATTGCCGCTACGGTTTCTTTAGGTATGCCGTACGCTAGTAGGATTTGTTCCATCTTTCCTCTGTGAATGGAGTCGAAAGCCTTGGTAAAGTCGACAAATATTAATGTCGCTTGTAGGTTCTTTGCCCGTACACCCTCAAGGATTCTGCGGATGGTTAGTATTTGTGAGGTCGTAGATCTATTTCTTCGGAAGCCATTTTGGTTTTTTCTAAGTATGTTGTCGATTTTGGGTTCTATGCGGTTTCGTAGTAGGGCATTGTAGATTTTGGCAGCTATGGATGTAAGTGTTATGCCTCGGTAGTTTTTGGCTAATCCGAGGTCTCCCTTTTTAGGGAAGGGGAGTATGCATCCCTTCGTCCATCTATCTATCGGATTTTGATTGTATACTGCGTTGCAGTGTCGGAGCAGTATGTCGTCGAATTGTCTGGTCTTCCATACTTCCGGGGGAATTTCGTCCAGTCCTGCAGCTTTCCTATTTTTAATTTTTCTGAGAACCGAGTCGAGTTCTCCTTGTGTGAACGGTCCAAGTTTAATGTCTAATTGTTTGCTAATTATTCTGCAGAAATTTCACCATACCAGAGCATTAGAAATATATTTTGAAGTATAATACACTGATAGTTTCAGTGAAAACAATAGACCCTTTTACTACAAATGTTTATACTCAAGACCAGTAAGAAAGTTTAATTCTGAAGAAAAATAATTTTAAAAAAAACAAAAAAGAAAAAAAAAAAACAGATACTACACTTTCATCTAAGTCACAGTTTTGCACAACATTTTATGAAGTTACTGAAAGAGAATATACATGTGATTATGACAATCATCATCATGAATTGAAAAGAGGTAAAATAATAATCCTCATGAAAGTAAAATATAAGTAGAGTATACAGTTTAAAAAACTATTTGATAAATTGTGACCATCAAATGAAAAACTGGTTAGTCATGGTCTCATCTATTATTATAATCTGAGCAATGCTGAATAATTTTGCAAACAAATGCATATAGATACATAAAATGATTTGCAATAAGTTGTTTTGGTCATGCATACATATGTACATATACGCCTCATCATATTATAATTGTTCGGATGCTAGCCTCAAAGTTCAATTACTATAAAATAATAAGTTTGATCCTCATTGTTTAGTAAAGTCTTTGGTCATGGATTAATTTCACCATGAAGAAATTAGTCGCAGGAATTATATTATGAGAGGCAAGTCATGAGAAGTCATCTTTTAAATTCTCTTCCTGAATATTTTTTTAAAAATCATCATAGCTAAAAATTGTTATAATTCTTCTTTAAAACTCCACTTCTAAATCTTACAGTATTTCACTTACCCACCTACACACAAATCACAAAATTGAACACTAAGTAATTGAGTAAATCCTCATTTTGCTAACTTTTTGTCATTCAGTCATCTCTAATTACATAGAAAAAATAAAATGTGGCTACTGATAGTATTAGTTGATAATCACAGTTAAACTTAATCCCTGTCTATTGTTGTGTCAACAAAATAAGTCACAAAACAAAATTAGAAACCATAAATTTGACTATATAAACTTTTTGAGTTTTGTTAGATTAACAAGACAATTTTTTTACAACCTGTTAGATGAAGATTGAGAAAAGCATTCACTATAATAAAAGGTATATATTTTGTCAGCAGGTCATCTCAAAGATGATAGATATTTCTAACTGGAATTATCAAGTTTAAAATGCTTTAACGCCAAGAGAATTGTTATATTCTTCATGCTTTGAAAATTACGTGTCTATTCGTAATGCTTGTCTCGATTCCTGACCACTGATGATCCCCTTACTTTCCCTTGAATATACAACATACAAATAGAGTACCAAATCTTGCTTTAAAAAGTTTAGGTAAGAATTGTAAAATTCAGTGGTTAGTCTTTAATATTTCCTCTGACAACCAGAAATTTTTTGGTTAATGCAGAAAATAACTAAGCTTTAAACAAGAGAATCATGGTAAAATTATCACTTTAAAGAAAAACTGAAATTCAGCCTAAATATCGAGGGTTCAAATGCAGTTGGCATTAAAACATGACCATAATTGTTTCACTTCCACCCCACCAAACTCATAGAATTTAATAGTTATCTCTCGTAATATATTCATGAGTGTAATGGTAAGAGTTAATGAAAGAATTGACTTATTTGCTTAATAAACCCTACCCATAAAAATCACAGGTTATATAAACAGCTTATAATATAATTATTCTATGCAACTTAATTTTTGTTCCTTGCATCTACAAGAAAAAAAAAACATCATTAATAAATTAATTAAATAACTGGTTCAACTCTGAAGTTAAGAGAGAGAAAAATTCTAAGAAATAGTTTACACTATAAATAACTTAGAGATACACTTAACATAACAACTATCATCATAGAAAATAGAATAGGTAAACCAAGTTCAAACTATGTGCATTTCACTTTGTGCTGAAACCCTTGAAAAAGGGCAGGAATCCATCTGTTCTTCCCTAGTTATGGGTAAATAGTAGGCCATCAGTCTAGAAGGAAAACTAAATTCAACCCAGCTTTACTTCACATAAATTTGACCGTGTCCCATCATGCTTATGGCAGAGGGTTGGCTAAATGTATAATGCATAACTTAGAGAAGAATATGCTGAATAAATATAGATGGTTAATTATATATGATACACACAGAGGCATCAGATATAAAACTCACATAGGGAAAAGGTAATATATAAACACACATAAACCATCCAGAGCAAGCTCAACTGGAAAATTTGTAGTGATTTCTGTTGGAAATGATGGATACTTGTGCCTTCATCTTTTACTAATTAGGATTCAAAGTATCCTATCTGATCCAGTCATACCCTGACCTACATTCACATTATGTCTCTCTTGCTTATCAAAGAAGACTCCCTTTGGAGAGAAAAATAAACTGATGACATGGCATTAAAATATTTCTATAACAAACCCCCACCTGATTTATGAACAACAGGACTCAAATTTGGAAAATGCAATCTGGTATTTATTTGATATTTAAACTTGTCTTTTCATTGTCTTTAGATATCAGCTTTTGTTGATAAAAAAAATCTAAATGTGGTCTTTCTACAAAAATGTCAAATCAAGTGATAAAGTGGATGAAAAATTTTTTAAATAAAATAAAATTTTGTATTATTTTACAATAATAACCGATTAAAAAAACAGAAATAAATACAGAATTCTAGTTATATTCACTTCACACCAATATTCTTGAGAATATTGGTGTGAACTGAAGTTATTTCAATTAAAAGTCTTAAAGACATGCTACAATGGGATTCTTCTCAGGTGACAACAACATAGAGATCGTTTATACCTTTTATATGATATTTAGAAAGGAAACAGGTGACATCAAATAACATTCCTTGTTCTACAAAATGCCTTGAAAGACAAAAGTTTTACACAGCACTCCAGATACTAAACAAACTAACCAAAATCCATCAAACCTACCAACAAATTTTATGCCTAACTTCATAACTAAGATATAAAATTAATTCAAATGATTATCTTAGTCATAAGTTCAATAAAATATTTGGTTATGAAATAATTCAGCAATATTAAAAATGCTGTCATTTAATAATTCCATTGCAGAAGTTTAACAGCTTCATGAATACATTTTTAAGCAACATTTAATTAAAAGTGGATTTGCTTTGTGCATAAGATATGGGTGTCAGTAGTAACTGGTCAAACTCAAAAAGTATTCCAAATGCTGATTTTCAAGTCAGGCAGTCTTCATCCCTATTAAGAGAATTTCTGTAAGACACTCTTCTTTCCTCCAGTTCAGAGATCATATGATCCCATATCAGTTTATAACCACACTGAGAGATTATATATATATTAGAGAGAGAGAGAGAGAGAGAGAGAGAGAGAGATGGTGATAGCAATTTGTTTCACAAGACAAAGAATCTGCATCTGGATTAGGACACAAGACAGAGTAAAGTTGTAAAAAAGACAAGCAGTTGGCTATGCTATTGATGCTGTCCAAAAGAAGAATAAGGGCCAATAGAGTTTGAAACCAGTGTTAGAACTAGTTTGTAGATAACATCTGTCTCCTTGTTTTGAATTCAAAGCTGTCCTTCTAGACTGGTTGCCCATCAAAAGCTTGAGAGTTCAGTGTGCCCTAATATTTTACTCATAGCTGGGATTGGAAAAGATAATAAACAAGAGAGCAAAGTGGACACAAACAACCTTGACCAGAGTTTGAACTCTGGTTAACAAATTCCATTTTCTATACCATTCACTATTACACCACACACTCACATATATAAATACAAACTCCCACTTACAGCTGAATGTGAAGAATTTATAACATAGTATATCCAGTAAAAATTATCTATATACAAAAACATAAAAGAAAACTTTCTCCAAATTTTAAAGAAAGGTGGGATAAGATGTGAATAGATGAGTGCAAATATATACATACATGTATGAAAGATGCTAACACAGAAGAAAAAAATGATTCTATCACTTTCAAAATAATCAAACAAACCAATTATAAAGAACATCTATGACAAATATTCTACATGGACACAAAAAGAAATTCACAACTTATTTCTGCAAATAATAATTAATATCACACCCAATACATAACTAGTCAACAAAGTGGTACCAGTCTCGATCTTTTCATAAGAGATCAGCAAACAGAAAACTGAATGTACTAGATTTGCAAGTAAGTAATCTACACACCATACAAAGAAACAAAGTTTAAAAAAAAAAAAAAAAAAAAAAAAAAAAGAAAAAAAGAGAATATAAAAAAATAAAGATTAGCACCCTATTATTAATCTTATAAGGTAAAAAAAATTACAAAAAAAAAAAAAAAAAAAAAAAAAAAAAAACTTTCATATAAAACTGCTAAGAAAACTCATTAAATATACAAGCAGAACAACAAAAAATTTTCTCACGATAAGAACCTCTAAAGACAGAGACAGATCTTAAGAGTGCTTTGCTATAATAAAGAAAATAAAATAAAGCCAAAATTATATTGCACCAAGAGATATCAGATTAGGGAATTCTACTACTTATGAATATTTATGAGTAGAGATTTACAAAAGATTAAGCTTTATATATATATATATATATATATATATATATATATATATATATATATATATATATATATACACACATATATATATATATATATATACACACACACACACACACAATTAGGTCGGAAAAGTTCATTTTTATCTCTTCTATAGTGGGCCAAATGATTTAATGTAGAACTATCAGATATGCAATGCATTAGACCCAGGGGAATTTTCCTCCAATTCTGGGAAATGGAAGTTCTCATCAATGGATGGTCTCTAACAAACAATAATTAGCTGAAAGTCATATTACTGTAAGATATAACTAATTATAAAAATTTTTAATTTCCACACTTCTAAAAGAACAAATTATTTGTCATATTAAACTCATTATAGCCATTTAATTAAATATTAATAATTAGGCTTATAACTAGTTCTTGAAACTGAAGATGCAAAATAATTACATGACATTATTGCTTACCTACAACAAACCATCAGAACAAAATCTGTATGTCTAAATTGATAAATCTCTTGAATGAAAAATAAAATAAATAGAGAAAGGCTTCTCAACAAAGCTCAGAATATCAACTTCATAAGAAGAAGAAATGATTGTAAAGCTCTTATTTTATCTTTCATAGTAACAATTGCTATTTCTAACTGTTCAGTTCAAACTTTTAATTAACAAAGATTGTAAAACTGTCATTGTTTAGAAAAAGAAAATAAGTAGGAATTTTTTCTTTGTCTTATTTTCACCATGTCTGCAATCCAAGTCTTGACCTCTTACTCAAAACAGAGAAGTACTTCAGCTCATATTAAAATTCATTGTGTGTGTGTGTGTATAAATATATATATATATGAGGGTTGTTAAAAAATCTTTAACCCTCAACCAGAAAGAAAAGCCATAGATGAACATTTTTGTTGTGGCAACACACTACAACTTCTTATAAAATGAGAAAAACTAATTCAGATTTCTGTCTTAATTTATGTATGGGTAAAGCCCATACAAAGGTGAGGGGTGCAACAAATCTAAAATTTGGGTGAGGCTTAGAACTTTGATACAAACTTCAAATACAACTAAAATTCTTATGTTTGTATGTGTGTGTATATATATATATATATATATACATACATACACACACACGTGTAACCATTCTATAAACAGCAATTCATACCAAAGTTTTTAGTAGATAAATAAACTTAAATGCTACAAGAGAATAAACAATTTCCAGTCCAATTTACAACTGAATGATAATTCTATGGGGTTTACATCCACGCTAAACATATTTTGATAATCCAAATTCTCAAAACTAGGAAATGCTTTCACTCCTAAAAAGAAACATCAATATTAAGGACCACTATTACAATGGGAAACCAACAGATACATATGACATCTATTTTATATATATATATATATTACATAAAAATCAACTTAATTGATTAAATCTTTTGTATATCACAAAATTGTAAACTTTAAACTTCCATCTCTGAAGACTAAAAATTGCTTTCACTCTAAATAAAATAAATAGCAATATGCATATTTCAATTCAAATAAACTATATTTTCAAGAGAAAAGCCTAATATAGAGAAATGTGCAGTTAATATTGAATTCCATGTATTGAATATTCCAAATTTTATAATATACAACTACAAGCTAACAAGAAAGATGCAGTCTTGATTTGAAAAGTAAATCATCATGTTGCTTATTATAAGCTTACCTCAGAGAGAGAAAATCAATTTTAACTCAGAATAGAAAGATACAGTCTTAAAAGATCAATTTACTAGACGTACTACAATATAACCTCCATCATTTCAGAGCCAAGTAAGTTTGTTTATAGTCATGAGGGTAGATTATGCAGTAACAACTCAACACTTCTGACTTGCTTATCATACACCTCTATTGTTTTAAGTAGTTTGATGAATATATATATAAACATGGTTGATAGTTATTTTATATTACTTTGATTTTTGCCAGTCTTTCTTTGTTACCTAACAAAATCAGTAGGAAAAAAAGAAAAATTCAGATTCATCTAAAGAAGGCTGAAAGTATCCCAGATGAAACATGATTGAAACCACAAAGATTTGATACAATTTGTGGAATCACAATATCTAATCTTAATACTTTAGATAACACTGATATAATTAAGTATCATCCACATCAGATGGTTGATAAGGATATAAGTCCAAATCTTGACAGAGGCTAATTCTTTACTTATACTGCTTGGCAGATTGCTCAGCATAATGATTATTGCCATGGGAAGAAGAATTTATGACCCTGGGTCAAACCCTGGATCAGGCTATTTACATTTCCCTTTGCACTAATGTGAATCTACCCATTCTCCTCCAAGCTATAGGTAAATAGTAGAGTAGACTGGGTTCTTTGGTTAGGCAACCAGTCTAAGAGAAAGAAAACTCTGAATTCAAACAGCTTTACTCAGCTTAAAAATTGACCTTGTGTCTGATGTTAGCAGGGGGTTGGGTAAATACACATTTATACTGCTTAATAGTCATAAAATAAAAACCAACATGAGAAACTAGTCAAATATTAATTATATTAGATCATTTAATTCAAGGAATCACAATATTTTATCATAGAACTTGAAACACACGATACAGATATATAGGTCAAACATCTTCAACCTAACTATCATACAGAAATTTAGAGTAATTCAGATAAAGTCTCCAATGAAAAGTTACAAGACCACCTAGAATTCCCCAAAGGGGCAAACCTAATCCCCTTGTGGGCCAAATGAAGCAATAAATAAAAGAAAAAGATGGAAATCATAGGCAAGAACATAAATTACAACATAAAGACCACTCCATAAATATGCAGCCATCTCTAAGAATAGATTCAGACAGTGTTTTTATATGCAGACATAGATGTATAAAGAAAGTGATACTGTTTCAGGTTTGAACAAATAACAAATGTAGCTCTATGCAAACTCTAAGAGTGGGCTTTTGTCCCATGAATAAAATCTGTGCACTAAGTGTATGAGAATCAATTCATTTTGCAGTAAATGGAGGATTTGGTTTCTTTCTGGTCGCAAACCCTCAACTATATGGATTATAAAACATTGTCTAAACTCAACTATTAAGTTAAGTAAATTAGTTTTAAAATTACTGTATATGTTAACCTATGATTTATTAAACTTATGCTATTACTTATAGGTACTATTCTAGTTTTTGATAACTATCCAGGCTTGTAATAAGGTATGTATGCTTAAAAAAACTGTGTCAGTGATTTGAAACAGAAAAAAAATTACAATCAAATATGAACACGTAAGATGATTCAGGTTTCATACGACAATACAAAGACAAGCCAGTCAAGAGAAGAAAAAAAGATTTTAAATACAACTTTCAGCTTGGGTTGGTATTAAATTATTGTACTGACAATGTATAAGAATTCTCATCTCATTGTACAATGCAAACCATATTGGTTATGAAAATTGTTGATGGTTGAATATAATTTTCCTGTTCCATACTCACTTCCTTCATTTAGCAGTGTTATACTCAGCTAAGCTTTATAAATATCAATATACCATATAAACTTGAATATCATACAACTTTCTGAGACTTGGTTTCTTGGTTTGGCTTCTTTGTTTTAATGGCATATCAATCTTCATAGGTTATTTAATACCAAAGCCATCCATGTAGAAGAACAGGAGTAATACTATTTAACCCATAGCTGAGAGAATAAGGGAGTTCATACCTTTCCCAAGAGTATTAGTCTACAAGTGAACATAATAGTATGATTGGAATTCAAACTCTTACTTTGAGGCCACAGTCCAATACTTTAGCCATCAGACCATGAAGAGTACCCTCTTTCTCAGAGTTAAATTTTAGCCTAACATTAGGAGGTTGTACTATATGAAAGATACTAATTGTGTGTAAATAGTTGACCAAGGCTAAGCCTAGATGGTATCTCACATATGATGCAACCTCTAATACTTGACTAAAATTTAAGTCTCAGAAAGTTGCATGGTGCACATGTATATACAGTACCAATCTGTATACTTCTGTAAAAATTTACAATCACTGTACGTATAATAGTAAATATGATGTATGGATATAAGATTTGGAAATTAACAATAACCACTGAAAATAAAAAAAATAAAGAAAGGACAATGTTATGAATAACTAAAAGATCCACATGAATCAGAGAACAAACCAAAGTAAGAGATATCATAGAATTTAGTAAACAAAAATGGAAGCATGCAGGATATTTATCTAGAATGGAGATTAACAGACAATAAAAAAGGTAAGAATGATTGACAAGAAATAACAAGCATAGCAGGAAAAGATCTGGTAGAAGATGGAGAGATGATATAATGGAGTTTGTTGGTTTGACATAGCAGAGGCAAGCATAATCAAAATCATCATGGAAAAAATTAACAAAGGCATGAGTATGATAATATATTTTTTTATATATGAACTTAATAAATAGGTTTTAATTTTAACAAATTGACCACAGGTAATGTTAAGTTTGTATTATGGAACCGTCCTACCTCACTTCTCTATAAATAGACTCTTCCAAGACTCTAAATGAATTTAATTTTTCATCTCAGTAACAAATTTTGGAATTACCAAAGGAACTTATATCATAGCAAATATTCTTCCTAAAGTGTTTGCTTTTTAAATCTTTAACATAAGCTAAACCGCTTTCCATTCAAGAATATTTTATCAATATCAAACGACCAATAAATCTAATTGAGTAGATCTATAGCAATGCATTAGGTTTATGCAAAGATTTCCAGCAAAAACATTCACAATTATTTGTTTAACCACTAGATAGAGAGAGAGAGATATAAGTAGAGAAACAGAAACAGGGAGAGAGAGCTGGGAGCTTTTACACACACCTAATATACTAAATAGAGCTTCCTTTAACACCAAATCAGAATGGTAAGAAATAGTAAGAAGATTGCACTGCACAAGCACTCAAAGTAGAGAAAGACCTGCCTGCTAGTTTCAAAATCAATATTTGTAATCCTGACTTATACCAGGACTTGAACATCAACCTCTTGTGCCACGGGTGGAGAAAGAAAAATTACACTAAAATCAAAACTAACTTCCATTATACACTTTATAAAAAGACCATGGCAAAACAGAGTGAGAGAGAGAAAGGGGTATTAGTGGGTTTAATGTATAATATAAGGTCAAACCAAAATTCAGATTAAAAAAAAAAAGAAAAAAACGTCTGAAATCCAGAGTATTAAGCATTTATGAAAACAACTTTGTTACCCAGGCTGAAATGATTATTTTAAAGTCAATACATTTTTTTTCTTTTCAATACAGGAGTTAAGAAAAATAAAAAGTCATCCTACACTCGAGTTATATAGACATAAAACTTATTTAGTCAATTACCATATTTCCTGGCACAGAAAAGACTATTTTTTTGTCCAAAATAAGCATAAAATTTACCAAGCATCCTACAGTTTGAAGGTTACTTGTTCATAGGCCTATCCTAGCCCCAGGAGAAAATAATCTATGCTCAACCATAATCTGAATTCCTGTATATAACCTCTGAACAAAGTATATAAATTCTAATAATAATTTAACAAAAATATCATAATTTTTTTTATATCATTCAGTAGACTATATTAGTATACTACTTTTTGGAATCAGAGGTACCTGTTTCCTAGACTGGTTGCCAACTGAAGCTAAAGAGCTCAGTTTACCATGCTATCTATCCATAGCTGGAGAGAGGAGTAGATTCATGCCTTTCTCAATGGTATCAATGCAAAGTAAACATAAGCAGCCTTGACTAAAGCTAAAACTGTTTTCCAATTTCATCTTTCATGCTGGCAATTATCATGCCACTCCCTACTACCAGATACAACCAGTAGCAAATACGTATTTGCCTATCTTAACCACCAAACAAGTTCTTAGTTTATTATCACCCAATATCTCTTTACAATGTCTTTAATGCCAGTGAGAAGTTATTTTTTAAAGGAATAATCCAATTAGGTTAAGAAGGTTATAACTGGGATGCAGTCATTTTTGTTTTCCAAAGCCTTTAAAACGAAACAAGGTTTATCTTAGAATGTCATCAATAAAACTGTTCAGTTCATAGCAGCTGCACTGTGTTATTGATTTCCTTCTACTAACGCAGATAGAGTGGGAATCTCCCAATGGAACAACAACACTTCTACAAATTGTCTATCATTATTAAAAGACAGATAGACTACAATTTGCAACAAGTGAGCTGAGGATGCCACAACTCATTTAATCATGATGTCAGGCTTTTGTCCATTTGTTTCTTTTAACTAACAAGTCTAGTGTAAAGATACTACATCTGAAGCAAATTTTACAGTACAATATTGATGATAAAAATGCTATTAGCTAAATATCAACTGGTTTACATTTAAATGGACAACCAGTAGAATATTTCATAAAGAACTGATTCTTTCACAAAATATGTCTGTATAATAGAGTGAAACATGGAGTTGCTATACAAAATTTGGCTAAAAACTTCAGAAATACTGCGCATTGATATAATTATTTTTGTCAGTTACTCTTAAGGGAGATAACTATTAAATGTTAATTATATAGTCAACTCCTTTATTTGCAAACATGTAAAAAGGTGACCCAACAGATCACTGGATTATATTAGTGTACATATTAAAGCAGCCTAGTTCCTCATTTCCAAATTTAAGAATGGCCACAAGTAAGAAAAATATCTTTAGACGTTAATATGATCATATTGAATTCATCCATTTACCTAGGAATATTTTTTCTACCAACCCTGTTATGTTGAACAGTATTCATTTGATAAGTATTTATCATTTCAAAGCTAATGAAAGGAATAATATAATAAATTATTGTTACTAAGTTAGCTGATCATAGTCGGGGGCTCCACTACCCTTGATCAGTACCTTATAATGCAGAGGATTAAGTAAGGAAGCATAAAGTACAATTTTTGGAGTATGACTCAATCTGGGATTGAACCCTGGGCTCCTGGACCACTAACCATTATGCCAATGGACCAAATAATACAAATTTCATTTTTCCATACAAAATGAATGAAATCATAATCACTAAAATTAACTTCCTAAAATTTCATAGTATTAAAAATGAATTATAAAATAAAGCTAAAAGTTGTAGCTTTGTTTTTGTTTTCTTAAAAAAAAAAGAAAAAAAAAAATCATCAAGACTAATACAAATAAGTTAAAAAAAATTTAACTTAATCCAAGTTCAATCTTCAAGTTAGTACATTATACAATTACAAGAAAACCACAATTGTCAAAGATTCTTTAAGGCAGATTTAAAAAAATCTTTTACAATCTTTTTTCTTTATCCTAAACAGTACACAATTTTAAGGGGAAAATATATTTCTTCATACGCCACTTTCTCATAAAAATACAATCTCATTTTACATAATTCAATGCTAGTTTATTAATGCTGTCAGAAAATGACTGCACTACTCAAATCTAGAAATAATACAATGCAAATTAAAAAAATGTACAAAAATCTGATAAATTTTGTTCTTTTAAATATGCAAATAAAAATAATTTTAAAACAAACTAATTTCCGAGATTTTCAATAAAAAGATTGACAAGCAAGCAAACAGACCTATAAAAACAAATACAAATGAAAGTAACAGTTAACCTAATAAACTAATATCTAATATATTACTAGAAGTGAGTGTGTATACATAACCTTTCAGAAACCACACATACTCTTAGAGGATAAAACAATTTCCAGGCCCATTTGCAACCGAATGATAATTTTGCAGGGTCTGCAATTGCACTCAATGTAATTTTCTCATCATCCAAATTCTTGATATGTAACTATCAAATGCTAATCAGAATCATTAACTCCTTCCTAAATAAAAGCATCCACACCATCATGGACCACAGTTACAACAGGATTTCAATGTACTTATGGACTATCTAGTTTAAATCTAAAATTAAATAAACAATTACATACTCGGCCTTTACACAGCTGGGAAAGATTAGAAAAGCACACACACACACACACACACACACACACACACACACACACACACACACACACAACTTGCTTTTATTTTGCAGCTTTGAATATAATTTTTTTTTAAACAAATGGATTTTATTTTTGAAAAAATAAAAAAAATAAAAAAAAAAAATAAAATAATTACTTCTGATGAATTGTTAGTAAGAACTCTAGTCTGAGAGTATTTGACTCTCAATTTAAATATAAAAAGCACAAAAAATATAAATCAAGGTTTCTTAATGTTTACCAACTTAAGTTTAGTATGGCATAACGTGAAATGGTAAAGATTGCACCAATCTTCAAGTGGAGAGAGCCTATCTTCAAAAATCGGCATCTGAAGTCCTGGCAGATTTACTTGGACACAAACACCTAATACCAGCAGAAAATAATTGTATCTACCATCAGGCAATCCATAGAAATTAGTGTTTCTTAATAAATAAAAAAACATAAAATTTTAAATTATCCTTTTACTGTGTGCTATTAACTCTCAAAACAATCTTAACTATTACTGGTGTAATAACTTCAGCTAGGTTAGCAAACCATTGATGGTATACTTGATTCTCACTGAGTATCCCATACTTCTGACCTTGTACCAAACTAAGCTAAGCTTAGTAAATGACTACAATAAACAGTGACATTATTTAAACATTGACCACTGTGGTTCAGAGGAAAGTGCCTGCAAGTTATTAAAAAATATATAAGATACTCAAATGTCACAACCATCCTGTCAGCAGGACTTAGAATATGCTGACTATCCTTTGCAGAGGGATAAGAAGTTCTACCCACTAAAGTGCCCACGATATAACACTAAACTACATCTGATGGTGAGATTCCACTTTTGGAGATCTGGGGAGTGTGAAGTACCCCGTCAATGCCATTACTCCGAGATCCACTCTGACCTGGAGTGGTAGTATCTGTTAGGGTCCCATTTATGGATTAAATACATCTGTTTGAAAATTATTTGAATGAAATTGGAATACTTGACACTATATTATGGTAAAAAGGAGGAAATGAACAACAAACAAACAAAAAAATCTCAGTACTGTCCATACTCAAATCCAACTCTTTCACTGTCCACAGGTGACAAGTGCTTGTCAATGACTGAAGAAATCACATTGTTATATGGTTGTCTCACCCCAAACACATTGTAATTTATGAAGCTCTTTGCTTCGATGTGGCACAAGGCCGATTGAATGGGGCACCCAATGAGACTCAAACTCATTCTTGCAGGTTTGCTAGTCAAGCTTGCCAACCATTTCACTACCCGATGTGGTAATTTACTAAGCTTTTTGCTTAGATATAGCACAAGGCCATATGAATGGGGCACCCAATGAGAATCGAACTCACTTGTGCAGGTTTGCTAGTCTACCTTGCTAACCATTACACCACCCGAGGTGGCCATCACCCCAAATACATTGGCTATTGGCAATGTCCAACTTGTAATACTCCTATGCAAAGTAGTATGACAACTGCCATGCAGATTTTATAAGCTCCACCTATGGGGGACAGAGTCTCCTCTCCAAACATTTGCTTGAGTAAGAAGACATAACTCTTGCTAGAAATGGTAGTAATTTCAAAGGTGCATACTGCACCAAATGCACCCAACTCTAGGCCCCTTTTCTTATCAACCTGTTTTTCCACAGCTGATCTCCTGATCACAACACCATTAGGCGAGGGAAGCAGGCATCTGTATCTGGTACTCCTTCACAAAAGGAGATACATCATCTTCATGATCATCACTATCTGCTTCTGTAAGAAGTTCTTCAAACATTTGCATGGTCGAATTCCAACTCTCCACTCATCATGGACAAGCCATTAGCATTATTTGCTGCAGAACACTGACCCCAAACCAGTCAAAGGTCCTTAACATGACATGGCATGCCATCAATTAGGACAGGCAGTGGACTGACGATCCCAGTGACCTTCCCAGTTGCAAATTTGGAGGTGTATCAAGTCTGGGGTAGTCTCATCGACACCACATCTCCAATTTTGACTACCTCAAGCCCTGGCTTCTTGTATAAAGTACACCTTTTGAGCAGCAATTTGCTTCATGCACCTATGGCACTTTTCTATTATCTTGTTTCCAGATAGTACATGTATGCACCAAAAGTACAACTGGACACTCTATTGATCCATAAAAAACTGATAGTTCTGTTGTTGAATATAGTGTCATTGTCAGTGAAGATTTCATACAGCAGGCCTCTCTGACAAAACTCCAACCGTCAAATAACACTCTCAGAATTTTGTCATACTAAGGGTCACAAAACTGAGAACCATGTTGGTCTGCAGTCAATCCAAGGAATGCCTGTTGTCATAATGAGTAATGTCCATCCTCAACCTGAACCACATATTGCAAACTCTTAGTTTTCCATTCTGCCATATCTATGGACTGGCATTTGGTACATCTGAGCCATGGCTTTGACAGCTGTGCTAAGTATGGAGTGATTGATTCATCTGGCAAAGTTACTGGTGTATTTCTTCATGAACCTAGTTCACCCAGAATACTTGAAACTATACAATAGTATACAAATTATTTCTATTAGATAGGAATACTTGATATCATAACTGGACAAAAAAACTCTTAAGAAACAACTACACAAATAAAATAAATGTACAATGTATGCAATTTCTTAATCCCTGAGCATAAAATAATCCTAGACAGGTTGATATGCCATCAAAATCAATCAATCAAATGCCACAAATTGTAGTTCCCATTAAACTTAACTTAGAATGGTTTTAGGTTCTTTATTAATTAATTGAAACCATTTTTTTGTACTTATATCTATAATACAGCCTACCTACAAACAGTGCAGTTCAACACATTAAACACTGTTCACACTGCTAAGAACTTAACATACAATTGAAATGTACAAATCATTTAAATAAATACCACTTGAATAAGTAAGGTTTCAAATTGAGTGTCTTTCTTTCACCCAATGTTTGATAATAAACTTCCACAACAAATACTGCCAATGAAAATCCCAAAAATCAATACATTGGCCTCTTACCATTAAGCATATGAAGAACGCACATGGTTGTATGATAATAAGAGTGCTGCAATTGAGAAAAACTTCAATTCCCCCAAGAATGACTCAGAAATCTGGCCTTGTGCCAAAGCTGGTCTCATCCAACAAATATATCTGTACAGGTTTGAAAATTAGTTGGCACAAATCAAATAGGATTGTATCTGTAGCTAAGGTGTTTTTAAAGCCATTTTCTACATGTTATGCTTATGGGCTTTGCCACTCATGCATTGGAGATTTGACCATTCATAGACTTAATATGTATCTGCATATGTGAACCAAGTTTTATTAAGGAGGCTGGTAAAAATATCTATATACAAAAAAATACATGTATTAAACACAGATTACACTTACATGAGCCCATCACCAAAAGTTTTAAAATCAACACAGCTGTACTTGTCAATGTGCATGTATGAATGCATATATGTATGAAGGATGCTGAAAAGTTCTCAGCCCAACAAAGGTATTTTTTTCTATTTTGGAAGAGTAAAATAAAAACAATGTACTAAGTATGTTGAATATGAAGCATGTCAAGTATATGTCAGTTTTTGGTCATTCCTTTCTTAATCAGGTTGAGAACTTTTTAGCATTCTCTCCTATATAGGAAACAGAAAGTGTGTGTGTGTGTGTGTGTGTGTGTGTGAGCTGGCTATATTCATAAAGAGTGCTCAATGTCAGTTGGTCTGATTATCACATAGGTAAGAAACTGATAGTATATATGTGTGTGTCTGTGTCCGCAGATATATTAATAATTTTTTTAATAAAAAGGGTCAGTTGGTCATAAGTTATCAAAAATTTACTACACAAGAGACAGATTGAATATATAAGAATTTAAAAACAAAAAAAAAAATTACTTTCAGACCAGGCAATACATGAAATCAAGAAACAACTGATTTTCCAACAAGGTGAACATTTAAATAAAAATACCCCAAGATTGAGCAAGCAATGCTAGTACTAAGGATGTCAGTTCACAAACATAATATATGCCAACTAACAAAAATTAACATAAGTGATGTCATCATTTCCAAAAGATATGTACTTGTGCTATATATATATATATATATATATATATATATATATATATATATACATACACACACACTCTGTGTGTGTGTGTGTGTGTGTGTGTGTATTGTATATAATGTAACACAAATCAAAACCATTTATTGCTACAAAATTTTTCATGCTAATCGAGTGATGCAATATTCTCAAGAACTTCAGCCCTACAAGTGGGATGAGAAATTGATACATAGAAAGCAAGGAATATGAAAGCACTACAAAATAGATTTTCTGAGAAAAAAATTTTAATCTAACCTGAGAATTTAAGGAATTTCAAACTTTTTAGTAAATCACAGCCCATATTAAATTTTTCCAAATTATCTTTAGACTATTATAGATTATCTTTAAGATTATAATAAAAAATGTCCAAGCCATATCTAATAAGACTATAATAGATTATCTTTACTGAGATTATTATTATAAAATTCTTCCAAGTCATCTTTATCAAGACTATTATAGATTATCTTTATTCAGATTATCATAAAATTCTTCCAGGCTATCTTTATTAATACTATTATTGACTTCTTCACCAATCTTTTGTAATGCAAATCAAGTTCTATTTCATATACAGAACTTCCTATGTCCATCCTCTTTTGTACCACTTGTAAGGATGAAGGCTTTCAGAATTTAGTATTGCTTGATGATGGTGAAAATATGAATAATTACTAGTAATGTATGGTTTTGATTTTTATATTACACTCCCAATATTTGCTCTACCCCAATTAATGTGAAGATGCCTTCTATAAAGTTAAAGAACCTATTTCTTCAAAAAATGAGCAGTAACATTTCCATACAAGTAATATAAACACACAAGTTAGATTTGAGCCCATGTATAATAAAATCTCCAAGATTTTATATAGCTGTGATTCTATAATTTCCTAAATTCTGTTAGTCCAATCAGCTAAAGCTGTAGAATACACCAACTGCATTTCTGCAGAGGGGTAAGTCCCCCACCCTCAATGAGTCTCCTGGATATGACACAAAACAATATGGTGGTAAGGCTCCAGTAATGCTGGAACTTTGGGGAAAGCACAGTACTCCTTCATTGCTATCATTCCCAGGTCCACTCTGGCCCAGAGTGGTAGCACCTGATAGGGTCCTATCTATGGGTCAAATAGAATTGTTTGATATTTAAACTGAGTGCAAACAAATAACATGCTAAATTGAACTGTTAGAAATAGAACTGTTTGATCATTTAACTGTGTGTAAACAAATGACTGATGTTTAAATTAGTTAGTGATATATAGCAATACTTTCAACCATTTAATTATGTGCAAAAGAAAGAATTTAGGTTTGTTTAAAAATATCAACAACGAAATCTGTTTACAAATCATATATATTTAATATATGTAGAGCATTCAACAAGTTTCCAGACTTTTTTAGTATAGCCATTTAAAATTGAAAATTCAGTATGTTATTACTATACATCGTATGAGATGAGTGATCAATTTTTATGATTTCACGTTCAAATGAACAGCAACAGCAACAGCAACAATTGGAATACACCCTACTAAAGCCTGATTGTCACAGCTAGTGAATTTCAAAAATGCAATCTAGACGTGAGGACACTTTAGAAGAATGATATGCAATAAAATTCTGTTTTAAACTTGGAAAAAATGCCACAGAAACCTATGGAATGCTTCAGACTGCTTTTCAACCATCTTGCATGAATCGAGCATCAGTTTTTGAGTGCCATAAGAGATTCAAGGAGGGCAGGGAGTCTGTGAGGGATGATGAGAGGTGTGAGAGGAGTAAGGAAGTCAATACACCAGAGTTGATTGGCAAAAGGGTTAGGGTTACTATGTTGAGGTTTTAAAGGAGTTCAGGAAGAGATTCCATCAGGAGAGGCCAGCACTCTTCAAATCGGGTCAGTGGCATTTCCACCAGGACAATGCACCAGTTCACAACTCCATCCTTGTCACAAACTATTTGACCAAGATGGGCATCAAGACACTTTCTCAGCCTCCCAATAATCCAGACCTTGCTCCCTGTGACTTTTGCTTATTCCCTAAGCACAGAGGCTGTCGTTATGAGACAATTGAGGAGATGAAAGTGGCTGTGACAAAGGTCATTGACATGCTCACACAAGAGGACTTTCATGGCGCCTTCCAGAAATTGTTGGAACGGTATAAGTGCATTGCAGCCAGAGAAGATTACTTTGAAGGGGACTAGATTTTCATGTGTGTACTATCAATAAAAGAGCCCATATGAAAAAAGTCTGGAAACTTATTTAATGATCCTCGTATATGAATAAAGATGATTTGACATTAAATAACTTATAATGGTTAATATGCCATTAAACCAAACCCAAATTTTGTTGAGAGCAAGGTTTGTAATCTATATTATAATGATCTGATTTTATATGTATATTACCATAGGAAAAATGGCACAACATAGCAAGATGTTTATTAGTAAAACAGCATTAAAACGTAACAAAGAGTAAAATAATTTCAAATCCAATTTGATAAGTGTGCTATCAGCATTTCTCAAGAGAGACATCTATCAAATGCTAATTATAGAATACTTCTTTATTCACAACTAATCATAATATTAAATCTATAAATAGAATTCCCTTGGCACTGACCTTAATGGCTGCCAAAGGTCTGAGAAATTATCAAAGATATTTGTAAGGTCAACTCCCCAAATGAACCAGCTTCAAGAACCAACAAACCAAGTAAATGGATGACAGTGAACAATTTATACAACTGATGGATTTTTTTTTATCAAGAAATACATTTTTGGCAACAGTTTGAAGGTTTTTTGTCTTTTTTAACTAAACCAATCATTTAATATTCAAATAATCTTTTATTCATTTTTACTGTCAATGTAACAGCAGTCCTCAGCAGTTAAAATTTAGATCATCATGTTTACAATTATGAAATTAGACTTTCACTTTAATAATTCAACTAATGTAAGCTGTGGTACTACTTAGGCCTTATGTTTCATGTCTCAAATTTAATTATCCCTGGGAAATCAATTGGCAAAAATGGAAAAGGTTGGCATGAAATGCATAAATGGATAGAATAGAAGCAGACAACAGACAAATATAATCATTAAGTAAATTAGAGATGAATGATAGAAAAACTAGTCCCAGTAAATCTTTCAAGTCTTGTTTTATAATCGTTATGTGTGTTATAAATAATGTTGTTATTTGGTTAAGCATAATAAAATACACAACTGAGCAAATAAATGATTTATTACAAATTTAAAAGAAAAAAAAAAAAAAAGTTGATCAGAGTTCAATTCAGACTAGTTGATAGTCTATTTGGATCTTGCTAACACATTCAACATATAACAAGGTAGATAGCATACCACAGAAGAAAATCCACTCAGTTAAGTTCAAGTTCTGAACAAGGCTGTTTGCATTTGTAAAATAGGGCAAACTGGGCTCTCTAGCCTGAGTAGGACAACTGGTCTAAAAGAAACTCTGAACTCAAAACCTATTGTTAAGAGAATTGTGTAGCACACTGGTGTACCATTCTCCTGCTATCAGCACATGCAAAAAAATGTAGCTAGCACTGCACAAGCCTTTATCACAATAAATAAAACCCCTGTGTTGTTCATTTGCTAAACTTAGTTAATGGTCATCATCAATGCTGATGGACAAACATTTATCTATACACTAGGATTCATGATTTGATTTAATCTAGAATTTTGTCAAATAAATTCAAATTAATCTTTAGTAGATCTTTAACTGAATGATTTTCTGCCTTATCAACAATTACATGGGGCAAGCAGGATCATTTTTTTCCTCCACCACCTCACTAACAATGGTCTTCAAAGACGGGCACATGAACTCTTTCAAAATTATCATTTTGGCTTGTTGAAAGTTGGCCAAAATGTGATTAGTCTTCAAGTGACATTTCAACAAGATTGAAACATGAATACAAGGCATACACTTGTGCTTTATCTGGAGCTTCTTCTGGAAGTATTACAGTTTTAGTAGCAGTTTTCTCCAAAAGAAAACATCACACACACACACACACACACACACACACAGTTCTTTGCAAAGATTTTTAAATATGCTTGCAAACACATGAAAAAAAATAAGAAACAAACCAGTAAATCTAGAATTTCACCATGTGGCAGACTGATTCAGAACAGAGTTACAATGTGCAACTACATCCAGTTCATGTCATTTTAATTTGGTTTTTGGTAAGTATCCCTTGTGTGATTGTACATTAGATTTATTTATACCAAGTTTCTATAGCATGATATACCTTTGCTACATGTAGGACACACCCTGAATCTATTTAGCATAAAATATATTGGATAAATAAAGTTGAGGAAAATTTTATAAAGCCTGCTTCAGAGCCCACTAGGGAAGATTCATAGATCCTGAACTTGACCATAGCGATGTGAAATGTAGAATGATTTTGAGAATCAAATTCTTTTGGGGAAAAAAATGTGCATTTGATATGCCAAAAATTGAAATATTCAAAACAAAGCCATTTTTATCAATTATGCATATGAGCAAGTGCACATGAAAGTGTTTCATTGATATGATTATCTTAATTTAAAAGTATTACAGAAACGGCAGTAACACTAGTATTTTGAACCAACCAAGGCAAGGTTCAGCCAGAAAACTCTAAGGACTGACAAAATTTTATATAATTAACAATGAGTTATCAAATTGCAAGTCACTTCTCATTATCATTACAAACTTAGAATAAATAAAGATAATGAGACATAAAAGCTGATAGTGTCTATTATGAGTTGCAGTATGACCAACTATACAATTGCAATTCTCCTCTTTCAATGTTTTGCCACAAAAAGGATGACATCTTCAAGATTCAGACTTTCAGTACATTGCTTATTTATGTCAGTTGTGCCTAAATTGTACAGTATCACATTAAGATTGAATTTTGCAAGCCTGGGCAAGGCTGCTGGGTGCTTAGGCAAGGCTGCTGAGAGCTGAGGCAATGCCTGGGCTGACTTAGGCTTGGCACCAATAATGTACATAAGTAAAATTATATCTGTATTAAAAACCAAAACAGTTGAGAACATTAAAAAAGAATTCTTTAAAAACATACTAGTTTCATTTCATTTTTATATTATCTCAATTTCCTCCAAAAGTCTTGAAACAAACCTCTTTATTATCTGTTATTTTTTGAAAGATGGAAACTTTTTTCCTATCCCTCAACACTTATACTAAGCCTGACTGACATCTAAACCAATCACCAGTCCCAACAATAACATTTCAACTTGTCACAATTATAAGTATTAGAACACAAGTTCCTAAATCAATGGTATATCTCATTGCCAATTTTAGATAAGAAATGAATGTTCATGTTTACTAAATCTAATGCCATACCAAGACACTGACAAGATTGTTACTTTAACATTTCTTCATTAAGATTTGTCCTTTTTTTGTTGCATTCCTTTTCATGAATTATCAATCAAGATACAGATGTAATTTATATTTACAGAATGTTTTCATGTAGCACATTCATTTTTATGTTAACAACCATTTTTTTTTTAATCACACACACAAGTAGTATAATGATGGAACAAACAACAGAATCATAGTATCTGTCAAAAAATTACACACAAAATATAGCAGAATCATATATAATGAACAATCTAACTTTTGAATGTTTCTTTCATTCTCTTTAACACTAAACAAAGGATATATAAAATTGACAAGGGAATCCTGTCTAAAATCCAATCTGGAAGTTGTATTTACCAAACCCCTCTGCCACAAGCAGGATGCAACACAAGGTCAATTTTTAAGTTAAGTACAATTGGTTTGAATTCAGAGTTTTCCTTCTCTAAGACCAGTTGTTATACCAAGGTTAAAAAGAGCCCAGTCTATCATTACAATTTGTACAGCACATTAAAATTAACTTAGAAATATGAAGTTAAGCAGAGTGTACATATACTACAATAATCCTAGGTAGATCACAAATACTATTCTAATACCAAATGGAGGGTCAGTATAGACATAAATAATCCTGTAATCTTTTTTTTTTTTTACAAATCATATGCTAGAAAAAAATAAAAATAAAAACAATTTAAATAATAGATAAAAACATTTAATTTTTCAATCTGTCTAAAGACAAAAACTAAAATGTAAAAAATTGGAAGTAATTTCAATAACCAATAAAAGACCTAAATGAAATGTCCCTATTCAAATACACAATACTTGAATCATTCAACACAAATTTTAAAAAACAATCCTTATATATGCTTATATATAAAATCTCATGAAAAATGTCTAATAGCTGCAGGTATTTTACTTTTAAGTGTTACAAACATATACACATATCAGAATATAAACCACCTCCTCATCTTTGAAGGGATATAAGACTCAATAAATTAAACATTATCTTATAAGGATGAATATTAAAATTATTATGATCTGACCCTTTATTCAAATCCTACCAACATCCAAACTACCATAAAAAGTTCATAGATTAATGCATCTCTATTCCCTAAAAACTAAAAAAAAAAATTTAAAAAAAAAATCAACAGGTGTGAGAGATCATCCATACCAGGTCATCTGACAATAAATCTATTGAAGAATGCATTCATGAAAATGTTGCAAATACAAAAGCAAAATGAATCAAAACAAAATATAATAAAATTTCGAAAAATGTCTTAGCATATTACTTTACAAGTAGCTGATCAAAATACAAAAATCACATCAGATAAAAATAACTTGTTTTTAGTATGCTGTAATAACGAAGTCTGAAGGAAAAATACAAAATAGAAACTTTTTTTACATTAAATATATTATTCTTTTTAAATTCAGTTAAAAAGTTCCTTAAAATAGAAAATCTACCTAGTAACCAAAGAAATGCAATAAAATATTGCTAAATGCCAAGAAATTTAACTAAAAACATTATGCAACCACTATCATTTAAAGACTCAAAAAATAAAAATAAAAGCAATGAAATATATGAGCTGCAAATTGGGTCTTTAATAAAAAATAATTAATTGAATAGATAAATAAATAGATAAATAAAACTTCAATCATAATAATGGTTGTAAATGCCTACCTCAAAATATGCACCATATTTTTAATTTATTGAAAATAGGTAATATCTTTAAAAGATATTTTCTCTCTAGCACATCTCCATCTATGATGGTGTGGGAGACTGCATCAGGTACAATATATACATGTGTCTAGAGTGCATAAGGTGGTTGTCTGTTGAGGCACACATGGTTTGCTGATTGTGCCTCCTCGTGTTAAGTCTGATGTATTATTTGACACCATTCCGAGGAAATCGGAGGGGGTGAAGAATGGGGAGGCGTACATCGTAAATAATTAATGAGATTGTGTTGATCACATAGGTTTGCAACTTTTAAATTAAAAAAGAAAAACCATTAATAATTAAACAAAATATTAAATACTTGACCACCCTACCGCCGTTTTCTGTTAAACATTAACAGGATACAGTTATTTTACTGAAAGATTATGACAGTTAATAATAACTTATTAGGTGTTACGCAAGCTTTCACATACACAGAGATGTTTGTAATAAACACTTTTAGTTTGAATAATTTTCATAAGATTGCTTCATAAATTATTTTAAAAAATGTTTTTCTACATAGAAATGTATGAGCTATTTTAATATTAAACAGGTTCGACTTTTCAATTTTCAAATAAATGATACAAGTTTAACTACGATGTATAGTCATTATTAATAATAATTATTATTTTATTTCTAACAACCAAATCGTGATTATTATTGGATTGTAGCAATCATACATCAAATTCTCAATGACAAATATAACAAGAATCAAGCAAGGAGCCTTGGTTTTTCAAATGGTGCTTCGCTGTAATCTTGATGTGTTATATTGTCAGAGATGCAAGAAACGTCAAATATCCAATATCATCGTCATCTTTTATTACAGCACATAAACAAAGAAAATGGACTAAAATGTGTTTTAAACTAATAACACTGACCACATTTATATTCAACAGCAAAAGAGAGAAATAAAATCAACACCGCCCCAACTTTATTATTACTGGCGCAGATAGTGATTGTAGTAATTACTTTGATAATAGTTTTAAAAAAGAAAAAAAAACGAAAATAGTGACTTCTTACTTATAGACAGTGATGATGACATTTTTGACATCAAAACAAAAACCAAGAGTAACAATGAAGTGGTTCATTCGTTCAAAAATAAATAAATAAATAAAAACTGATTCGTCTTTGTTTTCATCCGTTCAGGTTTAACATTAGAATAGAAAGTAGTGATTATTTTTTTAGTGAAACGTTATTGGTCTTGTACCCAGGTGAGAATCGTCCTCAGCAAACAAAAACAACATTATCTGAATTTACAACAAACGTTAAAATAATAATGGAGAAAGGAAGCGACTCCATCTAATACACACGAAAATCAAGATATATTTCTATTATCTTTATTTACTACTACTAGGTTTAACAGATACCTCACAATTCGTACGGAAAATATATTAACATTATTTCTGACAATTTTCGAGGAAAATTTATTTGAATTAGGCTTTTAATTCCGGCGAATAAATAATCATCTCGTCATATATATTAAAAAAAGAAAAAAAAATGAACGAAACGTGCGTGCTTATTTAAGATCGTAAACAAAACAATCAATGTATTGAATTTTTGGTTGCTGTAGTTGCAAACTAAAATAATTGATTGTTGTTAATTTTAGTTGGAGAATTACAAAGTCTTGACTCTTTTTCTTATTCATCAAAAACAAGTTTAAAAATCAAACACCTGAAATATAGGTTTTAGACTTCAATGTGACATTTATTTTAAAATGTAATCTCAAGTCAAATGGTCGATAAAACGAAGACAGTATTTTATAAACTAATAATACACAAAAAATATTTTTTGAGTTTTGATTCACCAAATTTGAACATAATGGTTAAATTCATCGGAAGAAATCGACGGTGAAACTATTAGACTGATCACTCAAAGGTTTCCTTGTACAGGATTTTCTCTCTTACACACACACAGCCCGTTTAAAGATTTAAAAACATTAAAATATTTTCAACAATCTCCTTTTTTATAAATGTACGTAATTTGATACTGAATCAGTGCATATTAATCACAGAATGAAATGAATATTATAGAGAAATTTTCAAATCAAAATTTAGGTATGTATCAGGTTACGGACTTACTGATTCACCTGAGTATATATATATATATATATATATATATATATATATATATATATATATATATATACACACATTGGTACAAGTCTATACACGGCCTTCTGACAGAAAGACATTTAATGTCTTTTTAACAATCTTCTTTTTCTTAAACTTCAGCAAATAAAGGAATGACATTACAGTCGTGCCATTTTTATGAAAGAGAAAATAGTTTTTGCTTTCTAGTATAGACTTTATCATTATCTTTCTAGTATAGACTTTATCATTATCTTTCAACTGGTCTCCATTGAATGCAAAAAACAAAGAAAATTCAACAACACCTGAAATAACTGACAACCGCTTTCTTTTAAATTAAGAGCAATAACTTTGTAGGGCCTTACCTTAGAAACAGACTATTTCATATTCTCTACAGAATGACTTCCGGGATGTAGTCACAATTGGACTTAACCACTATCGTCTCGCTGATGACTGTATATCGAATTTTTACATTTATGAAAATACCTATGATTTTTTTTTTTTCTAGCGACTACCAAAGATTCTGCTAATAATGATATATAAATCCTATCTCAATTCAGTTATATTGAATAACATTAACACCTTGCAATATGATTTTTTTCCTTTAATAAATCGAATACAAATCGAATTATTGGAGAAAACTTCCACTTTTTGTCACTATGTCCAATACCCACTAACCATAAATATGCTTGTCATTATCTGTCAATTAAATTGATCAAGTCTTTTTGTAATAAAGTTTGAATTAGTACATATTTTATCGAAATGTATTAACTATTTACTCATTTAAAACCAGATTCAAACAGCTAAATGTAAATAAGTTCTGCTTTGGTTTGTTTGTTTTTTTCAAATTGATGTTGTTAATACCATCCAGATCACAGCACTAGAATACTCAAGGGTTCTGAAGAAACTCAAACTTCAATGAAAAACTACCAGTTAAAACTGGTAAAGAGTGTATATGTATATATATATATATATATATATATATTATAAAGACGAAGAATGTCTCAACTTCCCATGTATGTTTAATATGATTATTTCCCATACAAAATGAATCGATTTATTTTACAACTACAACAATTTCTTTAAAAATGTGAATGGCAAAAAAGCATTCAAAGTGTACAAAACATTAAAAATTTAACTTTTAAAAATAATCACAAAAAACAAAAAACAACTGAGATATTATTTTTCATGTTAAAATATTTTGAGTTTGTTGTTTTTTGTTTGTTTTGGTTTTTTTAACAGCCACGTGTTTTAGACCTGGAAAAAAAATCATTAATCTTTTTAACAGGAAAAAATGTTTCAAGATTTGAAAACCCGTTGATTCATTTCTAGTTTTGACATTATTCGGTATTAAAGTTCAATAATAAAAAATAAATAAATAAATCCGTTTTGAGGGGAAAAAAGACTACAATTTATGAGGAGGTGCAGAGAGAACTAACCAAACTAAGAAAAAGTCATTTCAGACGATTAAACTCCTGGCGTAGAAGTAAAATAAACTAAAATAAAAATATTACAAAAACTATCGATTTTTTTTTTATTGGCAAGTTATTCTTTCGAATAATCGAAAATAGGCTTTAGGTTTATACATTTCTAATCCTTTTTCCAATTGAATCCATTCTTTCCCTAAGCTACTGAAAACAACTTCTACAATTTGAGCAGATAAAACCTTTTCGTTATATATATATATATATATATATATATATATATATATATATATATAAAATTCAAGAGAGAAAAATATCAAATTCCTCCCTCACCACAGATTCTTTTTTAAAAAAAAACCAAGGCTTTCATTTTATAACTAAAATTGCCACTAACTCAAATTTACAATATATAAAGAAGCAGAAATAACTGTTGTAGGTGACAAAAAAAAAAGAAAAAGAAAAAAATAGACACGATATTTCCCCACCAACGATGGTCAGGAGATCAAACCCACCTAGCCCAAGTATAAAGTCAGGTTTTTAAATACTGATTTTCTATGTAGATAGGCTAATTTGGAAAATTGACGCAACATAATCTTTACTTCCATTTATCCCTTTTAACCCTGTATTAAACTAAATTAAGCTTTAAAACCTGTCTAAGGAATTGATGAAACCATCATCAAGTTGAATCACTTCTGTGTGTAACATGTTTGATAGGTGAAATAATTGCGTATTTTACACGGATACCAATAAACCATGTTCCAGCTCAAGTGAAAAGTAATCATTTCAAATGCTGATTTCCAAGGAAGGAAGGATTTCCACAAGGAAAGTTGACCCAACACGATCTTCCTACTATTGTTTCTGTAAGTTTATTTGACTTTGGGCAGAACTATACAAAGTAAATGAGTGATGTTCACCTGGTACACACTGATAGTTTCATCTTTTTAATTTGTATTGTCTTGTCATTTTTTAAGGGACATACAAGTCTTATGGCATGTTGTAGACGGAGTTAATTATTTATTGGCAAAACTTAACAGGATACATAGTTGCATCTTTAATTTTCCAAAATAGTCCTATTTAAAAGAAAGAAGAAAAAAAAAAAAAAAAACAATGAAAGGAAAGAATGGAAAAAAATTAGCTTCATTGTTTTAAGTTCTAAGACGCAATAAACTATTATAGAGTAAGTAATAAATATCTGATGATACGTTATTTTTTATTTTTACTTTTTTCATTTCACGCATATTGAGAATATTTCTTCTTAGTGATTTTGACAGCATTAAAGATAATCTGCATACACCACATATATATGTATGTAAGTATTTTAAAATGACTAATTTAATAAATAGAGGGGAAAAAACAATATATAATTATTTATTTGAACTGCCTCTCAACCATACCGATTTTTTTCTTTTTTTTTTTTTTCTTTCTTAACATTTACTAGTAGTGCTTGTCTTCAGTAGATATAATGACAAGGTGATCACGTGACTAAACACTTCCCTTTCCTTTTCATATTGTAAATATATTTTATTGAAAAGTCTGCATTGCGATCGTCAACTGATTTTTCTAAAAATTTTAGGCTTTTGTGATCGCTTAAAATATCTTTAGTAGTCTTTTTATTTTTACTTGGTAAATTTTTATGTATTTTTATCATTACCAAAAATGATTAAAAGATTAGTTAGGAATAATTGAAATAAAATCTGTTTTAAATAAAATGAAAAAGTTTTTGGTTTATTTCATTAAACTAGCAAAAACAAAAATCAAATGAATGAATCTTTAACGCTTAATTTACATTTCACAAAAGGTGAAACAAAAATTGATAATTTTCTTATTAAAATAACAAGGAAAGTCTGTTTATTTTAGTAACAATAAATAAATACTTGGATGCATCTTAGTGCAATAAGAAGGTATGTATGTAACAACAGTACACACCTTTTTTGTAGATGACATCTTTACTTAAAAAATAGATAAATAAACTAAAACATGACTATCTTACTTAGGCTTGTCAACAGAACAATTTAAGGTCAGTGACCTGAAACGTGTTTGCAAAAAAATTGTCCAAATGACAATACGAATTTTGAGAAATTTGTACGTCCAAAAATTAATAAGATCTAACAAATCAAAGACGGATCTATGAAAAAAATGTTAAACTTGCCATTATGTATATATATACATTTCTAAACTAAACTATTACTGCTGCTGCTACACAACATTTTGATGATAGACTCAACTGAAATGTGTATCCTACTGTATTCTATGATGTACATCTAAGGAAATTGTTTCGTGATAGCACTACATCGCGGAATTTAGCCGAGAAAAATATAACAAAAAGCATATTTTATTAAGTAGCCATCCTTGGATAAATAGAACATACGTATATACATATTGAATATAATTAGATATTTATGAGTGTTCAATAAACAGGGGTACTATGACAAAATGAAAAAAAAAAAGTATTTCCCCAGTTTCATAAGTATGGATGACAGGTTGTGCAATAATGCCATAATTAATTACAGCATAAGAAAGAGATAATTTGCTCCAATAAAATGTGTCTGAAACAAAAATACTTTTTAACATATTTCTACATTAAATAAATTCATGAAATATCTAATTAAGTATGACCAAAATCGATTTTAAATAATGTATGGCACAAATGGGCATCCGTAGTACGAAAATAACTGCTAACTCGAGATTTGGTGTCATTTGTGGAAATGGTACTTGCCAATATAGCAGAGTTGAAACAGTGGACCATTTTTAAGTGTATGTCATGATAAAGATGATGGCGTGCGGCAAATGTCAATGAAAATACATGACAAAATGTCTTTTTTAGTATTTAAAGCTGAATACATTCAAATTAAACGTTCAATCTCTAAAAACCTTATCACGGTCGATACAATGTCGTTATGTATGCATGTAATGATAGAGAACGGTACATTAGTAAATTTACATTCACATAAATTGCTTCCTTAATAGCCATGTCATTTAAAATAACGAAACCTTGCTCGATATTACGAATTAGAAATTTTATAGGGAAGAAATGGGGAAAAGGTCGTGGGTGGAGGAAGAAAACAGACAAAAAAAAATAAAAATGAATCGGATTATTATGAAGAAAGTGGTGAGCTTCCTTTCTACATTACACAGCACAAAAGTAGTAATCACATGGGGGATATTGTTTAAGACGGTAATAAGTAAGTCTCAAATCTTAGAGGTCATTAAAAGATTCCTAAAGGCCCCAGTTAGTCTAAAGAATAAAAGAGAAAGATCATTGCATTGAATTAACTGTTAATTTAAACCGACCTCCGCAGCGCCAAGTTGTGACAACGTTCAAAGAGAAGAAATATTAAGAAATCGTAAGAGCCGGTTGCAAAAGAGGCTCCCCCGCCTTAAGGTAATGTCATTAAAGAGGATCAAGGCATTTTTAAATTAGCTTAAAGGATCGATTTGTCTTTAGCACTTAATTGTAAAGGATTGAAAGTAAAACAAACCTTCGCGGAAATTCCGGAAATCAAGACTGATGAAGCATTATCACAGTGTTGTAAATAGAGCAGCCATGATGAATCACCCGGATGGAGGCAGGTGTGACGTCACAGTTCATATTTATGGTAGCTACCCCAACCTACTGTGGTACTACGTTGACTTAATGTTTCTTAAATCTATGGTTTTATATATCGATTTCTCAATTTAAAAAATTAATTTTTGAAATATATGCCTTAATTCCATTACTTTCAAAAACAAATATGGCAAACTTGAATTAGTTTTTATCAATTAATTGTATTCATTAAAAGAAAAATAATTTTTATGGGGTCTATAAAACTTTAAGAGTTAATTATAAAATAAAAAAATCTGAAAATGAATTCAAATTTTAAAATTGAAAAGTTTTTCTTTCTACACAGTTAAAAAATTTGAAATGTTAACATACAGGAGAATAAAAATTTTAAAAAAGACATTACTTCTACTTATCCACAAAATGGGTTTTTTGCTTTAGTTATCTTTTTTCCTATTTTGTTTGTTTATTGTTTTGTTGTTTGTTTTGGTTGATTTTTTCCTTTTTTTCCCACTTAGATATCTTAAGAATTGGATAAATATTTCCAGCATATTTGTACATTAAAAATAAAATTAATATCTCACAATAAAATGTTTACATCATACAGTTCAATGAAATAAAACTCAACTTGCATTTTCTTTATTTTCTAATCCTTTTTATTTACTCACTTAAATCATTAAGCTAAATATCAAATCATTTACTAAGCTTAGCTTAGTTTGGCAAAAGGTAAAAAATATTGGATATCTAGTTAGAATCAAACTCACAAACAACTGTCTGCTAACTTAACCCACAAACCATTATATCATACAAGACACCTAAGCTCAGTATCAAGTCATCTCCTATTTATAGAACTTATAATTAACAGTAAATAAATAAAAAAAAGAACTTCGTAATTAGCATTTAATAGTTATCTCCCTTGAGAAATTATAATGATTAACATGAGCCTGGATACAGATTCCAAATTCTTAAGTCACAACTTCAATTGGAAATTGCTTTATTCTTTTAGTTTGAATATTTTAATGCTAACAGCATTCTTGCTACAATGTGCCATTAAAAATGGCTCAAAAAATCTCATGGGCCTTACATTTACCCAGATATTATGAGGTTCAGGTTATTGTACCTAGACAAACTCTATAATACTGAATATTAAATTCAAATGAGAAAAACAAGTGACATGTCATCAAAAACAATAAATAAATGATTATATTATTGAAAAAATAAATTATGATAATTGACTGCAGAATGATTTTAAGACACTTCATTAAAGATAATACAAAGTTGAAAATCAGTCAAACTGATATATACTGCAGTCATTTACTTAAGTTAACTTAGTTGGAACAGAGCCAAAAGTTAGGGGCACCCCATGAGAATCAAAGTCACATAGTCTGCTAGCCTAGCTCACTGACTATTACACTCAAAAAAGACACTCAAATATCAATGCATAGCTTAAATGTGGCAAACATCAAAAGTATAGGAAACCTAGTCAGTATCAAATTCACTGTTCAGTTTAATTGGCCTTGGAGATTTGTTAGCTAATCCTTGCATCATGACAAGGTGTCCAATAAAAGTAATTCTTATCAACAATGTAGCAATTAGAAGGACAAAATAAGCATAAAAGGTAGTGATGAGGAAAACAGGACACGACACTTCAACAAAACGATGTATTCTTAACAATATCAATAACAAGCGTAATACAAAGAGTAAAATGTAATGAAAAGCAAGAGTTGTTAAGGAATTGTTTAGTGAACTTAATAGGATGCAAAATAATATGCCAGGGAACTTATCTTGTTGCTTAGGTTGTTTAATGTCTGTTGCTTCGGTGTGTTTGACTTTATATGGTCATAAGCCCTTATAAGTCGCTGGCGTGTTAACGTCTAACTTGGACGGTCTGCAGCATAGGTAAGAGAATGATATCTCTCTTGTGCTTGTATTTGATCCCCAAAACAAAACCTAATGTTGAATGTCTCATGTGCTCTGATTGGTTGCTGACAATGGCTCTTGACCAATCCCACAAGCTCTTACCAGGCAATGTTTGAGGGGCTGTAAGTGTGAGGTTTCATATGTTATTTCTTTTAACAAATAAAGAATAAGTGTTAATTATAATAAGAAATATGTAAAGTAAAGATGGTGACCATAGTTGAGGGTGACCAGAAGGCTCCTTTTTCAATAGCTACTACACTGAAGGGGGGGGCACTACTCCTTTCCCTGGATTGCTTCACTTTACCCTTGATATGTACCTTATATCACTGAGTGTTAAACAAGGAGGTATCAAGTACCATTTTTAAAGTCTTTGGTATGATGCAACCTGAGATTGAACCCAGGTCTCCCGGGCCATTGGCGAACACTCTACCCACTAGGCCAATGAGCCAGTTAACTAAAATTAATTACAAGTATAGTACTAACTTAGCATATTTGATGGCATACAAAAACCATAAACTTTTTTAAAAATTGGCTCAAAAAATTTCCCCGATTTTATATATAAAACTGAGATATCCAGAGATGGATTACCTTTTTCTGTTTAAAAATCATATTGAAAATTATTGTGAACTATTAAAGCTGCTCTTAATAAAATTTTAATATATTCATAATAAAATCTGAAAATCAAACTGCTACTTGATTTTTCCCAAATTTAATGGATATATACTGTCATGGGACTGGTATATGCATCAATCCCATGAACAGTTGTAAGTAATGTTGTATGTGTGATGATTAACAGAGGACTGGACAAATGACAGAGACAAGTGAATAAGTTTAAATTTCAGGTTTTTATTGAGGAAATCGTACATGAAAGGTGTTTGAATGTAGAAGCGCAGTTGTTTTATCACATAGCTGTAGTCTCTGTTGGGTGTTGAAAGTCAGTGTTGTAGAAAGTCTTAGACTCAGCTATTTGTTTCTGGTGATAGCTCATCAAGAAGGTGAGGATGGTTACTGCGCTTGGTGCTGAAATTAGGTGTTGCTGTATGATCAGGTTGTAGATGTTGCTGGAGACGGTTGATGATGTGGATGCATTGGCTGCAGAGGCTGGATGATTGATGTCCTGGTTTGTTTAATCCTTAGCTTACCAGGTGTGTGTCAATGTGGCCTCAAAGTGTTGATGTTAGTCTGAGCAGTGTGGTCACTCATGAACTTAGTGCTGCATATGCTGGTTGCAGAGTCTGTGTGATCGATGTCCCAGTTAATTCAGTCCTTGGTTAACTGGGTGTATGTTGATGTGGCTACAAAGTGTTGGTGCTAGTCCAAGCAGTGTGGTCACTTATTGACTTGGTATTGCAGATGCTGGTTGCTTGGTTGTGCAGGAATAGCTGCTGGGTTAAGCTGGAGTTGGTTTGCAGTTGGTGCCAGCTGTTGCATCATTATCTCATGGTATTTGCCAAGGGGTGTAGTGAAGAGACCAGAGGTGATCTCAGGAGACTTTCTGAAGTTAGCTCTTAGAAGGGCTTTTTGAATGAGAAGAACAGCAGTGATTGATTGGGTTGGCAGTGGTGGTCCGCAGCTGTGATTGGTTGGATTCCACATAGTCTACTTTGGCTGATGGTAAGGGCGCAGACCCCACATTCAGCAGCTTGGTTTGGTGGTGAGGATGCAGACCCCATGCTGCTGAGAGAGGAAACAGATACCTTTCCTTCAAGCTTGTTTTTTGTCTTTGCCTCCCATCAGACAGGACTTGACACAAATTCAATGACCCAAAGGTCAGTTTATAGTAAGGTTTAAGAGAGGGGGAGGTCAGGCTTGTGCTGAGACTCGAACCTTGCTGGACTATACTGGTCATTGGCTCACTAAGTGCAATGTGAGCCTGATGACCAGTGCTGGACATGGACTCAAACATGAGTCCTGGTATGGATGCCTGATTATAGCTTAAACTGGACCAAGAGGTCTAGTGCTATACAATGCTTGTCAATGACATTATCATCCACCTGAAGGTGGCCCAGCCAAAGCCAGGAGCCATTCAGCCTCGAATCTGTCCTTGATCTTGAAATCACAGTGGAGGTACTGATACCTCCTTCAGGCTCAGATGAGCTTGGCTGCCAACCTGATTTTTGGTACTACCAGTTGTGTTTATATAGTGTCAACTGCTATTACACAGGTGGGCCGAGTGAAGTGTTTTATAGGAAGTTCCTTTATTAAATATAAATAATAATGAAATATTTCATTATACTTTGAAGAAGAGATTTTGAATATAATATATTTTATCCTGTGGTTATAAATTTGTTTCCAAAAGACCAGCAGAATTAATCCTTTCAACAAATATTTTGTGTTAGTAACAGAAGGTTGCTTTATGAACATAAGCATGTCCTTTTATTGTCTAATGTCACAGGTGACTCAGCATTTTCTCTAAACCAAAGATTTTAGATATTGTAGCTAGAATAACTATGATAATACAACTCAAAAGAAATTTAAAACTTTACTAACCTTTTAATGACTTTTTTCAGATTACTTTTTGTGAGAAAGCACTGGGATGTCAGGTTTCTAAAATACAGCTGCAAAATTTTAATTTGTCTTTCAAGACCATAGAATGCCACATTTAATGATTAAGAAAGCCATATGCAGTCTTAAGAACACAGATTCCCCACCCCTGCAACTATCAATACTTGTACCTAGAGTAATATCATATTATAATATTTCCCGGAAAAGGAGTAGTGCCCTCCCCTACACCATTGTGTAGTAGCTATTGAAAAGGGAGCTTTCTGGTCGCTCTCGACTATGGTCGCCAACTTACTTTTTATAATATTAAATTCAACATATGGTATCAAATGCAGTTACTATTTCTTAAGTCTTGCAGCCCCATGGCAACTGAGTAGTGAGTTAAATCCTTACTGGATGCCCTGTATTTGTGGCCTTGTGCCAACATCTAAGTTATGCTTAGTTGTTTAGCAGGGTTGTTTTTGGCTTACAATCAATTCATCCTTAAAGCATCAGTTCCCACTTGATCACTGAAGTTAAGTAGTGATGAACCTGCTCAGAACTTAAATGAGTAACTATTTAGTAACAGCAGATACTGTAAGTAACTTCAGGCTAAACCAAGCAAAGCTAAGAAAATAACTATGAGATTAAGCTATATTCTGTTGTCATTTCACTTCAATGTAACTGCGCATCCAGTTTCTGAGATAGATGGTTTAGCATACATCTATTTGCTATCATCTAAGTTCTGAGAGACAACAAAAGAACAAACACCTGATGGAAAGATGACAAAAGCCCAAAGAGAAGAAACATGAGAAAAATATAAAAGAGAAGACATTAATTTATTCCCCAGGAAGAGCACTGGACATAACCCCTAAGATAGTAAACTTTTCCTCACTGAGAGTAAAATAAAAACAGAGGTAGGTATTCCTATAAAAATTATTCAGTACAAAATTTGAAATATCTTTATTCATTAAATTTCATATATTATATATTTCAGTTGTATCAATAAGAAGACTAAGGGAATTTAATTCTATTGTAATGAATACTTGAAACCTATAAACAAATAATTGATATTTAAAATCTGTACCTATGATGTGCAAAATTCAATTTGCAATAATTTCTTTCTACAATAAAATGACATTTCCTGATGAAATACGGAGTAAATTTGGGTAAAAACTATAGTCATTGTGTATGCATAGCATTCAGCTTCTGCTGATTTAGTGGAAAAGAAAGTGAGCCAAAAAGATTTTTTTGATATTTTCTACCCAAAGTGAATATTTTGTTTTTTGGTTGGTTTTTTTTTTCCAGTTCAATTCATTACTGGTTATCATAATTCTTGAATGATGATATTAACCTTAATAATTTAATAATGCATATAGAAATTATTACAATTCAGGATACACAACTGAATATAACATACCAATCAAAGATCCTTTATGGTTACCCAGTTAATACATACCTAAAGAAGAATAGAAAGAGCACTGGCTAAAACAAGATAGTCCAAAATAATCATTAAATGATAATTACATGGCAAATAAAATTATAATTAGATTCCCATACTATTTTAGAAATCGATAATTTCTTCCTAAAATCAATAATTATTTCAAATACCAGAGATTCACCTGTGTCATGACCCCTGCCCACCAGAGGGAAGCCAAGAGATATGTTTCTTTAGTCAATGATCTAAAACAAGACTGAAGTATATTCTGTATAGCCACTGGGCCCATCAACACCTTTGAAATAAGACAAATGGACCCAAAGGAAAACTGATGGATCAATACTGCTACAAAAAAATTATATCGTGATAGTGGAGTGAACATGGTTGGTTGGTTGGTTGGTTGGTTTTTACTGCATGTCAACCCCTATTGGGTTATTTAATGCCAAAGTCTTTTTTGGAAGCAATTATATGGTTTCAAGTAACTAATGATGATAAAAATTTGTAGGCAATTACAACTTCGAGTAACTATTCATAATACTTATATTTTATACATAATTATATTTTTTCAAGTAACTCTTCCTATTTGATTGTAATTATTTGTTTGTACAATAACATAGTATCAAGTATTCTTATCTAATACAAATAATTTGTATATAGTGATATAGTATCAAGTATTCCTATTTATTACTAAAAATTTGCTTACAGTTATATGGTTTCTATTTGCATTTCACTTCACATTAATACTCTTAGGAAAGACACCAACCCATTTCTTCTTCCCCAAGCTTTTGGTAAATAGTAGAGCAGACTGGGCTTTTTAGCCTAGGAGAAGGAAAACTTGTATTTTGATAAAAAATTGACCTTGTACTCTATACTGCTCATGGTGGAGATGTTGGCTAAATATATACAGCTATATGGTTTCAAGTCACTTGTATAAAAGCATAGCTTCAAGTAACTATTCTTGATACAAGTAATTTGCACAATTTTATGGCTTCAAGTATTTCTTGCTAATAGTGAAAATTTTCAAACAGATCTATTTGACCCATCAATGGGACCCTAACAGGAACTACCATTCTGGGTCAACATTAACCAATAGGGCAGTGGAGTTGACATGGACCTGTCCCATAATCTATAAGGTTATCAGGGTACCATAAAGGCCCTTTATGTATCAATCAATTGGGAAATTATTTAGAACTAAAGTTGCTTCTTTTGTGCCATAGAATTCTCTGTGAGGTAATAATTCATGTATAATACGCACTTTTTTCCAGATTTCCAAACCTAAAAGCTAAGGGTGAGTATTATACATGAAAACTAAACATCAACTTTTTTTTCAGTCATATGTGTCACTATATTTGGGACAGCATGATTGAAAGTGAGTTATATGTATGGTCCAAACTTACTAATGTGTAACAAACACTTTTTTTTCATACCACCGCAGGAAAACAGGAACTAGAATGTGTGTTGGTATATATCTTGCTTCTTCTATTGTGAACTTATTTTCATCAATAAATTTTTACATTTTCATGCGAAGATGTTCTTGCCTTTGCACTAAATACTGTGTAAATTTTGTGTTTCAAAACATTATATGAACTATATAAATTCATATTTTTAACCAATACAAACTGGATAAAAGATTGAATAAATATTAAATTTTTAAAGAATTTAGCTGCTACAAATTTCAAAAGATTGATTCATATCCTACATCAGAGATTTTTTTCCAGAATTTCAAAGTCAAAAGTTACAGGTACATATTATACACAAATGCATGTTATACATGACTAATTACCATATCTTTAAAGCTAAACAGAATCAGTGACATGTAATAGCCAATAAGTATTATCCAAATTCTGGAAACAGATCCCTAGTTTATTCCATCAATTATTCACATAAATTCATGGGTGATCAAAGCAAGAATAACTCTTTTTCTCTGGTTGACTGTCACTTTCTGGATAAAGAGATTCATCCAGTAACCTGGTTTAGTCATGAAGGCACTTCTAATTTAGCATGTCTTGGGCAGGAATAGCCTCACAGAGTCCTTCCCTCTCCAGGTCTGGTTTGAATTTAGAGTTTTCCTTCAGCTGGATTAGTTGCTAGACAAAGGTTAAAGAGTCCAGAATACCCTACCATTTACCTAAAGCTAGAGGGAGAATAGTTGGATTCATACCTTTCCCAAGTATATTAACACTTAGTGAAATGGTAACAGCTTTGTTCAGGGTTTGAATCTAGGTATCCGAGTCCACTTCTGATGACAATAATTATTTGTCCATAAGTGCCTCCATCTCTGTTTGACACTATTACCTTCTAGAGAGGCTTAATTGACTTGATATTTATAGCCATCTATCTTTTAAAAATTGAGTGCCAATATTATAATTTCTAAACATTCCAAATATTGCCAATATTCTGAGCATTAAAACATTTGAACATTAAGATTATTAATTTTAGAGAATTGAACACTGATATTATTAATTCTAAACAAGCTAAATTCCAATGGAAGTAATTTTAGTTGATAAATCCCAGAAAGGATTTGAGTACCAATCTCATTAAAGCGATAGTCTTAATATCATTTTCCCAAGAGGATGAATGTCAAAATTATCAGCCTGAAAAAACTGGGTGTAACACAACCAGAGATTTTAATAATTTTACTTTTTTACAGAAGTTGATAGTTTTACATTCCCAAATGGCATTGCTTCAGTCATTAAAATATTTACCTTGATTAGATGGCTTTTATTGATATTTACTAGGTTTACTTTAGCATGGCAAGATATAAAAGCCAGGATTTGGAAAGCTGATTTTCAAGAAAAGCTGACATAATCAATCTTTCTACTCCTCCTTCTCCTTATTTAGTCTTTTAAAGTGTCTGACCTACTTGATGAATTAGATTTTTGTTTACTTTCAACAGACACCAGTGGTCAGTATCCAACCTCTAATAAAAGTAAGAATTTAGAATGTTGATTTTCAAAGCAAACCAGTTCTTTCTATTGAGAAGATTAGTATGACATCAGCCTCCCTTCCCAAAAGTCCCGATGACTGTAGAATGATCGTGTAACTTGGAATACAAGTACTGGGAGATTATTTTTATCACTAAGCATATTCAAACAACTGTCTTAATCTTCATTATTATATTCACAATGTTTTGGCTAATATATCCTTTGGCCTTCTTCAGGTGTTTCATGTTGAACTCGGATAGCCCACACAAACAAAACCTTGAACTGAACCCTTTATTCAATCCACCATGGTAGATTTCTCTAATTTTGTTAACCATGACTGGGTACAAGTGTTAAGCTATTTTAAGCATTCCACATTTAGTCAGAATTGAACCTGCAGCCATCCGATGATTTCACTTTGAAACAATTTTCAACCAAATGCCTATATTTGTTGTATCATTTGTCCAGCTGGATGATCATTGTTTAGAGAGCAGTGATTTTTTGGACAAAAAATATTCCAATGGTAAGAAAGCTCTGTTACTCTTCAAATCTAAGTTCAAAAATCAAAACCCAACTCTGTTGGGCAGTCTCCACGGTGTAGTGGATAAGCTATTCTCCCAGAAGATCAGTAGTGATACTATTTAACCCATAGCTGGGAGGATAAGAGGGTTCATACCTTTCCCAAGAGTATTTGCCTGAAAGTGTATGTAATAGTGTGACTGGAGTACAAACTCGCTTAGTACGATTCCGCAGTCCATCGCTTTAACCATTACACCACAAAGACACCCCCCTACTTCAGGAGAGATTGCTTAATTAAGGTTAAAGAGCAAAGTCTGCTCTATTATTTACTCATAGCTTAAAGGAGAAGTGGATTCATGCCATTTTCCAGGGCATTAGTTTGAAGTGAAATGCAAACAGTATTGACTGGTATTGGAATTCTTGCTTACTGATTCCATTATATATATATATATATATATTTAGCGATGATTAAATGAGTATTATTGTTTAGCGAGGGGAAACCATTTTTGTAGCCCGAGTTTTTGTTGTTGGTAAGCGAGGAATGGTTGTAACGTATGTGTGTTTACGTTGTGTCGTTTCCTCGCTTAGTGTTGTTAGTCCCCTCACTAAGTTTGTAGGGAATTGAAAGGTAAATGATGAAGATGAAGTAAGATGGCGAAGGTCGAAAGGTGTTTTTATGAATAGGTTTTTATTGCAGCATGAAATATGGTTTGCTTTTGGTGCTGCAAGACGCGTGGAGTTTAGGCTTGTTAGTGTTGAGACGAAATGGCGTCATGAGATGTTGAGAAGGCAGCGTGTGTTGTCGGATGTGAGGGATTGAACTTTTGCATTTTTGATGAAAGACATGTTGCAGTTGTTGGTGTTGAACTTGGGTGTCACCGTGAGTTTCGCGTCTGGTATTTGGGGGAGAGTAGGCGTTATCTCCATTAATGTGGACCAGCGGTGAATTGGGAGCTTGTGTGTCGAGAGCGGAGTTACGCTCGGATCAACATAGCCAATTTTGGGGTGACACAAAGTTGGGCCCGTGCGAGGCATGTTGTATGCATCTAATTTATATTCAACTGGGATTCCTCATAAGGAATCCATAAATTAGATGGATTCCCTCATGTGTCCATGTTGTTGCTTCTGCTATGTTAGAGCCACAGTGAGATATCTACACTGGGCGGCTTGTCTAGCTAAAAAGCATCGCTAAGTAGGAACGGCCAGAGGAACATCTGTTCTGGTCTGCATTCCCAAGCCAAAGAGACTGGGTTTGGTGGCTTACAAGCTTTGGTGGGCGGAAATGAAGCTCCGGGCTGAATAGGATTAGTCATCCTGATTGGTTGAAATTAAGTGTCGAAATAAATTGAGCGCCAAACCAAAATACGAGATTTTCCTCTTCTCTACATACATATATATATATATGAATTGGGAACTTTTGAAGCTCATTACCTGAAGTTTTATGGGGAGCATACAATCATCAGAGGGAAATACTTCTATCTGAAGATAATTTGCTTGATATGAAACTTCAAGTAACAGACTTCAAGGGTACATAATTCAAATATTGTGGGTTTTATACTTGCTATGCTACAATTGTATCAAGCACTTTTGTATGCAAAAACTTTCCTTATTTGAATTTTGTTTATTTTTTATTCTTTTGTATATATATATGAGACAATCCATGAACTTGTTAGGTTCCTATATCAACATCAGTTCAAGATGATATTCATAGAAAGGAGTGAAGGATTCTAATTGACATTTCATAGTTATTACCATTACATTGAGCATCTCAATGATTAAAAATGATATTCAATAGAAATGCTGACTTCACAAAATAATCATTCAGTTGCAACTTGGACTAAAATATTGTGTTGTGTTGGTTTGTTTTGTGGCATGTCAACTCTTCCTGGATTATTTCATACCAAAATCAGTTAAACAATTATGATCTTGAATTATTCTTGGTGCAAAACATATCTTGACAATAATTTAAACAAATAAACACTTCATCATCTCAAAAGATCTATTTCACCTCTAACATTTCCTACCATTCTGGATCAGGATAGACCAGGAAGTATTAGCACTAAAGAGGTGCTTTCACATTCCCTAAAAATCTAAAACTGGAGCCACACTGCCAGATGCACTTTAGTTTCATATACAGGACACTCTTTTTGGAAAAGTCATACCCACTAGCAAAGAGGCAATCAGGATATCCAAAGACCTGTGGACAGGGCAGACTGAAAATTGTTTCGTTTAAGTTAGAGCGTTTTAAGAGTATTGCTCTGATAAAAATCTAGTTATGATGTGCTGCTGTTGATGGCTTATTGTTACATACAAATATAATGAGAATTTTATTAATACACCTATATATATATTTATATATATATAAGTTCATAAAGTAAGTTAGCTGATCATAATCAAGGGAAACCAAAGGCTACCTTTTAAATAGCTAGAACACCAAGGTGTAGAGAAGGGTGCTACTCCTTTCCTTGGATTGGTCCACTTACCCTTGATCCATATCTTACAATGCCGAATGTTAAGCAAAGAGGCATCAAGTATCATTTTTTGAGTCTTTAGTATGACATAAGATTGAACCCCAGCTTTCTGGGCCATTGCCAAACACTCAAAACATTATGCCAATGGTCTGATATATATACATATATATATATATGTATATATGTGCCATTGGCTTAATGAGTAGAGTGTTCGGCAATGGTCTGGGAAACTGGGGTTCAATCCCAGGTTGAGTCATACCAAAGACTCAAAAAATGGTACTTGGTGTTGCCTTGCTTAACACTCAGCATTGTAAGGTAGGGATCAAGGGAAAAGTAGAGTAATCCAGGGAATGGAGTAGCACCCTCCCCAACACCTTGGTGTAGTAGCTATTGAAAAGGGAGCCTTTGGGTCACTCTCCAACTAAGGTCTCCAACTTTACTTAAATACATATATATATATATATCTGAAGTGAGGCATTGTTATTATTATTCTTTTTGCTTTGCTGACTGTTTGGTTGCTCTACTCACATTGTTTTGCATAGACAGCAGTATGAGAACAGTCTCATTCTGTGATTCAAATAAAGAATAAACTTTGAAATTCTTGGAAGGTTACTGAATACAACAAAAGGCATCTGAAGAAGGTCAGAGAGTACAGTGTCCAAAATGATGAGAGTATAGCAACCAAGAGGAGTACAGCAGTTCCCAGTGTGAAGTTGGTTGGTTGGTTGGGTTTTATGGCATATCAACCTTTGTTGGTTATTTAACGCCAAATCCATTTTTATACAAAAATCAGTTCTATTTCAATCAATTCAGTTTAGCATGAGTACACAGTTTAATTGTCAGAAACATTTCAATTTCAAGCTATTCAGTTTTTTCAAACAGTTCTAATTCAACCAATTCAGTTGAGTATAAGTATGGATTTTGTTTACACACAGTTAAATGTTAAAACAGTTCTATATTAAACAATTCAGTTTAGTGTAAGTACAGTTTCAATGTCAAAAACAGTTCTACTTCAAACAATTCAGTTTAGTGTAAGTATGCATTTTAAATGTAAGTACACAGTTTAATTGTCAAAAACATTTCTATTTCAAGCTATTCAGTTTAGTCAAACAGTTCTAATTCAAACAATTCACTTTAGCATAAGTACACAGTTTAGTTCTATTTAACCCATAGATAGGGCCATATCAGGTGCTACCACACTGAGAAAGAGTGAACCTGTGAGCAATGGTAATGAAGGGGAGCTCCACATTCCCCAAAGCTCTAGTATCACTGGAACCTCACCATCAGGTTGTTTAGTGTCATATCCAGGACACTTGTTGGAAGGGCCTTATCCCTCTGCAAAGGTACAGTCAGTGTATTCTACAGCCCCAGCCAACTGAGTAAACAATGTGAAGAGAATAATATATATATATATATATATATATATATATATATATATATATATATATATACTCAGAGCAAAGGAAAAAAAATGAAATTAGATTTAAAAAAAGAATACGCAAGGTTGGTGAAATAGTAAAACGAAAACATCCATTTGATAATTTCTTTCATGGATTATTTGATTAAATCATTGATTATCAATGATTGATAATTCTATATATATATATATATATATATATATTGGAGATTTGAATCAAGCAGTGTATACCCACTTCTATCTGGGAAAATGGTTTGAACTGCCCAATGGATTTGCACAACCATAACTCATTCTACTCCATTGCTTGACATCCATTGGATATCTATTGGCCTGTGCCAACAAAAATAATCCCAAAATTTTTAGTATTTTGGAAATTTCTTGGTTCTAAAAGTGTTCTATATTATAAAACACCATCCAGACCTGTGTAAACAAAAACAATTTTACAAACTTCTTTTGTTTGACACGAGTGATTTTAGCTCAACCACCCCTGAAAACAAGAGAGTTTACCGCTCCAGTTCCCCTGGCTGACAGTTTTTATTTTCATCTCTGGTTTCTCATCCCTTTCTTCTTCATTGTCAATTCATGCAATTTTTCTGTATTGCCTGTGTCTAGGACATTCTCAGGAGAGACGAGACTAAAAGAAAGGGCCTCTTTTTTACAATGCATACACTTCTTAAATTGATTTTTGAATTCTTTCCATAGCTGAGGATCTTTATATATATATATATATATATATATATATATATGTGTGTGTGTGTATATATACACACTCAATTCTTATTGTATACTTGTTTGTATATATGCATACAATAATGTTAGTGTGTGGTCACAAGTGTGTGTGTGGTCGCAAGTGTGTGTGTGTGTGTGTGTGTGTGTGTGTGTGTGTGTGTGTGTGTGTGTGTGTGTGTGTGAGTTTTAATGGATGTATGCTTTCTTAGAATTTGTTTCTTAGTCATTCACCGTATTAAACAAATCTTCCTCACAATATTAAGTTGCGATGCAGACTACAAATGAATCCTTGTGAATGGTAAAAGAAGTTTTATTTTTCAGCTTACTTGGTCTGCAGATTCCAGACTACAACACTATTCAAACCCAATACAAACAGTGACTCATTTCTTTGACTCTGATACATTCAGAAAAGATTGGTTTTTTGATTGAGTTAAACCTGGCAAAATTTTAAGAGAAATGACTAGTGTCAAATGTTAAACACTAAAAAGGCCTTTGCATTTTTTTCTTTTAACCCTATATTAAAAAAAAAAACAGAATTCTATTTAACATTTAAACTTTGTTTAAATTCTCAATGGATACAAAACAGATTAATTCTAGTCAACATTTTTAGTTATTTCAGGTGAGGGAATATCTTTTTTTATTATTTTATTTTATTTCCATATCCTGGTGAGAACTTAATCTCTATAAGCTTGTGTTAACTTGTTAAATGTTTCTCTCACATTGCCTTGAAGATTGACAGAGAGTTTGATCTTATGTTCCATTTTTGTTACTCACAGAAACAAGTACAAGTGTAATAATACAAAATCCCTCATCTGAACATGAATTCTGAGAGGTAAACTGAATGTTTCATGGTTTTCAAACAAGGTTGTAAACATGAAAAAGTAAAAAATCTGTCCTATTATGAGATGTTTAAAAAAACAATGCAAGTACAGTGGCTTTCTTGGGGTTAATGCTACAATTTTGTTGGTACTTGAAGTTGTATGTTGGGAAAAGAGAAAATGTTGAGAGAATTTTTTGTGTAACTCAACAAGTTTTATTGCTATGCAACCAAATGTTTGTAACATCTGCAGTAGGGTCTGTTTGTTCAAAGCCAGTTCTCTTGACAGTGAGCAACCACATACTGATTGTACACAGGTTCTTCCTTAGCAACCCACAGGTAATTCATGTCAATTCGGTGACAATTCTACAGCAGGTCTGAGAAGCCAATTTAGATTGCACTAAGTTAATATCAATGCTAAAGACAGGTCTTTTGCTTTTCCCATATATGGTAGGAAGTTGACCTGAGGAGCCACAGGCACTTTTTATGGGACTGAGGAGATGGCTTCCTTCCATAATGTAATGGTAATGGTTTGGTTTTATGGCATATCTACTATTGTAGGTTATTAATGCCAAATCCATTTTTATACATAAAAACAGTTATATTTCAAACAATTCAGTTTAGTATAAGTATAGTTTCTTGTTTACACATAGTTAAATGTCAAAACAGGCTTATTTCAAACAATTCAGTTTAGCATAAGTACACGGTTTCAATGTAAAAAAACAGTTCTACTTCAAGCAAATCAGTTTAACATGAGTACAGTTTTGTTGTATTTGACACATAGATAGGACCCCATCAGGTGCTACCACTCCAGGTGATAGTAATAAAAGGGTTCTCCACATTACCTAAAGCTCCAGCATTACTGGAACTTCACCATCAGATTGTTTTGTGTCATATCCAGGACATTTGTTGGGGGAGTCTTACCCCTCTGCAGAGGTACAGTCAGTGTATTCTACAGCCCCAGCTGACTGCGCTAGCTTCCCTCCATTATGAAATTGTAATCACTATATATATATATATATATATTTCAAATGCTAACTTTGAAGTGAATGGACGTCCTTTTCATTTTTCCTTCAAAATGGTACATTTAAAGTAATTAAGAGAAGTAATGATTTTTATTGTGACGATCCACAATATGAAAAATGTATAAGTGTGATACAGCAAGTCTTCCCAAAGACATGTAATCTTACAGCGCCTGAGGTCTGTGAGTATTGGAAGGGGAGGCACCGCCCTAGCACTGACAATGGCCTGGTATTGTTGGATTGAAGGATTGTCATCCCTAAAACACAAGTCCTGCACTGCCTACATTCTGCACACTAAGAAGTTGTTGGCATAAAAGCATGTGTCAATGAATCAGTGTACTGGTCGGTGATGGATGCTTCAAGCTGCAGTATAAAGCAAATTGCATGGAACACTCAAACATCGCCCCTTGTCAACCACAGGAGCCTATCATCTTGACACAATCTCCTGATTGGCCATTCCAGCAGATTGTCATGGATCTCTTCTATATTAGGGATCATGCATACCTTGCCTGTATAGATAGGCTAACTGGATGGCTCATCTTATACCACCTAGAACTAGGTCACGCCACTACAACCAAATTGATGTCCATTTTCTGACAACTGTTCCAGACATATGGTGCCCCAGAGGAACTCAACTCCAATGGCGGCCCTCCTTTCACCTCCATCATATTCTAAGAATTCCTTAGGGCGTGGTGTGTTAAGCATATCCCCAATCTAATGGATGGGCAGAACTCGCAGTGAAAACTGCAAAGAGGATAGTGAATGGAAACACAGGCCCCCAGGGTTCCTTGGACAATGACAATGTAGCCTAGGCCATCTTGCAGTACTGAAACACCCCAATCCAAAGTATTGGCCTATCACCAGCACAACTCCTACACCAGTGCCGATTCCATGATTCCATTCCTTCATAGCCAATCATCTACAAGCCACACCTCAAATGGGTGGTGGTGGTGCAATACTGCAAAGGAATTCTCCACCACTGCAACTCAAAAATAGTAGAAAGATATAACAAATATACCCACAACCTTCTGCTATTACTAGCTAGTGATACCATTGTTATCCAAAGCCCACTCAATCACAGATGGAAGACAATGGGAAAAATCATCACTCCCCTTCCAGATCACCAATACTGAATCAGGGTTGACAGATCAGGAAGGATCACACTTAGGAATCTCTGTTTCCTCAAGCCTGCACCAACCACAATACCAAGTGCAACACCAGGACCAATAAATCCTGCAAGCAATATTCCACTCTTACACCCTTATCCTTCAACATCTTCCTGTAATGGCACACACACAGTAATTGAACCTCACAAACAAACCACATATACATCACCACACCTTCAATCGTCGAGAATTCCTCAAACTTTGTCCCGGTTATTACCACACAACACACCAGGCCTAAAAGAAGGGTACAGCCCTCATAAAACCCAGCCTACTCGTGGTGGGGGAGAGGGGAGATATAGAAGTTACTGCTCTAATGTGCAGAATAAACAATAAGAACAACACTTACTGGTTCAGTGGCCCCCAAGCCTGTAACATCAAGCAAGCCATTGTATATACATATTGATATACCCATTCACTGGGCCAGCAACCAATCACTGTCCTGAGAATGGACTTAGCCACTTGAAAACAATGGAATGCCCCAATATTCATATAATCTTGCTTCAATTCATAGCTCATTGCTCTTTATGCATATGAATTCTGACTCATAGCTACTGAGCTTCACAAAAGAATTCCAACACAGTCTATAAATTTATTCTTTGCATCATAGCATCATATACATTATTCAAGTAAAATTGTATATAAACTATATATATATAAATTACATACAAATATTTTATTACTTTTTGATTATTCAAAATATAAAGCAGATACATAAATTCCACTAGTTTAAAAACAAATGTAACTAACTAACTAACCGGTAATATTTTCCAGTATAACCCTAGCAAGTGAAAATGAACAATATCATATTTAACTGAATTATAGAATTGGTGCTATTGACTGAGCTTTATTTATACATCTATGAAGAAAATAGGTAAAGAAAAAAATCCAAAAGTAATGAATTATTACTTTTATTTATCTATTCATTTTATTTTATTTTTGTAATAGACTAACAATAACTGTATCAAATTAATTTTATATTTTAACTTCAAAATTCAAATACATTTTAATTGTAGTTTACGTTTATTTAACTATAGTCCAAGTATATTTTCTTTTCCATATCATTGACTTTTTTAAGTTAGGTTTCTTGAATTGTAAGTAGGCATCTGAAATTCTAACAATCATTTTTTCACATTAACATATCAATAGTATTAGTAGTGGTGGTGGTGGAATTATTACACAGACAAAAAGGCATTGTTTAACTAATAATAATATAATAATAAATGAACTTCAATTCATCTTCTTCCACTTCAAATAATAAACTTTGATCCATTTACTTAGATGGCTAACATTCAATAATATGTATATGTATGTATATGTAAACAAGTCAAGTCATCAAATCCAGGAGATATATGTCAGTAGCTGGCCACCCTCGGCGTAAGGGAGTAAAGAAAATCAGGAGTGGAGCTCTGCAGGCGGTTGGCTGGTGTATTTGGCCCCTTCCAACAGCTCCTGCATCCCCACTGGTCTTCAGCTGTCTTGACCTTGTCTTGCTGCTGGATTGGGCCCACCAGGACAAGAGAGTGAGGCTGGCTCTGCACAAACCTACTTCACTTTAAACAAAGTCAAGTGCAACTCATCAATCAACCTTTATCTCATCCTATTACCTCAAGTCCTGTGGTAACAGGTGAGCAACAAAGCAACAGGTGTAGGTATACTGGAAGTCATAGTCACAAACCTGCACACAGGCAACTTAGGCTATATGGTCGCTCCTTACTGGCTGGAGCAGAAGTAATGTTCGACAGCTGTCTGAGTGTCTGAGCAGCCCCCTCTAGGACAGCACTGCTCAACCCCGTAGCATGGGGGACTGGCTAGAAAAGGTGCCCCAAACATTGCCTGCTCAACTTCACCTTGACCAGCTTATTTCAGTTGTTGGAGACCTCTCTCAATGCAGTCAAAACAAGAAAGCAAAAAAACACCTCTGAACATTGCTGTGTGGAACATCCGCATGCTTATTGACCAGGATGACACAGAGAGAGACCTCATAGATGAACCATTCTAATCACTTCTGAACTTGTTTGGTACAAAATGAACATTGCTGCCCCCCCCCACTTGTGAAACCAGGCTAGTAGGCAAGAGAGAGCTGACTGAAAAGAGCTCAGACTATTCTTTTTTCTGAAGTGGACGTGCACCTGACGATAAACGCGAAGCTAGTGTTGGCTATGCCATCAAGACTTCACTCGTAGGCAAGTTAGCCTGCTCCCTGAAAGGGGTTGAATGACCGCCTCATGACTGTGAGACTTCCACTTCCTCATCGTAAAAAGTCTTCTGCCATCATCAGTACCTATGTACTCACCATGACCAACAGAGATGAGACAAAAGACAAGTTCTATGAAGACTTTGAAAATGTTATCTCTGCTGTTCCTACTGCAGACAAACTTATCATTCTTGGTGACTTTAATCCAAGAGTTGGATAAGACAGCACCTCCTGGGAAGGAGTACCGAGTAAACATTACCAGAAAATGCAACAGCAATAGCCTACTGCTTCTTTAGACCTGCACCAAGCATAATCTTCTAATCACCAACACCGTATTCTACCTCTCTATTTGCAACAATACATCCTGGATTCACTTCTGCTCTAAGCACTGCATCTGATCAACTATGTCATTGTTTGACAGAGAGATAGGCAGGATGTAAGAGTCACAAGAGCTGTGTGTGATGCAGAATGCTGGACAGATTATCATCTAATCATTTCTAAACTAAGCATCAGAGTCCAGCCTAAAACAATACCACAGGGCAAAAAAAGCACTAAAGCGACAGAACATCACAAAGCTTGAAGACATTCCAACCAAGCAATCATTTGTTAAGGCCTTAGATGAGCAGCTTGATACCATCTTTTTGGATGAGCAAGATGTGGAAGCAGCGTGGATCACTCTCTGGGATACTATATATAGCACAGCTATGGAGTGTTTTGGACCATCTCCCAGAGATTGGTTTGATGAGAATCATGCTGAGATCATGGACCTCATTGGGAAAAAGTGTACTGCCCACCTGGCACATCTCCACGATCCTCTGTATACTATCAAGAAAGATGCTCTGAGGAGCATCCACAGCACCATTCAACTCAAGCTGCGCAAAATGCAAGATTCCTGGCTGAGCACTAGAACTGATGAAATTCATGGTTACGCAGACAAGAATGACATGAAAAACTTTTACCGTAGTCTGAAGGAGGTTTACAGTTCCACTAGTGCTGGCTCATCTCTGCTTCTGAGTGCAGATGGAATCAAGCTCATATCAGAGAAGAACAAGATCCTGGAGAGGTGGGCTGAGCATTTCAATGGTGTACTAAACAGGCCATTTTCTATCAATGACAAGACCATTGAACAACTGCCACAAGTCCGAGTGAATGAGTCACTCGATGTGACTCCAACCCAAGGGGAAGTTCAGTTAGCTATCCATCAACTATCCAGTGGCCAAGCACCCAGATCTGACTCAATTCCTACAGAAATCTAAAAGGAGGGTGGATCAGTGCTGACAGGTAAACTTCTGACCCTCATTCAGCTGATATGGGTGAAAAAACAACTACTGTAGGACTTCAAGGACACCTCCATCATCCATATTTACAAACAGAAAGGGAACTGACTGGAATACAATAATCACAGTGGAATTTCCTTACTTTCAATTTCAGACAAGATCCTAGCCAGAGTTCTTCTGAATCACCTCAACAACCATCTCAAACATGGACTCTTACCAGAGAGTCAATGCAGTTTCCCTAAGAAACATGGGACTGTTGTCATGGTGTTTGCTGCAAGACAGCTGCAAGAGAAGTGTCAGGAACAGAACACTGACCTCTACTCAACTCATGTTGATCTGACTAAGGCATTTGATATGGTCAGCAGAGACGGCCTTTGGAGAATCATGGCAAAATACAGTTACTCCAAAAAATTCATCCCCATTGTTAAACAATTTCATAACGGCATGCATGCAAGGGTGCTAGACAATGGAGAAAGCTCCATAGCCTTTACCATCACAAATGGAGTTAAGCATGGATGTGTCGTGGACCCCACTCTTTTCAGTATCATGTTTTCTGCGATGTTGTTTAACGCATTTAATGGCTCAGGTAATAGAATCGACATTCAATACTGAACTGATGGCTCTGTCTTCAACTTCAGAAGGCTTCAACCAAAGACCAAGGTGAAGACTGATATCATCAATGAGTTTATGTTTGCCGATGACTGTGCATTGAACACTACTACCAAAGCCAACATACAAAACAGTGTTGACAAGTTCCCAATGGCTTGTGACAATTTGGGGCTAACCATCAACACAAAAGAGACATAAGTGATGCACCAGCCAGTGCCTGAAAAGCCATACATTGAGCCCAACACCACCATCGAGGGACAACAACTGAAGGTGGTAGAAAAGTTTACTTACCTAGGCAGCACCATCTGTAAATCTATTGTCATGGATGACAAGGTGAACACCAGACTCGCAAAAGCAAGTGCAGCCTTTGGCCGAGTCAACAGGAATGTATAGAATTGGAGAGGCATCTCAGAGCAGAGGCAACCAAAATCAAGGTATCCCAAGCTGTCATTCTTACCACCCTACTTTATGGCTGTGAAATGTGGACAACTTATCTACGGCATATAAAGAAGTTAAACCACTTTTACATGACTTGTCTGAAGAAGTTTCTCAGCATCACATGGCCAAAACATTCCAACAGCAAATTTTTAACTTGGGCTTCTCTTCCAAGCATCTACACCATCTTGATTCAATCACAGTTTCATTGGTTTGGTCATGTTGTCCACATGAAAGATCACCACCTCCCAAAGAAACTGCTCTATAGCAAGCTATTTCAGGGCAAGCACTCCAAAAGAGGTCAGAGAAAGTACTTTGACACAATAAAGGTCTCTATAAAATCTTTCAGTATTGCCCCTAATTGCCTGGAATATCTGGCTTAGGACAGAGACAAGCGGTGTGAAGTTGTTAAATGTGGAGCAAAAGTCTGTGAAACCAGAAGAAATGCAACAACTCAGCTGCGTAGAAAACTTAGAAAAGGCACTGCCACATCAGCCATTGATGCCACCATTCCTTGTTCTCATTGCCCAAGACTCTTCAGAGCACAGATTGGTCCCATTAACCATCTGCACGCTCACAGATACCTTCCTCAATCATAAGGTTGATCGGATGGTCCTCATCAATTATGATGGACAAAGAAGAATATATATATATATATATATATATATATATATATATATATATATATATATATATATATATATATATATATATATATATCTGTAATATCCCATATTTCACTCTCAAATTAAGTGTGTATGTCATCTGAAGAGACAAAGATTATATTCTTTGTGAAATAAATTTATCATAACAACTTAACCATGGTTGAGTATATATATATATATATATATATATATATATATACTACCAACTACCAAGAAAATTATATACTTTACCAACCAAAAGTTTGGGACCACCCTGTATTGTTTTGCTATGTTCATAATAAAGTCTAATTTTGCAATTGATCATAAAGTTCAAAGTGAACTGCCAAAGAAAAAGCAAGAGTCCTTTATATATGTACACATTGCTTGGCAATCACTTCTACCAACATACTTTTAGAAGTTACTTAAAAGGATGCTAAGAATTTGCTCTGCAGTAATAAATGTTTGTGGTGAATTCTTTGAGGAAAAAAAAGTATAAATTTGCTTTAATTAAAGTTATTATTGTTTCATATTCATTTTGATTTAAATAAATGAATAATTGTATGCATAGAAAAATAAGTTCATTTCTCAAAAGACGTGAAAATTTATTCATTTTTTTAAGTTTAAAGAAAAAAATCAATGTGGTCCCAAACTTTTAGTCAGAAGTGTGTATATATATATATATATATATATATATATATATATATATATATATATATATATATAATTGTGAATATGTTCTTAGCTTAATGTTAAACAAAAAGCATCTATTTTATATAACAAATATTTTTTCTCAACAAAACCTCCAGTAAAATTTTCATATCAAAATTCAAGTATTAAGTATATCAGGCTACAGACATTGATTTTTCTTTGTTTATAGACAGATAGATAAATAGATAGTAACTCAAAACCAGTAAATTACACATGAATAAATAAATATTGTATTCATCAAACACAATATATATAAACATGCAAGTATGTGCATGTGAGGGGTGTGTTGTTTTGTTTGTGATGTCAAATGTTTTTCAACTGCTTGAAGAGCCTTTCTGATTGTCCTTACATTTTCTATTTACTTAGAACTAGAATCATCTCTTTTTTTATCATCAACAAACCACAGCCACAAAAATCCCAACTATCAAAAAAAAAACCCTGTATCTGTTTCCTTCCTTGAATTCTACTTTCATCCACCCCTAATTGTGCTGGCATCAAAACCTAGTCTACCTAATTTCTATCTACCTAGCAACCCTATTTCATCCAGTCAAGATCAAAGAAAAGGCTTACCTGGATTCTCGTCAAGTGATACTATGAGTATTACATCATATATATATATATGTGTGTGTGTATGTATGCATATTGGATGGTTGGTTACTTGGTTAGTTGGTTGGTTGAGTTTTTATGGCTGTCAACCCTTGTATATTATTTAATACAAAATCCTGTTTACCCAAATATATATTATATACATATGATTTGTAAATGAATAATTTGTAGGTCACATTAGTTTTAAATGAGCTAGAGTTAATTTGTTTACATACAGTGAAATGATTTCAAGTATCCTAAATGATTAAATAGTTCTATTTGATCCATAGTAGGGACTACAGCAAGTACTACTACTCTGGGTCAGAGTGGACCTGGGAGTAATGGCAATTAAGTACTCCCCATTCTCTAAAGCTCCAGGAGCCTCACCATCAGATGTTATAATGTCATACCAAAAGACTAGTTGAGGAGGTGCATATATATATATATATATATATATATATATGTGTGTGTGTGTGTGTGTGTTGCATTCAATAAGTTTCCAGACTTTTTTTGTATAGGCATTTAAAATAGTCATAAACTCTTGAAAATTTAGTAAGTTATTGCTATATATCTTATGAGATGAGTGACCAATTTTTATGATTTCAGGTTCAAATGAACAGCTACAGCAGCAATTGGAATACACACTACTAAAGCCTGATTGTCACTGCTAGTGAATTTCAAAAATGAAATCTGGACGTGAGGACACTTTAGAAGAATGATATGCAATAAAATTCTGTTTTAAACTTGGAAAAAATGCCACAGAAACGTATGGAATGCTTCAGACTGCTTTTCAACCATCTTGCATGAATCGAACATCAGTTTTTGAGTTGCATAAGAGATTCAAGGAAGCCAGGAAGTCTGTGAGAGATGATGAGAGGTGTGGAAGGAGTAAGGAAGTCAATACACCAGAGTTGATTGGCAAAAGGGTTAGGGTTAGGGTTACTATGTTGAGGTTTTAAGGGAGTTCAGGAAGAGATTCAGTCGGAAGAGGCCAGCACTCTTCAAATCGGCTCAGTGGCATTTCCACCAGAACAATAACGCCACACGAACAGCGACCACTAAACACTATGACTGGGCCCTCCTTAACAACGGAGATATTAGAGATAAATATGTATTAGAACTAAGAAACAGATTCGAGACACTACAAGAGAAGAAAGAAAAAAATACCCCAAACGACGAATATGAGAATTTCGTTAACGCACACCTCGAGGCAGCATCGAAGTGTATTCCAACAAAACCTAGAATGAAATATAGAGCCCCATGGGAAACGGAAGAGGTTAGAGGAAAACGTGCACTTGTGAAAACTGCCTTCAAAAACTACCGGAAGAACCCAACAATTGCAAATGCCCGGATACTAAAAAAGGCACAATATCAATTAGCAGGCATATATCTAAAAGAACAAAAGGAATTCATACAAAATAAGATAGATAAGATTAGAGACTCGGTGGAGGATAGGCAATCTCGGATAGCCTGGCAAACAATAAACAAAGTGAGTGGAAGGAAAAGCACTGCCAAAGCAAAACCGAAAGCGGCGAACCAACAAGAAAGAATAAAACTGTGGAAACAACATTTTGAAAACCTACTAGCTAACCCTCCGAACGTTTCGCAGGAACCGATCACCAGAATTATCAGTAAGCAATTGGACATTAAACTTGGGCCGTTCACTAAAGAAGAACTCGACTCGGTTCTTAGAAAAATTAAAAATAGGAAAGCTGCCGGAGTGTGGAAGACGAGACAATTCTGCTCCGACACTGCAATGCAGTTTATAACCAAAATCCAATAGACAGATGGACGAAGGGATGCATCCTCCCCTTCCCTAAAAAGGGTGACCTCGGATTAGCCAAGAACTATCGAGGTATAACACTTACATCCATAGCAGCCAAAATCTACAATGCCCTACTACGAAACCGCATAGTACCCCAAATCGACAAAATCCTGCGGAAAAACCAAAATGGCTTCAGAAGAAACAGGTCCACGACCTCACAAATATTGACCATCCGTAGAATCCTAGAAGGCATGAGGGCAAAAAACTTACAGGCGATATTACTCTTTGTCGATTTTACCAAGGCCTTCGATTCCATTCACAGAGGGAAGATGGAACAAATCCTACTAGCATACGGTCTACCAGAGGAAACCACAGCAGCAATAATGATTCTCTACAGAAACACCAAAGTGAAAGTGCGTTTACCGGATGGAGACACAGAATACTTCGACATTATAGCAGGAGTACTACAAGGGGACCCGCTAGCCCCATACCTCTTCATCATCTGTCTAGACTATGTACTTAGGACATCGATCGATAACATTAGGGAAAACGGCTTCGTGCTGACAAAGAAAAGAAGCAGAAGGTACCCCGCAAAAACAATTACCGATGCCGACTACGCTGATGACATAGCGCTACTGGCCAATACACCCAACCAAGCCAAAACACTACTGCATAGTTTGGAACGAGCCGCTGCAGGCATTGGACTCCATGTTAATGTACAATAAACTGAACTTATGTGCTTTAATCAGAAAGGCGACATCTCCTCACTAGACGGAACCTCTCTGAAACTGGTTGACAAATTCACCTACCTAGGAAGCAGCATCTCATCAACCGAAAAAGACATAGACACACGGCTAATGAAGGCATGGACAGCAATTGATAGGCTTTCGATCATATGGAAATCAAACCTGACCGATAAAATGAAACACAGTTTCTTCCAGGCTGTGGTCGTGTCAATACTGCTATATGGATGCACTACTTGGACACTGACTAAACGGTTGGAGAAGACGCTGGACGGTAATTATACAAGAATGTTAAGAGCAATATTGAACAAGTCCTGGCAGCAACACCCCACAAGGCGCCAACTGTACGGTCACCTACCACTTATCACGAAAACTATACAAGCTAGACGAACCAGACATGCCGGACACTGCTGGAGAAGAAGGGATGAGATCGTAAGTAATGAACTCCTGTGGGCCCCTGCATATGGCCACTCAAAAGCAGGACGGCCAGCTCGAACATACATACAACAGCTATGTGATGATACGGGATGTAACCCTGAAGACCTGCCGGAGGCGATGAATGATAGGGAAACGTGGAGAGAGAGGGTCAGGGATATCCGTGCTAGCCGCACAACATGATGATGATGATTTGACCAAGATGGACATCAAGATAGTTCCTCAGCCTCCCTATAGTCCAGACCTTGCTCTCTGTGACTTTTGCTTATTCCCTAAGTTCAGAGGCTGTTGTTATGAGACAATTGAGGAGATGAAAGAGGCTGTGACGAAGGTCAATGACACACTCACACAAGAGGACTTCCATGGGGCCTTCCAGAAGTTGTTGGAATGGTACAAGTGCATTACAGCTAGAGGCGATTACTTCGAAAGGGACTAGAGTTTCATGTGTGTACTATCAATAAAAGTGACCATACGAAAAAGTCTGGAAACTTATTTAGTGATCCTCGTATATATATATATATATATATATCAAGAAGGTAGCATAAAATGTATCTATGCACAGGTGGATCTGTAACATCAACTGTCTGATATTGAGCTATTACCTGAATTTTTATTAGAAAATTTTAATGTATAATGCATTACCAATGAACACTGAAATAAGTACATTAACAAAGGAGATTATATTAAAGAAAACTGATATTTTTTAATAGAATTAATTTTTTTCATAATTGGACACACACACATACACACACACTCATCTATATTTTTTGCTTTTTGCTTTTCTTTTCTTTAGTTATTTTACACAGTGTTTGACGTTGGCGACCACAGTCGAGGGCAACCCGAAGGTTCCCTTTTCAATAGCTACTACTACTTTCCCAGGATTGCTCCACTTTACCCTTGATACATACCTTATTGTGCTGAGTGTTAAGTAAGGAGGTATCAAGTACCATATGACTGACCTGGGATCAAACCCTGGTCACCTGGGCCATTAGCAAGCACTCTTCCCTCTAGACCAATGGCCCTACCATGAATTGCAGGGTACAAACTACATTTTTAAGCCTGAAAAATCTCTCCAAAACTTGGGATCAACTTATTTGGCATGGCTAAAATGAAAACCTTTACCACAAAGTGGTCAACCAGTCTAACGGTTCTCCAGGCAATCAATATACACTGCTTACTGTAAATCCAAAAACATTTTCAATTTAAACTTATGCTTGATGAACATATTTAACAAATTAACACAAAAATTAATATAAAATGATAAAACTATAATACAAATGAAGTATTTTATTAAAACTATATCACATAGCATTTCTAACAGCTGATGCACTGTCTGCAAGCAGTAACCAGAACATCACAGCACCCCAGTGGCCGGTCAGACAACCATGGTATGTTGTTTATCTATACAATTTCATGATTGCAAAGTAGATTGTGAATTCATATGAATATAAGCTCTAACATGTAAGATTGCATATTTCACATATGGCTGATGTAATTCTGATTTCAGAGAAAAATTACATGCCCAATACACTACAGGAGTAATAACAGTTCAATGAGACAATTATTACCACATTTATATGGCACATTTTAAACAAAGACTTCTTGCCCTATTAGTATATATATGTATGGTATAGGTCTAACCCAGAATTTCAAGCTAAAAATCTTGAGGTCAACTTATATGCCAGGTTGACCTGTACTCCGCAATTTACTGTAAATATGGTAGACTGACCTCTGTAACCTTGGTAAGGCAAGTGGTTGAAATGAAAGAAAGGTCAGAATTCAAAACCTGAAGAGTGTTTTTAAGGTAATCTGTGGGATACTGGTACACAAATTCTTCTGTTATCAGCTTATCCAAAAAGTTTTGCTGGTTTTACACAAACCTACACCACTATAAACAAATCACCTATTTAATTCATTTACTAAGCTTCAGTTTAGTTCATAGTCAACAATGAATTGATAGACAAATATTATTACATACATACATACATTATATATATATATATATATATATACATTATTTAAACAAATGCTTCATCTTTCATACAGTTATTCAAAGGAACATTTCAATAATTGTATTAAACATGAAATGACTATTTGAATAAATTTACTTAATATGCAACATAATTTGAATAATGGTATTGTACATGAAACAACTCACATGGACTATGAAATAAAATAAAATAAATTATAATTATATATAGTGATAAATGAACCTATTTTTAGTGTTTGCCCATGCTACTTTCACACTAAACTGACATGGCTTATTGATATAATTTTTGACATGAAGTTGCCATTGGGATTGATATACATGTCCCATCATTGAATATTGTAGCATCAAGTCAATTGTGCTTAATCAAATTCTGGTTAATATAGTAAGGTATCAGAGCAGTAATAAATATACTCAGTACAGTAGAAATTCTTATGCAAATATATATATATATATATATAGCAAGAGAGAGAGAGAGAGAATCCGGGATGAGGTTGTTTGCTAATACCCTTGGGAAAGATATGAATCTATCTCTTTTTCCCAACAGCTATGGGTAAATAGTAGAACAGAATGGGTTCTTTAGCCTTGGTAAGGCAAACTGTCTAGAAGTAAAACTTTGAATTCAGACCACCAGTACTCTGCTAAAAGATTTGCCTTGTGTTACATCCTGCCCATGGTGGAAGTGTTGGGTAAATACAAAAAAAGAACCATTTGTAGTTTAAAATGTTATCCTAATAGATTTAAAATGAATATTAGAAGCTCAATCATTAATGAAAACATTAAATAGATATGAATAGACAGAAAAACTGACATGTCTTCAGTAACTAATGTAGAAAAATGAAATTACCAAGGATGAGTACATACACAGATATATAATGGAATTTTCTCTCTTATCATGTTTTTCTGGTGGACATGAGCTACGTAAAAAATGTTGCCTAGCCACATCAGCTTGCACACATAGGGGATGCTCAATTAAGTTACATGTAGTATCCTTTTCTTCCTGGCCCAAAAGACTGCAAACACACATGGCTGATCCACTCAGAAATTTCTCTTGCAGTTTCACCAGATGTCACATAGTCATCCTTCTCCAACACATGGACTATTCAGTTATAGAAAGTCTATTTTAAAGCCAACTGTCTTATCCATGTCAAAATACATGCCTCATAGTGACTTCATCTAACCATCCTACTTGTTATAGTTTTTGTTAGTAGGAAAATAAGAAAGGCGATAGACAATGACGAAGCATGTTTAGCTTGTAAGCACAATGCTATATACACTGCGTGTGTATATTGACGAGGCCCTCTATTAATTTTAGCTGGGGAAGTAACTGGTTCTTCCAAGGGAAGGTAACTCATGTCATGACACTACCCACTTCAATAAGTGCAGCATTGGTTGAATAGTAACAAAAAGATTTCTGACAGGCCACATAAGTTATGTGGGTGGCAAAACAAGATGTGTGCTTATATCTTAAGGTAAACAAAACATGGTGGAAATGCCATGTGAATTGCATGGGTGGCCTGCCAGAAGGAAGTGTGACCACAAGAATGGTGTGGGCATCTGGAAAACTATATAATGACAGAAGATTTTCAACCTGGGTGAGAATGAAGGAGCTAGCAAAAGAGTCACTAGATATCACGATGCTCTGAGCACTGGCCCAGGGTTTAAAAGTAGAGAAAGGCCTGAGATATATGAGTCTTGTGAAAGCAAGGAGAATCTAAGATGATTGATTGCCTTGAGATAATGCCAGAGGAATGAAGAAAGAGACATGAAGAAATATTCACAAAAGTGAGGAGAATCTATGATGATTAAATGCTTTGAGATAATGCTAGATGCACAAAGCAGAGAACTGTGAAGAAATAGACTTATGAGAGTAATAAAAAGTGAAGAAACAGACTCGCTAAAGTCAAAAGTAGGTATGATCCCAGAAGAAAGAAGGAAAGGGTACCTTGTTAAGGCCCTGAAGTTGAAAAACATGTAAAAGCTGAGATAATTGAATGTTTTGAGTTGGCCCTGTACCAGTATCTGTGTCTATAGACACACTAAACAATCTGATGGTGAGGCTCCTGTAATGCTGGAGCTTTGGGGAATGCAGAGTACTCCTTAATTGCCATCTCACCCAGTTTTGTATACCAATGAAGGGACCATAACACTTTTGTTTATTAAAATATATCTCTCTTCTTTATTGTCACAAAAGAGTCAAAATGGCTGTATGAGAGAGAGAGAGAGAGAGAGATGAAGAAACAGATAACTGCTATCATTGACAATGTGTGGATACTCATATTCCGATTTACACCACATTGTGATACATATTCAGAACCTTACTTCTTTGACATATGGTTCTGCTCTGACTGCCCGCTTCTCCTGACTGACTGCCAGTCCAAATCTGACTGCTGACTGCAAATCTCTCACCATTATATAATATTCTTAATATCCTCTCATTTTCCATCTGGTTCCCAGTTCATGTGATTCATTTCCACTGTCCACTTGTTTATCCTAAGACACAGGTGCAATATCCTGTTTAGAAATCCACAACTAATATGATGTTAAAGTTCAATATGTATCACCAGGTCCACTCTGACCCCGAGTGGTAGCACCTGATAGGGTTCTATCTATGGGTCAAATAGAACTGTTTAGCATTTAAACTGAGTGCAAACAAATGACTTATGATAAATTGAATTATTTGAAAAAGAACTTTGATCATCTAATTGTGTGTAAACAAATGACTGATGTTTAATTGCATTGTTAGTGATACATAACAATACTTGGAACTATATAACTGTGTGCAAACAAATGAGTTGACTATGATATTTAGTGATAAATAGCATTACTTGTAACTACTTCACTTTTTGTAAGCAAATGATTTATATTGAATAGAATTGTAAATGTTAGATAGCAATAATTGAAACCATTTAACTGTGTAGAAACAAAAGTAATACTAGTGTTCAAACAAATTAGTTGTAACTCATTTAAAAATGAAATTACCAACAAACTCTTCACTTGCACATTATATATATTGTATTTATTTAAATGGGCACAAACAAATGATTAATAATAAATAGAATTATTCTTGTTAGATCAAAATACTTATAACTATGTAACTGTGTGCAAATAAAAAAATTAGCTCTGGTTCATTTAAAAATATCATCAATAAGATGTGTTTACAAATCATACTTAATATATATATTTATAAAGAGGATTTGGCATGAAATAACTTACAATGGTTGATATGCCATAAAACACAAACCAACCAACAAATCATATATAATATGTATAAAGAGGATTTCACATTAGATAACTGAAAATAGTTGATATACCATAAAACCCAACCAACCAAACAAACATGAAAAAATAATCTATAAAATTATAATCATTTTAAGGGACTCATATAGCTTCAAAATTTTGACCAAATACTAATAAGGATACAACACCTACCACCATGATTGTCATATATAGAACAATGAATTAGTGGACAAGAACATTGGTTAAGCAAAACTGTTGGCCATGAGTTTAATCCCTCAGTTAGGTCACATATAATGTCATATATAGAAGAGACAGGCAACATCCCAGAGATTAATTAATTAACAATAATTAACTGAAACAAGACCTCATCTAAGCATGGAGAGTGGAATGAGAGAAATCTGTCCATGTACATTAAATAAAAGGTTTGCTTTGAAATTCCCAGAAGGCTGCTGATAACAACAAGAATGATTACAACACTCTTCTGAATACATCAGTTTATAATGATAATAATAGTTTGTAAGCTCATTTTGTAAACCATTTCCGTCTATTTCATGAGTTCAGTGCTCCATATTTGAGACCTTCTGCCAAATATTAGCTATGCCTAGTTTTTTAAATCTGCCCTGAGTGATGTAATGGTTAGCAAGTAAAGTTAGTAGATCATTGCTTGTGAGTTCAATTCTCACTGGGTGCCCCATACTTCAACCCTTCTGCCAAACTAAGCTAAACTTAGTAAATGACAACAGATGACAGAGTACAAAAACTTAAGAGGGCAAAAACCATAAATAAAACTGTCATATTGAAAATGAAGGGAGATTACTATGAAATTTTAATTGCATTGTTAGTTTTCCTTATTTATTTATGGTTTGGTTTGGCTTGATGTTGTGGCCTTGAAGGGCCAGAAATGAATAACACAAAAATAAGTAAGGCTTACTGCTGTATATATTCATAGAAATACAGACAGTAATGTTTACCAGTAACTGAAAAGACTCGCTTAACTCATTTATTGAGTCAGTCACTATTTATAGTGTTGGGGAGGGTCCATGCAGTGACATCATGGGATATATCATCATAACACTTGGTTAATGGAATATCAACCTTTGTGGATTATTTAATGCCAAAGCTATTCTTATTGAAGAACTGTAGTGGCATTATTTAACCCGTAGATGAAGGGATAAGGAGATTCATACCTTTTCCAAAAGTATTAGTCTGAAAGTGAATGTAATAGTATGACTGGATTTCAAACTCTCTTACTATGATGTTACTACACCATAGGGGCTCCCCGCTCCTTATAAAACATTTTTTAAAGAATTCTTTGATGCCTAATAAAATAATATCCCTAAACTAGAATGAATTTTGATTTTATCTTCACAATTCTTTTTACCATTGTTTAGAAGAAATATTGTAGAAAATTTTCAACTATATTTTTTCTGAAGATATGATATAAGAAAATTGTATAATTATACATGTAAAAAAATAATCATGGGAGCCCTTTAAAATTGATAAATGCACATAAAAAACACCAACAGTTCATGATAAACTAAGTCCTCTAAGCAAAAGAGCATTCTGAATGTGAACACATATGACCACATACTGTCCCAACTGCTTGTTTTACTATAAAAAGGCATTGGAAATTATTTTTACATTAAAAATGAAGTGGAAATGGTATGACAATTAAAATACTGTGGGAATAATTTTACTATAAAAATACAGTCGAAATGATAGAATTATAAAAATACTGTGGTAATGATTTTATAATAAAAATGCATTGTAAATTAATTTTACAATAAAAATGTATTCAAAATGATATGACTATGGAAGTACAGTAGAAATGATTTTACTTTAAAAATATTGAGGAAATGATATGATTATATATTATCATAGATTCAAGAAAAGAAAGATTAAGTCTATTTGAAAGAACAAGGCAGTAAACCTTCATTTTTCAACAATAGATAATTTCAAGAATTAGCATGCAAAGAAGAGAAAATAATCTCTAGTATATTCAGCCACATTTTTCTTTTATTCTTTATGTGTCACTGAAACCAAGAATTCAGTGTCAGTTGAGACTTATATATACTTAATTGGCACAACTATTGACAACAGACACACTCAGCAGATTTGTGTGAATAGGTGTTTATTGAAGCAAGATGAGTTGACCTCTTTTTGTTGGAGAGCTGACATTAGTCTGTCAGTAATTTAGATATTGACTACTAGAAAAATTACTGAATAAAAAATGCATGAATATAAACAGGTCTGAATTCATTCAAAGTAGAGTTGACCATGAAAATTATAAGAATGTATCAAAAGTATTTTCACTTTTTACTAAACTTTACTCCAAAGTTTATTTCATGCACACATTTAAAGATTATGAATACACTATTTTTTCTTCTTCTTCTTCTTCTTCTTCTTATTATTATTATTTTTTTTTTTTTTTTTTTTTTTTTTTTTGAGAGAGTTTTTCACACCAGCGTTTGCCAATGGTTTTTCACTGGAGTATGAGTGACAGCAAATCTCCTCAAGTCTCCAGAACTTTTCTCAGTATTCTGGCTGATCTTAATAGAGCTATAGTTTGGATGATTTACACTTGTCCTCTTATTTATAAGTCCTCCAGTCCCTATACAAATCCTTTGGTGACTGTATCAAGAGCACCAATTACAAATGGTATCTCTGTCACTTTCATGTTCTACAGTTTTTTCAATTCACTAGCTAAGTCGAGGTACTTATCTTTCTTTTCCCTTTTTTCAATTTTACTCTGTGATCAGCTGGCACACCAAAGTCCATAATTCGGCAAGTTATCTTTTTTTTGCTGATTATTACATAGTCTGGTCATCTGGCCAAGATTAGGTAATCTGTTTGTATCTCAAAACCTTAACCATACCAAGCTGCTGGTCTGGGAGACATTCAGCATTTTAAGGAACAGATCAAGAGTAAAGTGGAGTAATCCATGGAAAGAAGTCGTACCCTTTCTTACACCTTGGTGTAGGAGCTAATGAAAAGGGAGCATTCAGGTCGCCCTCAGCTATGGTAACCAACTTTTACTTTTATATATATATATATATATATATATATATATATATATATATATATATATATATCAAGTGTTTTAAAAGTAATTTTGTTTTTTCTTCTTCTATTTTCAGTTTTATTTTTGGTTTTTTACAATCCTTCTCTGGGTCTTTACTCAAGATCTAGAGTGAGAGAAGGTAGTAATTGTATGCTTCCCATATTTTTTTTTTTTTTGCTGCCTCTTTAGGGTGATATTTTTCCCATCATATTGATAGTACTCTCCTAAGAAGCTGAGTAGTTCTACAAAGTACAATTTTTTGTATTTCATATCCCATAACTTTTTCAGCTCTCTGGCACGATCAAAATATTCATCCAGTTTTTCCCTTTACTTTCTCTCTGTAATCTTCTTGAAGAGCAAGGCCAGCTTGTTGGCCTGTTCTTTTCTTTTTGTTAACTAAAACTAAATCTAAACTTCAAGATAGGACTGAGTGATCTATTTGAATCTCAAAATCCAAGAGAATTTTGTATCTCATTCTCCAGGACAGATTCTAATCTGTACACTTAACATTTGTCCATATGTTTATTTTATTATCATTATCATCATTATTATATTTTTGGGTGTATCAAAAGCATTTGCATTTTTTATAAACTACTACTATTGTTCAATAAAATACAAATACTGTTTAATAGAATACAAATGTTTTTTAACAAAAAACAAATATTTTTCAATAGAATATAAATACTGTTCAAGAGAATACAAATACTGTTCTATAGAAAACAAATATAATTAAATAGAATACAAATACTGTTCAATAAAAAACAAATATTGTTCAAGAGAAAACAAATACTGTTCAAGAGAATATAAACACTGTTATAGTAAAATACATCAAATATCTTCTGAATCATCCACCTAACTCTTCACACACCTAACAACTAAAACACACAAAACACAGAACCAGAGACATTGACGCTGTAGAAGAAAATAACAGCTACCGGATGTTGACCCCACAACAGCCAGTGTCAAACAGAGAAAATCATGGTTTCTGCGCATAGGCTCTGTGCATAGTCTATCCAAAATCCCTGGAAAATTCTCAGTTATTAAAAAAAAGTCTATTTTTCAACGAATCATATCTTTTCCACAAGTAGTATTTTCTGGAGCCGGTGTTTGAAATCGGGAACACATAAATAGGCCAAACAGAGGTTACACGCCAGTTGAATTGCCAGCCATCCTAAGAGCATCACCCGACAACACCATCCAACCAGATCAAAGCAACCGCTTGTCACTGAATAGACAATCCCCCCCCCCCCGTTAGCCAGCCAGATATTTCCTCTGCTTGTTTATTTTATTTATTCAATAAACAAAATAAACTAAATGTTCTCATCAGTCTTATTTTTCTTGCAACCACACACTTGTATATAACAATACTGTTCAACAAAATACAAATAATGTTTAATAGAAAACATATATCATTCAAAAGAACACAAATACTATTCAAGTGAAAACAAATACTGTTCAATAGAAAACAAATATTGTTCAATAGAAAACAAATATTGTTCAATAAAAAACAAATGTCCTTCAATAGAAAACAAATACTGTTCAAGAGAAAACAAATATTGTTCAATAGAATACAAATATTGCTCAATGAAAAACAAATATCTTTCAATAGAAAACAAATATTGTTTAATAGAAAACAAATACTGTTCAAGAGAAAACATACTGTTCAATAGAATACAAATACTATTCAAAAGAAAACAAATATTCAATAAAATATGAATATTGGTCAATAGAATGCAACATGATTCAGTAATTTTTGTATTTTAACTATTTGCATGTTTTCCAGGTTTATGTAATGTATTACATATTATATTTCTTGGTTATATTCTGAAAGTTATTAAATTTTAAAGGTTGTGTTCTCCTCTACATTATGTTTTGAATCATAACCAACAATTGATAGTTTTCAACTACTGGACTTTATTTCAAGGGATAAGTCACCACCCTTAAAATGCTTAAACTAGTTTTGGGCAATACAGTAAGATATTGTTTTATTTCTTCCCACTTCCTTGATTCTAAGAGCAATTTCAGCAATTTTGGGACCCCAATGTAAAATAATGCCACTAAATTGTCAGGAGTTCAGTACTTACCATAATTATTTGTGCATAAGACATACTATTTTACTAGATTTTTCATCTAAAAAGTTAGGAGCATGTATTATACACAAGAACTATATAAATAAATTTTTGAAATATATTGCAGATTTAAAAATAAGCACATATATATATTTTTACGGTTTTCTTTTATGTTACATAGGTGTTGCAATTTCATTTTTGGTCATACAGTTTCAATGCAATAGAGTTTGGTAGTAAACAATATTAAATAATTTCTATTTTGATTGATCTTCAAGAAATGATAGAATCCTTGTATCTTTAGTTTAGAAAAAATGTAAATGTGTGTTTGTCAATTTCTTTCATCACTAAAATTAAGTGACAACCTCTTCATCTCTCTTGAACCTTTTCATGACTCCAACTTTTGTGTCTAACTACATGAAAATCGGACTCTCGATTTGAATCCATAAAAGATCAATTAATTTCAGATTTGACAAAATCCATAAGTAGAGGAAGTTCTAAAATATCCTGGTATCTTAAGAAAATTAAGTTAAAAAAATTATTGTTATAGTTGTACATATTTATGAGCAGTATTGTATTTTATTTTAGATTTTATCAATAGATGTTCTAAGCACATAGTCTAGACATATGATGAAGATGTATGGGGCTAATGTGTCTCCTTGCAGTACACCTGCTACAATATCAAAGTAGTCTGTATTGTTATGTTTTGACCTTTTGACCCGGCCAAAAATGCCATTCAGGTGATGCACCGGAAGGAAGTGATACATTCTAATGGCAGTCATGAGAGGAAATCGCATGGGCAGAAATTGGCTGATGAAATGGGACGAGGTAAAAAAAAATCCCGATTATACTCATAGACTGACGCACTGGAAGAGAGTGACCTCTGAACTGCATGACAGTTATTTCCGCTTGATGACGATTAAACATTCGATTTCAAAGATTGAGTGGGCATCGAACGATTATATAATTCAGTTGAGTTCGACGAGCCAGAGCAGTTGCCAGTAGAGTTCCAGACAGTTAGAGAGAGATGTGGTAAGGAAAGCCACACCCGACCGAGGGGGCCCTCGGAAACCCTGATGGAGTTTGGGGTCCAAAGAAGATGCTGATAAGATGCAATAAAGAAAGCCATCACACAGCATCCAGCAGTGGGCCCTAGGCCTCCGGTTGAGCATCAAAGAACGAGAAAGACACAACGTGACGGTCATAACTTTGAGGGTCAAAATATTACAGTCTATGTTCGGTCTCCAGCTCCCTCTCACTTGCAACCCTTGAATAACCCTTTTGAACCCTTGCAATAAAATGAGAGGTAAAATATTGTTAAAGAAGTCTTCCTGCATCTTTATCATTATCCTGCGTGCGTCGTTTATTACTGCGTCTGTTATTCATTGCGTCAGTATGTATCCAGCATATATATATGTATAATCCTGCATGAATCAGCAGATGACAATATAACAGTATCTCTATCCGGAGAATGGACTTTTACCTATAGAGCATCATAATGGCTACAACTGTTTCTTCTGGTAGCCCGTATGCAAGAAGGATTTGCTCCATCTTTCCTCTGTGATTGGAGTCAAAGTTCTTAGTGAAGTCGACAAATAGTATTGTTGCCTGTAAGTTTTTTTGCATGTACACCTTCGACGGATAGTCAAGATTTGTGAGGTCGTGGATCTATTTCTCCAGAAGCCATTTTGGTTCTTCCTAAGTATGTCGTCAATTTTAGGTTCTATGTGGTTGCGTAGTAGGGTATTGTATATCTTGGCTGCTATGGACGTAAGTGTTATACCTCGGTAGTTCTCGGCTAATCCGTGGTCACCCTTTTTAGGGAAGGGGAGGATGCATCCCTTCATCCATCTGTCGATAGGATTTTGATTATATATGGCATTACAGTGTCTGAGCTGTATGTCGTCGAATTTCCTGGTCTTCCACACTTCTGGGGGTATTTCATCGAACCCTGCCTTCCTATTTTTAATTTTTCTCATTACCAAGTCTAGTTCTTCTTGAGTAAACAGTCCTAGTTTGATGTCTAATTGTTCACTTATAATTCTCATGATTGGTTCATGAGTAACTTCCGGAGGGTTTCCGAGTAAATTCTCGAAATGCTGTTTCCACAGGTGTATTCGATCTTGTTGGCTAGTAGCTTTCAGTTTAGCTTTGGCAGTACTCTTCCTTCTGATCACTTCGTTTATCGTTTGCCATGCTATCCTAGATTGTCTATCTTCCACTGAGTCTCTTATCTTATTGATCTGATTTTGTATGTATTCTGTCTGTTCTTTTAGGTATATGTTAGCTAATTCTTTTTGTGCCTTTTTAAGTTTCAGGGCATTGGTATTGGTTGGGTTCTTCCTGTTGCATTTGGAGGCAGCTTTCATGTCTGCATGCTTTTCTCTAATCTCTAATGTCTCCCATAGGACTCTATATTTTCTTCTTTGTTTAGTTGGAATGAATTCAGCTGCCGCTTCTAAGTGGGTGTTGACGAAATTCTCATATTCATCATTCGGAGTAGGTGTTTCTGTTTGTTCTTGTAGAGCATCATATTTGTTTCTTAGTGCTAATGTGTATTTATCTCTAATATGTCTGTTATTAAGCAGGGCCCAGTCATATTGTTTGGTGGTCATTGTTCTGGTGTCATTCTTTTGTAGGCTCAGTCATATTTTTGCCATGACAGTTCGGTATCGGTGGACACACCCTCGAATGAGGAGTAAGCTTGGCAAGTTAATGCACTATTATTCCATTTCTTGTTTATTAATACGTTGTTTGGATATGTGTAGGTCCAAAGTTTTCCTCCCTTTTTTGAAAGCTTGTATTGAGGCATATTAATCTATTTTCTATCATGAAATCTGTTAGTAGTTGTCCTTTTCTGTTTGAAGAGTTATGTAGGCTAAATTTGTGGTTTCGGTTTTTGCCAATTTGGGCATTCATGTCTCCACCAATGACGAGAACATTGTGTTTCGGGATGCTGTGAACAAGAGAGGATAACTCATCATAGAAGGCGATAAGTTCAGTTTCTTCACTTACATTAATAGGGCTGTAGCAGGAGATGATTGTTGTTCTGGGGTTACCATTGAAAGTAGCTACTATCATCCTACGTTGTATTTTCTCTATGCTATTTAGTGATTTTAGGGCTTGTGGTCGTATAAGCATACCTACACCTGCTATCATGGCCTTGACAGAATTTTTCCATGCTGATGCAGTGGCTAGCATCCATCTATTACCAGAATCATGATATTTAATATCCTCGCTATGTGTATATCTATGCTCTTGAATGCATATTATATCTATGTTATGTTCTATGGCCGATGCAGTCAGCTCCGGTTGTTGTCCTTTTTTATTTAAGGTTCTAATGTTGAAAGTTGCTATTTGTATTGTTTTTTTGTATTTTAGTACAAGCTAACAAAAGAAAGAAGCAGAAGGTACCCCACAAAAACAATTACCGATGCTGACTACGTCGATGATATAGCGCTTCTGGCAAATGCACCCGCATGAGCCGAAACTCTGCTACATAGTCTGGAACAAGCTGCTGCAGGCATCGGCCTCCATGTCAATGAACACAAGACAGAATATATGTACCTCAATCAAACAGGGGATAGTTCTACACTAAACGGTAGCACACTGAAACTGGTTGACAAGTTTACCTTCCTAGGGAGCAGTGTCTCATCAACCAAGACAGACATCAACACATGATTAGTAAAGGCATGGACAGCTATCGATTGGCTATCAGTCGTATGGAAGTCAGACCTGACCGATAAAATGAAGCGCAGTTTCTTCCAAGAAGTGGTAGTATCGATACTGCTATATGGATGCACCATGTGGATGCTAACAAAACATATGGAGAAGAAGCTTGACAGCAATTACACAAGAATGCTGCGAGCAATGTTAAACAAGTCCTGGAGACAGCCCCCCACAAAACAGCAACTGTATGACCACCTACCACCTGTCACAAAAGCTATCAAAGTTAGATGAACCAGACATGCGGGACACTGCTGGAGAAGTAGGGACAAGCTCATAAGTGATGTACTCCTGTGGACCCCTTCACAGCGATAACAAAGGCAGGACGTCCAGCTCGAATATACATACAGCAGCTCTGTGCTGATACTGGATGTAGCCCGGAAAACCTGCCTGGGGCAATGGATGATAGGGAGGGGTGGCGAGAGAGGGTAAGAAATATCTGTGCTGATGGTGCAACATGATGATGATGATGATGTATTTCATTCATGCAAGTCTTCCCACTTCAGTCAGTTTATTCATAGCTAATTATTTCTGCCCAGTCAGTTGGGGCTGTAGAATACACCGACAGCACCTCTGCAAAAGGGTAAGACCTTCCTAACGATTGCCTGGGATATGACATTAAACAATTTGATGGTGATGCTGGGGCTTTAGGGAATGTGGAGCACCTCTTCATTGCCATTCCCCAAGGTCCACTCTGGCTTGGAATGGTGGTACCTGATTGGGCCCTATCTATGGGTTAAATAGAACCAAACTGCATACTTATGCTAAACTGAATTGTTTGAATTAGAACTGTTTGTCTATACTGAATAGCTTGAAATAGAAATGTTTTTGATAATTAAACTGTGTACTTATACTCAACTGAATTGTTTGAAATGGAACTGTTTTTGACATTGATACTGTACTTATGCTAAACTTAATTGTTTAATATAGCACAGTTTTGACATTTAACTGTGTGTGAACAAAATCTATAATTATACTAAACTGAATTATCTGAATGAGAACTGTTTGAATAAACCAAATAGCTTGAAATAGAAATGTTTTTGTCAGTTAAACTGAGTATCATGCTAAACTGAATTGTTTGAAATAGAACTATTTGTATAAGAATGGATTTGGCATTAAATAACCAACAAAGGTTGATACGCCATAAACCCAACCAACCAACCAACTAATTTTTTACCTATTCAAGTCTCTCTCTCTCTCTCTCTCTCTTTTTATAGGTATCTTAATATGTAACTGTCTTTTTATATTGTCTGTCAGTTTATATTTACCTGTTTGTCAACCTATACCAGTTTGTTACTTTCTTTCACTGTTCATCCATTTCTATCTATCTGTCTATTAATCATATATGTATCTTCCTAAAATGATATATGAGGGTATGCTTGAAAGTCCATAGGCTGATCAAGATACTCTCATGAAATGTAACCAAATGAGGTTTATTTTTAAACATTGTCTCCCTTGCATTCCATACACTTTTTCGATTGGTGTTGCAGTACTTGGATCCCATTGGTCAAAATAGTCATCAGTAGCAGATATGACATCATCATATCAACTTTTCAGCCCATCCTCATATAGAGTATGAAAACCATTCTGTGCATAAGTTATTTCACTTGTAATAGCAAATACATCTTTATACCACCCTATTAATGGAGTTTAGAATACACTGATTTTGTCTCCTGCAGAAGAGTAAGACCCTACATACCCCAAAAAAATGTGACCTGGGTATGATACAAAACTACATCTTGTGGTGAGGTTCCTCTTGAGAAGCTCCAGAGAGAGTGGAGTCACTCTTTCATTGCCATTACTCTAAGGCCCTCTCTGATCCAAAGGGGTTGTACTAGTTACAGTCTCATCTATAGGTCAAATAGATTTGTTTGGAATGATACTTAAAGTGATTTTGAACTATATTGATACATCAACTCTTAGTACATTGAAATTGTAACTAAGTATAAAGCGTTTACCTGTTTAATCGTGAACTACAATTAATTGCTCGCAAATAATTAGTATTAGACAAAAAGACTTGAAAACATATTATTATGTATCAATTATTTGTATTAAATTGAAATAATTACTCAAAGCATTATAAAAGCTGGTAAATTATTTGTATTAAGTAAGTTGTATAGTTAATTGAAGATATACAGAGTGTTTCAGAAAAATCGATGTCATTTTGTAATCTAATAACTTTATTAACTCTTGTTGAAATGATCTCACTTTTTAACAACAGGTGTAGAAACAACTCAAAATTCAGTATTTAATGATTAATGTTTTTTCTTTTCAGATATAGAAATTCCATTCACAAGAAAAGAAAAGATGTTAAAACATCAAACACAGAATTTTAAGTGGTTTCTACACATGCTGTAAAAATCTGAAATTATTTAAATGAGAATTGGTTAAGTCATTAGATTAGGAAATGATATGAAAATATTGCGAGAACCAACCAAGGAAATATAGCAAAAGAACCATGAATGCAAACAAAGTACCAACCTAAATAGAGACTGATGAAGGGGAAATCTTTATAACCTGTATCAGTAAAGAAAATCTAATCTAACCCACATACTTTTCTTACTGATAAGCTGTCCCTTCTAATGCTTTCTCTCAAAAGGTGACACTATTAAAGTTCTAAAAGGCTAAAAGAATTATTATACTTTAATGCTATCAAGATTTTTTTTTTTTTTAGAAAGTATTGTCTGCCACTATTAATTTTTCATTAGTATTTCTTCCTCATAATTTTTAGTTTCTTTTCATTGCAACTTACCCCGACCATCAATCTATTGTAGTTAATTAACAGAATTGATTATAAATGTTATTTATTAACTACCCTATACTGTTAGTCTATGGTAATTTGAATAAATATATATATATATATATATATATATATATATATATATATATATATATATATATATATATGGATGTATGTATGTATGTATGCATGTATCTACATATACAGAGTGTTTTGGAAATATTGATATCATTTTAAAGCTAATTCTCATTCAAATGATCTCAAATTTTACCAGCATGTATAGAAACAACTCTAGATTCTATGGTCAATGTTTTATTTATTTTTTCTTTTCAGGTATAGAAACGCCATTCTCTAGAAAAGAAAAGGTGTTTAAATATTAAACATCAGATTTTGAGTCGTTTTTACACATGCTTTTAAATTTTAAGTTCATTTGAAAGAGTTAAGTTATTAGGTTACAAAAGGATATTGATTTTTCTGAAACACCCAGTCCATCTCAAATGATATCAATTTTTTTTAAACACCTTGTATATGGTTTGCAAAACAGGAGATATATATGGCAATTTATGCTGTTGTACATATTTCTTGTTGTGGGTTAACCTTCATGAAAGTAGGCTTTTGTATTTGTTTCCTAGATTGATTGAACTTTTCTAAAAATTTATATCCTACATAAATTTAGACTTTCATACCAGCAAATAGAAATTTTATTTGCTTACTGAGATATTTCTGATGAATTCTCTTTCCAAAAGTCTTCCTTGTGTATACCAATGGATTACTATTTTATTTGCTTTGTGAATGATTTAGACCTTCTTGATCAATCTTAAATGCTATTTAATTATTTCTGTTCTCTTTTGCCTGATTTGTCATCCTTTTAGCAATATGACATTAATGTACTGCTTACTTGTTTTGGTCTTGATCTGATTTCAAAAAGAATTAAAGACAAAGAAGATAATTGTAGTGGTGCATGTAAGATCTGAAAGTTTTCTAAATTAGGATACCTCAAAAATATCTATGACTTAATTCCAGATAGCTGATAACTTCATGAAACCAATTTCTCTTTCATGTACAAGTATATTATTAAATAAAATTTAAAATGTTAAAATGCCCTATTTTTCCAATGATTCAGTTTTAGTTACAAATATACAGAGATTAAATAATATAATATTTGTATATATATATATATATATATATATGTATAGTAAGTTGTCTGACTGTTGTTGATGGCGACCTGAAGTTCCCTTTTCAATAGCTACTATCTGGAGTAGATGAGTTAGGTAAATACTTATTTACCCCTACACCATCAGTATCAAGGAATAGTTTGGCTGTCTGCAACCCAAGTCTTACCTCATATAGATAAGTACTTCAACTAATTAATCATTAAAGAGTAACAAAACCAAAACCGCAGCTACAAGATATTTATCCCCTGAGAAAAACCAAGTGCATTTGCTAGTCCCTGGCAACTTAGGGATTCATAACTGGCAAATTGACTTGGGGGTCAGCAGTGGATAAGGAAAGAGTGAAAAGCAGATAGACAAATGATTCAGTCATTATTTGAATATCATTTAGGTATGTTTATATTGCTAATAATGATAAATTATTTATAATACTACATTGTTTATTATACTAAATAGTATTTTTCTTTCATTGTCTAAAGAGGGTCGTAATAAGCCTGAAATGAATCTATAATGACACCAAAAAAGTGAATTTTCTATTTCTATCTATCTATCTATCTATCTATCTATATATATATAAATTTTTATTGCATTTCTTCACTTCAAAAATTGTATAAAATCCATAAAATCTAGTTTGTAGGATTAACATTTTTTTCTCTTTTATACATTATTATACATTATTAAAATGTTGATTTTATTTTTATTTTCATTCAAAGTTTATATATATATATATATATATATATATATATATATATATATATATATATGTATGTATGTATGTATGTAAATTAGCATAGCATGGACACAGTCACTAAGTGCAATTGACTCTGTATCTATACTATACTAACTTAGATATATATGTTTATCACTGATATTGAGCTCTCTTTATTTATGAATATATCAAGCTACATTCTTAATATATATATATATATATATATATATATATATATATATATATATATATATATATAAGTTTTAGTTTTATAACTATTCTATAATTCTGATGGTGTGAAAAAACCTGATGATACAATTTGAATATTGAAAATATTGCACAAACTGCTATCTGGTGAAATTTTTTTTATAAAAACGAAAAGACAAAAAGTATTAGTATTGCTTGCAAATAATCAACCAATATCGCAATGCCTCGTCAAAAAAATATTGGCAGAAAACCTAAGCTAAAATATAATTATCCTGATGATCCTGTTAGGGGAAACCTAGGTTGATTACTTCTGGTTCTGTAGGTATCTATAAATATATATATACATATTTGATGACCCATGAACCTGTTGACTTTTCTTGATTAAAACAATTGATCATTGCTATCAATAGCCAAGGTTAAAAATTAGTACAAGACAATTTTTTTCTTTGTTCAACTTTACAATTAATTAATCCTATGTCAGTCACCAGGCTTATTGATGCACACCAATATATGGATTTGTATACAAGAGTGCATCACTTGGTAATAATACTCTTAGGAAATGCAATAACTTACTACACCCAGCCCATCTATGATATAGAGGTCATCTGGTGAACTTGCTTCACCTACACAAGACAGTCAAGAGCAATTAACTCCCAGTCAAAGCCCAGAGTTCTGAGAACAACTTTCAGGCTGTCTTTGAAGCAATTCTTCTGCTCACCAACTGAGCCCTTGTCTTGGTAAAGCTCTTTATTTAACATTTGCTAGAGCAGTTGACTCTATGGCATCTTGACAACATGGTCAGCCCACCAAAATTACTATTGCTTACTGAGATATTTCAGCAGAAAGATTCATCTGTATCCGGGATTTTGTCTAACAACCTGATATGGAGAAGTCCGTGGAAGCAGGTGAAGTAGAAGAGGTTGATTGGTTTGGGATGTCTGCTGTAGACACATATACAGAGATACACAGAGACATACTCAAGTATATATATTTTGGTTTTTCAGCAACTGCATCTACATGTGCACATATGTGCACATGTGTAGCTGCTCCTATTATTCAAGTGTCAGTCACTAAGTTTAATTTTGCTTTGGCACGGGTGCTCTGTTAGGATCAAACCCACAACTCAGTGAAACAAGCTTGCTAACCATTACAGTACCACAAAGCACCCACTCTCCGCAATCAAGTGCAGGCCCTCTTAGCAAAGCTTAGAATGCACTCATATCCCCGGCAGTGGGGAAAGACTCCCCCCAAAAAGAAGTGTCCTGAATATGACACTAAACTGATGGTGAAGCTCTTGGTCTGGAGATTTGAGGAGTGTGGAGTACAACTTAATTGCCATTATTCCCAGGTTCACTCTGATCAGGAACAGTAGTTCCTGTTATGGGTTAAATATGGGTTAAATAGATCTGCTTAAAAATTGTTCATATTCAGTCAGACTGAATGCAAAAAACTTTTAAGAAACAACTACAAAAATGTAAATATAAACATACAATGAATGCAATTATTTGACTTGTCAGAATAAAATAACCCTAGATAGATTAACATGCCATCAAAATCAATCTCTCAATCTCTCAATCAATTAAATATTTGTGTGTGTTTGTGTGTGTGTATGTGTGTGTATGTGTGAGAGAGAGAGAGAGAGAGAGAGAGAGAGATTATCATTCTGTTGATCTAGTCTCCAAATTGACTGACCATTGAAGGTCTGTACAATTGCACATTTCAGAAATCACTCCTGTCAATCCCATCAATCTCCACAAAATGAAGACATTATTTATTTGCAATATGCCTGCCTTGTTATGGAATAATTCCCTCTTTCTGTTTACAAAGTTTGATTCTGATGACACTAATATTCAAAGCCTGGATGAAACTGTTTGCATTTCACTTAAGACCAATCTAAAAAGAGAACATGTAACATCTAAAATATACATGAATGTTTTTTGAGAACAAAATATCAATCATTTTTTTCATCACCGGGTGACAACCTTTTCTTCTTTGAGATTTTCAACCTCTTCCATCCTTTTAACGTTCAAGTGTAATAAATAGATAAATCCATACATATATTTAAATGTATAAGAGCAGACATGGTCATATATATTGATAATAATAATGGTAATAATAATATTATTAATAATATCAAAAAAAGAGAACTTCCTGAATTGTGGACTTTGCTGTCTCAGCTGACCACAGAGAAAAATTGAAAGAAAGTGAAAAGAGATATAAGTACCACAAACTTGCTAGGGAATTGAAAAAACTATGTAACATGAAAGTGACGATTATACCAATAGTAACTAGTGCTCTTGGTACAATCACCAAAGGATTAGTACAAGGACTGGAGGACTTGAAAATAACCAGATGAGTGGAGATCATCCACACTTCAGATCAGCCAGAATACTGAGAAGAATTCTGTAGACTTGAGGAGATTTGCTGTCACTCAGACTCCTGTGAGAAATCATCAGCTAATGTGGGTGTGAAAAATCAAAAAGGAGTAATAATGATAATACCAGAAAAGTAAGTAAAGATTCTGTGGAGAAAGAGGTGAAATGGTTAATCACATGATAAGCAAATGCAGTAAACTAGCGCCAAAGAAATACAAGACCAAGCACAACTGGGTGGGGGAAGGTAATCTATTGGTAATTGTGCAAGAAAATGAAATTTGACTATATTAAGAAATAATATATGCACAAACCAGAATCCATCAAAGAGAATGAAATGCTTAAAATTCTAAGGGATTTTAAGATACAAATGGATCATCTAATCCTGTCCAGAAGATTAGACAAAGTGTTAATAAACAAAAAAAAGGGACTTTGCTGTCTTGTAGATTTTAATATTCTGGCAGACCACTGACCAAAGGGAAAAGAAAGAAAAAAGATTAATACTTGTACCTCACCAAAGAACTTAGAAAGATGTGGTACATGAGAGTGACAGTGATACCAATTGTAGTTGATGTGTTTTGAACTGTCTTCAAGGGCTTTGAGAAGGGACTAGAGGAATTGGAAGTCACATAAAGAATTGAGGCCATCCAGACTACAGCATTGCTGAGATCAACCAGAATAATGAGAAGAGTCCTGGAAACCTGAGGAGATTTGCTATCACTCAAACTCCAGTGAAAGCTCACCAGCTAACGCTAATATGAAAAACTTGCAAGGAGTAAATAATAATATAGTGTAGTGATAGATTATGTTCAGATGTCAACATGAAATAAGCTATTGAGTAAAGGTTGGTAAAAGAATGAAAATACTTTTGATATTCTCTTAAAGTTAAGGCATGCTTTGTGTAACAGTTATCATTGTAAGAAAAGAAATCAGTGACCAATGTTTAAATCCTAAATGAAGCTGTTTGCATTTCACTTCACACTAATATCTTTGCAAAAGGTATGAATCTACCTGTTCTTTACTAAGGTTTGGGTAAATAGTAGGGCAGACTGGATTCTTTTGCTTTGGTTCAGCAACCAGTCCAGAAGAAAAACAGAATTAAAACCAGCTTTTCTCCACTTAAAAAAACTGACTTCACATCACATCCTGACCTTGGCAGGGTAGAGTCTTAGATAAATACATACTCCCTAGTGTTACATAATAGGTTCCCTCATCAACCTTCTGAATGTCGTAAACATTCAGTGGAAGTGATTGACAGATGATGGGTCAAAGTTTAAAGCTCCAACTATGTGGGAAACCATAAATGTGTTTGTGGACAGTCATATGCAAATAAAAAGAGAGTAGGGAGTTGAATTTTTGATGTCAAAAGGAACAGATGTATATCTTTCAGCTTAAGGGAGAACACCACCACCTCCCCTGCAATTAGAGTGTGCTATGATTTATTACAGAATGAATCTTTCTTCCATTGACTAAACAGAAACCACCTCACATTTTCCTGCTCATGAGACAGGTCCAAAAAGAACTTGTAAAATCACAAACCAAACTGTGTGGACTTTTGTAATGTTCTTCCATCACCAAGATCAAATGACAACTTCATTTGTTGTCTCTGCAGCCTCTCTTTGTTTCCTCAACTTTGCAAGAGAACCAACAATATTACACAATAGTCTTTTTTTTCTTCACAGTACCTATTTTGAAGCAGGGAATTCCCATGGTGTAGTAGCTAAGTGCTGGACTGTGACATTGTATCAAATCAATTCAAACTAGTCATGCTATTATGTGTACTTTCAGACCAATGCCCCTGAAAAAGGTATGAACATCCTTATTCTTGTTAACTATGAGTTAAATAGCACCACTATTGTTCTTCTGCAAAGATGGCTTTGGCATTAAATAACTCACAAAGGTTGATATGCCATTAAACAAAGAAACCAAACCAAACCTATTTTGAAATGCATTTATATTTATATTCATATTAAATCTGTTTCTTTTGTTCTGTCTGTTTTTTTGTGGGGTGCGGTGGGTACCAGTTTGAACATTTTGATTTATAGCCTAGGTTAAAAATATTCAAACATTTTTTTCCCAAAATATTAAATCTTATCAGATTGCACAATTTCAGAGAAAGGTGTTTGTATAAAATAAGACTTTGAAGAGAATATGTATAGTTAAGTGATATTGAGATCAATTCTTCAAAAGCAATGTTTTTATTTACAAGTTAGGTCTTATTTTTATTTTCTAGTGACTGTTACAATATATTACACAAACTATTTATTTTACACAACAAATATTTATTTTTCAATATAATCTCCTTCCTTACCAATTCACTTAATTCAGGGGTGAATCTTAATCACATAGACTGACTATTATTCAAATAGAAATTTTTGTAATAACAGTGTTAGGCTAAGAAATTAATGATCTACCCAGATATAAGTATAGGTAAATCAATAAATCAAAGATCAAACATTGGAAGTGAAACTTTCAGATCAAAAGTCGCACTTATAACTAAGTGCCAGGCTAAAGACTTATTAATTCATCCTTTTATATTCACCTTTATAAATGAAGATGTCAGAAGAATTAGAGGACTGTTTGAAAGCCACTAAATGTGTCTGCGTACAAGTGGACAATCATCCCCTCCTCTCAACTATTCAAACAATGAATCTACTCTCTCTATTGATACTATTGTTCTCTGATCCTGCCAAACTTACCAGTAATCCTTTATTCTCTCTTGCTCTTCCTCTTCAACATTTTTTTCTCTTTTTGACCTTCTATCTTTTTATTTTTCCTTCCAGCCATTCCACCATTCATAATTCATATCAGTCAGCACAATAAGGTATCAGACAATAAGTTACTTGCAATGCTTTCAATAGACACATTTGGATTTTGTTGGATTTGTGTGGGAAGGTGCAGATATAAGGATGTACAGACGTTTTCCACTTATGAGTTTTCAATTAATGAAGCAACAGTTTTTCGGCTTCTTTTTCTTCCTCTTGTTACAGAAGATGGCACAAATGCCAAGGGAGGAAATTTGACTCATGAAGAATAAAAAGAAGGGGAAAGAATTTTTCTGATTACTGGCCTTTGTTGTTTCAATCGAAGAATTTCCATTTTGGCTTATATACTCTCCAGCCTACCTCAAAGATATATTGCATATGGTAGCCTTCAAAGAATATCAAACACAATTTTTTTTTATTTCTCTCTCTCTCTCTCTCTCTCTCTCTCTCTCTCTCTCTTTGTTACACTTTCTTCTTCTCTCCCTCCCCTTGTGATTTCAGTCCCCAAACATAGGATATGGCAGCAAAGAGATCAAAAGAACAGCCTACTCCACTGAATGTAATAATATGTTCAGTTTGAAATTCTCTGAATGTGACAGGATATGGAAGACATACACCTGAGAAAGACCTGAGTATGAATGGGACAAAATATGACAGTAACACCAAAATGGGAATAAGGAAAATTTATAGTTTTCAGACCAAGTACCTAGTCCAGATTGATTAATAGTTTTAATGGTTTAGTTTCTTTGTTTAATGTTATATCAACCATCATGGGTTATTTAAAACCAAAGCCATCTTTGTAGACAAATAGCAGTAGTACTATTTAACCCATACCTGGATGAGGCTGTTGCGCGAATATCCTTGAGAAAGTCATAAATCCATCTGTTCTCCCCTCTAGCTTTTTAGCTTTGGTTAGGAAACCAGTCTAGGAGAAGGGGAAACCCTAAATTAAAACCAGTTTACTCCACTTAAAAATTGAACTTTAACCTTGGTTGGGAAACCATTTTAGGAGAAAGAAAAAATCTAAATTCAAACCAGCTGTAATCCACTTAAAAATTGACCTTGTGTCACATCCTACTCATGGCAGAGAGGCTGGGTAAATATATACATCAGCCAAAATTAAGTTCAGTCAACATCTGTGTTGACATATGTATCTGCATATGAAGAGTTTCTGTGCTTGTATGTGTGTCAGAAGGAGAGCTTGTGAGTATATATTTGTGGGAATTAAAAGAAAACTAAATAAATACCAAGATCTGAAAAAAACTATAGAGCATATGAAGGTGACAGTGATACCAATAATATTCAGAACCCTTGGAACAATTACGAAGAACCAGAAAGAAGACTAGAAAAACTGGGGATTGGAGAAAGTATTGAAACCATCCAAACCAAAAGACTGTAAAGTCTTGGAGAACTGAAGACACTTTGATTTCAGTAGAGGCAACCAGTAACTATTGGTATGAAAACACACAAAATGTATAATAGTAATAATAACAATAATAATAATAATAATAATAATAATAATAATAATAACAATTAGAGAATTGCTGTACTCTTACTTCAGTGAAAAACCACCAATTAAAACTGGTGTGAAAAACACATAAGGAGTGAAAAAATAATTATAATAATAATAATAAGCAGCACAAAACAATGCCATAAGGACCAATTGTGTTAAAGCAAAAATTGATAATACACAACAAAATAGGAATTTTGGTTATGCATAGAAAGATATGAAATGGTTAATCACGTAATAAAGGAATGTAGTAAATTAGCACAAGAGGAATACAAGACTGGGTGGGAAAGGTGATCCACTGGAAATTGTATAAGAGACTAAAATTTGATCATACTGCAAATGGTATATGCTCAAACCAGAATCTGTCCTAGAGAATGAAACATAAGATTCTCTGTGACTTTGAGATACAAATAGATCACCTAATCCTGGCCAGATGACAAGACCTAGTGTGGATTAACAGCAAAAGAGAACTTGCCATCTAGCGGATTTGGCTGTACTGACCAACCAAAGAGTAAAAATAAAATAAAGCAAAAAGATAGACAAATACTTGGGCCTTGCCTGAGCACTAAAAAAGGCATGGAACATAAGGATGACAGACATATCGATTGTAGTTGGTGCACTTAAAACAGTACCAAAAGGCTTGGAAGAATTGGAAATCAAAGGAAGTATCAAGACCATCCAAACTAAATGCTGAGATCAACCAGAATATTCAGAAGAATTCTAGAGACCTGACAAAACTTACTGTCACTCAGTCTCCTGTGAAAACCCACCAGCTAATGCTGATGTAAAAAACTCACTCGGAGTAAAATGATAATTATTTATTTTAAAATTTCAGTTGATACTTCAGAACTTAAATATATTATGTTCACTTTTGGACTTGTTCACATTGATAACTCTAGACTTGTATGCATTGAATAATATTTACTATGAAACTTGTTTATATTGAATAATATTTACCTATGAACTTGCATACATTGAATAATTTTCACTTTTTTATTCACATACAGTGAATAATATTTAACTTTGAACTTGTATTCAGTGAATAATCTTGATGAAAGAACTTTCATATACTGAATAATATTTACCTCTGGCATAAATCAAATAATCTTTTTTCCTGGACCTATACATTGATTGATATTTCCTTTTAGATTTACACGTATTGTATTATATCTAAATCTAGACTTGCAAGCTTAAAATAATATGACTTTTAAAATTGCACATACTAATAATACTTATTTAGTTTCCAGAGTTGCATGTACTGAATACTATTTTTGTGGGTAGATTAATAAATCCATTGTGTGATACATAGAAGTTGAATTTTAATCTAAAATTTATACTTTTTGCCTTTGGTAAGTCTAGTTAAATACATCAAATTAAAGTTTAATCAGGCTTCCCTGGAGCAAAACGTGTTGGGAATTCAAGTTCCATCAGGAGCCTATACTTTATTAGTAGTTTCGATTCATTTTATTGTAAGTTAATTGCAATGAAAAAAATAACTATAGATTAAAAACTGGAAGCAAACATGAGTCAAAATTAACATCAATAACAATAATAATAATAACAAACAGTATGCATGAAAATTCCCTTTTTTATAAAAAGAAAAGTTCTTTTTTTTTTTGTAATCAAAACTAATTTAAATGAAATAATATGCATAAAAACCAAAAAACTTTTCTTTCTGTATAGATTATTCATTATTTGATTTAGTAGTACTGACAAAGTGTCCTTCATTTCTTTCTTTTTCTCTGTCTCTTCAATTTCTTTTCCTCACTACCTTCCTTTCTTTTCTTTTTTCTTTCTTTCGATTGAAGATGATAAGCATCTGATGTATAGCATAATCATTTCACTTTCTTTCTTTCTTATATTTGCTTTTTTCTCCCTGATGTGTTTTTCTTCTCTTTATTTCCTCACAATCAAAACAAAATGGTTCTTATTTATCTGAGGTGATGACAAGGCATAACATTCAAACATATGCACTCATGTCTTATTCTAGTAGAAAATAAAACCTAGAAATGAAATAAAAACCAAAATGATGAATAATTCACAGAATAATAACAGTACTTCTTTACAGAATTTCAGTTGACACAACAGAGTTCATCAATTTTAAACTAAATGGTCCTTTGAGAATTGGTATGTCTGTTAGAAGCCCCATAGTGTATTACATGATACTCCCAGAAACCCATTCTTGGCCTCTTTTTTGCCTCTGATTTTTGACCAGTTGTTTCTGACCCCTGTCAGGGAATGGTAAAGCCACATGATCATCTTATCTACACTTAACAAGTAAGCAATTAGCTATTTTGTACCCCAACTACATTCTGTTTGTTCATGGAACTATATGTGCATAATTCTAGCTGTTGGGATACATTTGTGTATTCTTTCTTTGTAATGCCACCTGCATGTATATTGTGCATATAAAAAAATTAAAGGTTCTTGTATGTGTAATTAAGTTTATGGGGTCCCAGGGCAAGCTCTGTTGCAATTTACTATCTGACTCCACTCTAAGTTCTTTTGTTATATTGGTATAACATTTTGGATAAGAAGGCCATAAAAGAATTATATGAAAGAAGATAGAAACAGATAGGAGACGAAGACATTTTATATTTTTCCTTTATTTCTGGGTTCAACAACCATTTAATGGGTGAGGAAATTCTCCCTGAATACAATTGAAATGGTTGAATCCCCCAGTCAAGGTGTTAAAAATGCGTTAGTTGTTTCTGGGTATATATTTGTCCTTATTCGGTATTTAAAGCTTTAACAACATGTTCGGTATATAAAGCTTATGTGATGTGTTAGTCACTTTTGGGAGTTCATCTAAGTCCAGTGTCTTAGTCATAGGTTGGTAGTGAAAGAGACGACTACTACCAGTGGAACGGCTACACAACCCATTGTCCAAAGATGAACACGTGGCATCCTCCACTAGTTAGCAAGGTGTTGTCACTCCGCTGGTCACTGCTGAAAGAGAATCATCTTCCTCCTTTTGTCGGGAGGTCCCTTTTCCTTTGTGCATGCGTCGCCCCTTTTTCTTGTCAGAGGCCTCTAGGAGTTTCTGCATATTTTAATAATTATTTTGATTCAGTTAAAAAAATTTTTTTTATTCCCTACAAGTTTATTTTGTCTTTCTTTCAGTTTTGTTCAATGTTACTATATCATGGATATGTAGGAGTGAAGTGAATGTATTTTTATGGTACCCGACTATTCTATGTTGAGTTTAAGTATATTTAGAATAAGCACGTGGATAAAGATAGTGAATTAAATGAGTGAAGATATTTGCAACAAATGAGTAAAAGATATGAAACAAATAAAAGTTGTAAAACGGCGGGGACAAAATGAACATTTAAAACAAGGCGACGAACAAAAACAAATTTATATACTATAATAACAAAACTTACATTAATACATAAAAATATTACTAACTCTACTAACATAATAATAGTGTGTATGTGTGTGTGTGTGTAACACAACTAAGCTACAAAAAGAATTGCAAATTTAAAATGTCCTTTTTCTATGGTTTGAAACAGGCAGTTTCTCAGAGACGGGAAAGCGTCTCATAGTCCTTGTATATGAATGTCTACAAGGCCCATTCATGGTGTTGCTGCTGCGGAGAAATTTGGTCAAAGAGAAAGAGGGTGCTTGAAGACGACGTATTTATAAAAAATACGCGTCTTGTAAGTGGCTCAAAGATGCAGGACTTGAATTTACGCGTGCCGACGTAGTTGTAAGCGTATCACGTGGTCCTCCTGGCCAATGGTTTTCCGAGATTGAATATTGAGCGTCCGCCATCTTTGTGGGAACAAGTGGCATACCACCCAAAATAATTTATAGGAGTGTAAAGTCCTATAGATACACTAATGCTCTTGAAGAGTAAGGACTCAATAAAATATCTTCCTTACCACCAAGCATTCCAATAAGGTTATTGAATGAATAAGACAAAACATTTTTGGAACAACATAAATAACAAAGAATGAGTTTAATTATCCAAATAACTCTGAAATCATTATCATCATCATCATCAAGGTGTGCTGACACCACAGATACCCTTGCCTCTCTCTCTTTCACCATCCATCACTATCATCCATTGCTCTTGATAAATCAACGAGATGGCATCCAGTATCCATGCAGATCTGATGAATGTAAATTTTTATTGGTCAGACAACACTGGTGTGTCCATGTATAGGAGTCCATGGAAGAATGTCAGTTATCTTTACTTCACCAATAGTGACCAGCATGTTGTTGTCTTACTTGGATGGTTTTTGAGATGGGAAGCAAGTGGCTGTACAGCTGCTGTTTTGTTGAGTGCTGCTTTCATGATTTTTTCAAAATGGTATCCATCATTCTTGTGTAGTTCCCACCTAACTTTTTCTCCAAGTGTTTTGTTAAAGTCCAGGTGGTGCAGCCATACAATTGTACCGACATGGCTACAGCTTGGAAAGAATCAATTACCGGCCTTAAGCATACTCCATCAACTATTATATTATGCTGGGAACAAAATTAGGATTTGTTCAAAAAAGAGCATGCAGCATTCTTGTTTAGTTCCCATCTACTTTTTTCTTTAGGTGTTTCATTAAAGTCCAATTGGTGCAACCTTAAAAAAGAATATCAGAACCACAGTTAAATATCTCGAAGAGATCAAGTATTATGTAAAAATGTTTAAGAAATGATTTGGTTTATTTTAGGCATGTTTGTTAATCATTACAACAAAATGAGGCACCTTGAAAAATTTAATTTTAAATCTATGAAAAACTAATTGAAAATCTTCCTCTGGTCATAGATTATGAAAAAATAAACTCTTTTGACGGTACTTCCTCAGCTTCTCTGAAATAACAGCTATACCCAAAAGGCATGCTTGTTAACCATTACAATACTGAGTGATCCAGAAAAGTTTAAATATCAAGAACTAATTGTAAATGTTCCTCTGGTCATAAATTATGATATACAAGAAAAAGTGGACCTAATCTATGAAAAACTAATTGAAAATCTTCCTCTGGTCATAGATTATGAAAAAATGAACTCTTTCGAAGGTATTTGCTCAGCTCCTATAAAATATCAACTATACCCAAAGGCATGCTTGTTAACTATTACAATACTGGGAGACCCAGAAAAATTTGAATATCAAGAACTAATTGTAAATATTCCTGTAGTCATATATTATTATGTATGAGAAAAACTGAATCTGGTTGTCTGACTCCCTTGAAGGTACTTCCTCTGCTCCTGTAAAATGTCATTGATACCCAAAGGCACCATAAAACAGCATGTCATTTCTTTTCACTGGAGGAAGTCATCATAGATGAATCATATAAGTCAATATTAAGGCTGGTGTTTGTTTGAGAGTAAAACACAGCACCTCCTTTTATTTACTAGTTTGATTTATTAGGAAAATCAGGTCATTCCCAAAGCAGTGCTGCCCCCTGATGGTGATAGCATACAGATGTGAAGAGACTTTAGCCATTCACTATTGTGGGCAGTTCTCACACACAAACTTAAGATATTTAGGAAGGCAGAATAATGGGAAAACAGTTCTAATATTTTGAATCTTTGCAAGGGGGAGGGATTAAATAAATATCCTTTAAAAAAATCTAATGATTTCTTGAGGACTGTTAAACTGAAAAAATTATGAAAAATATATAAAACAAAAATTTTAACCATTTGATTTTTTTTGCCTTTAATTCTTTACCATTATTTATGCACTCAGATAATTAGAATGTGTGTGTGTGTGTGTGTGTGTGTGTGTGTTGTATATGCATATAAGAGTCCATCTATGTACATATACCAATGCCTATATGTGGGTATGTACATAGAAATTTGTAATTTACTGTCAAGACATGATTAAAGCACTAATTCCTAAAAGGTGACCAAAGTTAAGCATCTATGAACCTGCTTATTCATTTGATGAGTGACAAATGAGTTTTAACAAATTCCTTCTAAATATTTAATTTTGCTAAACAATGTCTATTTTATAATCTTTGTTATTAACTAGACTGATGATCAGTTAAAAATTCTTATCAATTGTTACAATAAAAGACAAATAACTACAAAAAAATGAATGATTATTATTATTACTCTTTTGAGAGTTTTTCAAACCAACGTTAGCTGATGGTTTTTACTAAGGACTCTATACTTTTACAAAAGACTCTTTCAACGTAGGACTTTTTTCTATAATGTACTCTTTTTATATTTTATGTCATTTTTGTATTCATTCTATCAAATTTGCTAAAGTCCAGTTAGCTGGTGCTGGGGAATACACTGACTGCATCTCTGCAGAGGAGTAAGACTTCTCCAGCGAGTGTCCTGATTATGACTAAACAATTTGATGGTGAGGCTCCAGTCCTGGAAATTTAGGAATGTGGAGTACCCGTTCATTGCCAATGCTCCCAGATCTATTCTGACCAGAGTGGTAGCACCTGATAGGATCCTATCTGGGGGTCAAATAGAACTATTTGACATTTAAACTGTGTGTAAACAAATGACTGTCTAATTGAATTGTTTGTGATACATAGCAATGGCTGGAACCATTTGACAATGTGAAAATGAATGAATAGTGTTGAACAGAATAATTAGTGTTAAATAGCAATACTCATTACCTCTTCACAGTCTACAAACAAATGATTAATATTGAATAGAATTATTAGTGTTAGATAGCAATAATTGAAACCATTTAACTGTGTATAAATAATAGCCATACTAGTGTGCAAAGAAATTAGTTCTAACTCATTTAAAAATGAAATTACCAACAAACTATTCACTTACATATCATATATGCATATCTATTTAAATAAGTGACTGATGTTAAATTGTTACTGTTACATAGCCAATACTTAAAACCATTTAACTGTGTATAAATAATAGCAATACTAGTGTGCAAAGGAATTAGTTCTAACTCATTTAAAAATGAAATTACCAACAAACTATTCACTTACATATCATATATGCATATCTATTTAAATAAGTGACTGATGTTAAATTGTTACTGTTACATAGCCAATACTTAAAACCATTTAACTGTGTGCAAAGACATGAGCTCAGGTTCGTTTAAAAATGTTATCTATAAAATGTTTATAAATTATATATTTTTGATATATATGTATAAACAGGATTTAGCATTAAATAACCTAGAATGGTTGATATGCCTTCAAACCAAACCAAACCAAACCAAATTTGTTCAGGCAAATAACTTACAAATAACTTACAATTTAACAAGAACATTTGATAATGTTCTTGTTAGATTGTAAGTTATTTGTGTTTTGTTCTGTGTGAAGAAATATTGAACCATAATACATTTCCTTGGCTATAAGTGTCCAATAGTTATCTTTAACGCTAATAATGTTGGTGGTGAATATTGGTATTCAGATAGGACAGACTTATGAAGATAACCTTCAGTCTTTTAATTCTAAGCCACCCACTACATCTTATGAAATTAACATTATTCTGTAAAAAAGTTCATGGAGTTTTAGAAGGAACTTTTATTTTCATTTTAGTAAGTGACACTCAAGAGATTTATCAATTCAAACATTTTTGTTTATTGTCTAAAGTATCAGTCCAAACAAAAAAAAATGCTATATAATCATTTTACATCTCCAGCTTGAAGAATATCCATACACCTAACAAGTAATATTTCCATTAAATTTGGATTAAATTTAAGAAAATAATTATAATATATTAACTCAATTGAATAAGACTATATTTTAATCAGACTTAATAAGACAATAATAATATTTTAATTGATTATATTTGGAATATATCTAATAAAATAAATGATTTGATTATCATGATTCTTTCAAAGGTTTCTACTGTATTATATATTAAGTAAGTGCAAAGGTTTCCCGGACAAAAAATTTTCAACTATGTATTTACTCTCTAATTTTCAAAAAAAGAACATTGGAAACTTTTTCCCACACCTAATATATTACAAGACTTAGGAAGAAATTATCATACACAAGATTGATAGATTTGATTCAAATTAGAGTTCAGTGCAAAAGTTCCAATAAAAAGACAGTATTGTTATGGTTAGGGGTTAGTCAGATATTTAGATGATTCCCCACTCACTAAAAAGCAATATTAGCATTACTATATCCATAATATACTAACACAGTACAAAACAGAAAGAAAAACAAAATAGAAGAATTCTGGAGATCTGAGGAGACTTGCTGTCCCTCAAACACCAGTGAAAAGCCATCATTTAGAGCTAGTGTGAAAAACTTGATTGGTTGGTTGATTGGTTGATTGGTTGGTTTTTATGGCATATACATGAAATATATATGATTTGTAAATGAATAGTTTCTAGGGAACAATTTTCAAATAATCCAAGCTTATTGTATTTGCACATAGTTAAATGGTTTCAAGTATAGAAAATGATTAAACATTTCTATTTGACCCTTAGATGAGAGGGATGCTAAATGGTGCTACCACTCTAGGCCAAAGCAGTCCTGTCAGTATCGGCAATGATGATATACATTTACCATAGTTCTCGGACTGGAGCCTTACCATCAGATGGTTTAGTCTCATATCAAGGGCATTCATTGGGAGGGATGTTACTCCTCTGCAGAGATGCAGTTAGCATATTTTACAGCCCCAGTCAATTGGGCTGTGATAAACTCAAGAGATAATGATAATACAAAATCAAAATACTGGATTTCAAACTCAAGAGATAATGATAAACTCAAGAGATAATGATAAACTCAAGAGATAATGATAAACTCAAGAGATAATGATAATACAAAATCAAAATACTGGATTTCAGCTCTCTGGACCTTGCCAGAGAGCTGAAAAAGTTGTGAAACATGAAGGTGATAGTGATAAAAAGTATTGCTAGAGCATTTTCAACAATTCTAGAAAACCTGGAAAAAGAGAACAGGTGTGTATCATTAACAGAAAATAACTGATTGTTGTAAATCTGGGTATGATGGAGTCGTACCTCTTTTATTATTGCTATTGGTAGCTTCTCTTTGAGGATAGATGAATAAACCATTCATATGATATATGAGTTCTGGAGATCTAAGGAGACTTGCTGTCACTCAAACACCAGTGAAAAGCCATTATTCATGTTTATATATATATATATATATATATATATATATATATAAAACTATATACAACTTTCAGTTAAAAGTAATGTAGTGTCTTTAGCAGATGAAGCTCATTAACTTACAATCAATTAACTGATCATACAAATTTCATTTAGTCATTTTTATGAACAAACTAAGATAGATTGATAGATACAACCATACTGAGATAGATAGATAGATAGATAGATAGATAATGAAATATATATATGTACCAATTAATGTTCAAAGCAATGCAGTGCCTTCAGCAGATGATAGATTAACTTATAATAAAACTTCTGATAATGAGTAACATTATTCCATCTCTGTGTTTTCTCTAACATAGCTGTTATGAACCCACACAAGCCATTATAAAACAGGGAGAACTGAGTATCCAAGGAAGAATTGAGACCATCCTGACTATAGTAATGCTGAGATCAGCTAGAATACTGAGAAAAGTCCTGAAGAGCTGAAGAGAATTGCTGTCATTTGGATATCAATGAAGGCTATAAATTGCTATTGGTGAGAAATTGTTGCAAAGAGCAAAATAATAATAGTAATAATAATATTCCTATCCCATTTTGCCAATATCGAATAAGGCATGTAAATATTATGCTGTTGGCTCTCAATAACACTTCATATCTTAATCAACTACTACATAAACTGTATGTGGTTTATCAAGCATTAATAAGAATAAAAAGTGGATGGCTATTTTAATATAGTATTCATGTTTAAGATAGATTCCCAATAGCCCTTGAGATTATTATTGTTTACTATGATGGCCATTTAGTTTCAAGTTCTCATGAAGAGACAATTTGTTAACTGCTTGATTTTATGAAAGAGAAATTCCATAAAACAATAACATGGCCATAACACAGTCTCTTTAGCTACTTCACTTTTAAAGTTGCTAAGGACTTGATATATTTATGTATAGGTTGAACTTTTAAGGCCAGAATCTTAGGTAAATTTGAGGATTGATATCATTGGTAGTATTCAACATTAAGTTGACTTCTATTTCTAATAAAGTACATATTAGCATAAAAATGAAAAAAACATTCAATAGTTACAAGATAACTAAGTAGATATAATTATGAACAGACTGGGATAGATAGATAGATAGATAGGAAAAGCTTTTATATATATATGTGGTGCATTCAATGAGTTTCCAGACTTTTTTTTGTAAAATTATATAAAATTGTCATAGACTTGAAAATTCAGTATGTTATTGCTATACATATTATGAGATGACAGACCAATTTTTATGATTTCAGGTTCAAATGAACAGCTACAGCAGGAATTGGAATACACCCTACTAAAGCCTGATTGGCACAGCTGGTGAATTTCAAAAATGCAATCTGGATGGGAGGACACTTTAGAAGAACGATATGCAATAAAATTCTATTTTAAACTTGGAAAAAATGCCACAGAAACGTATGGAATGCTTCAAACTGCTTTTGGACCATCTTGCATGAATCAGGCATCAGTTTTTGAGTGGCATAAGAGATTCAAGGAAGATGTTGTATATTGACCTCCAACCCGGTCGGGCTGTCAAAATAGAAAATGCACCTGTGTAAATAATAGGTGCATCCGGTCGAGGAATATCAGGATATTATAACCTTGACCATGGACAGGTTAAATGAGTGCGAAATTGTGATGCCCACAAGAAGGTGGGTGTTGAACTATTATATAACTCAGCACACAGGAAATTCAATCAGTTGGAGATCAGATGAGTTGGAGATAAGATGCGGTAGAAAAAACTAGCACCCAGAGAGGCTGGGCCCCCAGGCCCCCGGTTGAGCAGCCCAGGAGAACAGGAAAGAAACGTGGTTATGGCCATAAGAGTGGGGGTCAATATGTTCCAGTTCTGTTCGGTCTCCAACTCCCTCTCACACACAACCCTTTCAATAAAGTGAGAGGTATATTTTTATAAAGAACTGTGTCGCTCGTCTTTATTGTGTCGTCATTATGATTTCACATGCATATGTGTTTGTATAGTTGGTCATAGCTATACAACAAAGGCAGGGAGTTTGTAAGGGATGAGGAGAGGTGTGGGAGGAGTAAGGAAGTGAGAACACCAGAGTTGATTGGCCAAAGGGTTAGGGTTAGGGTTACAATGTTGAGGTTTTAAGGGAGTTCAGGAAGAGATTCTGTCGGAAGAGGCGAGCACTCTTCAAATCGGGTCAGTGGCATTTCCAGCAGGACAATGCACCAGTCCACAACTCCATCCTTGTCACAGACTATTTGACCAAGATGGACATCAACACAGTTCCTTAGCCTCCCTATAGTACAGCCCTTGCTCCCTGTGACTTTTGGTTATTCCCTAAGCTCAGAGGCTGTTGTTATGAGACAATTGAGGAGATGAAAGAGGCTGTGATGAAGGTCATTGATAAGCTCACACAAGAGGACTTCCATGGGACCTTCCAGAAGTTGTTGGAACGGTACAACTACTGCATTGCAGCCGGAGGAGATTACTCCGAAGGGGACTACAGTTTCATGTGTGTACTATGAATAAAAGTGGCCATACGAAAAAAGTCTGGAAACTTATTTAATGATCCTCGTATATATATATATATATATATATATATATATATATATATAAATATATATATATAATATTAATTATGTAGTTTGCTATATCTATAAAGAGTGCTCAGTATCAGGGATAGAGTATATATAAGTGATGAGAGTGTAGATATATAGTCAACAACACTTGGTGACTGTAACTTTCTCATCCATACAGTCATCAGACTAAGCAGATAGATAGATAGATAGATATAAAAAGGCTGAGATGAATAGACTGTTGATAATGAGTAACATATGTACAAATACATGTATATATATATATGTGCACACACATATACAAACACACACACACACACACACACACACACACACATATATATATATATATATATATATATATATATATAAAGTGATGTATATATCTATATAAAACTATATACAACTTTGAGTTAAAAGTAATGTTGTGTCTTCAGCAGATGAAGCTCATTAACTTACAATCAATTAACTGATCATACAAATTTCATTTAGTCATTTTTATAAACAAACTGAAATAGATTGATAGATACAACCATACTGAGATAGATAGATAGATAGATAATGAAATATATATATGTACCAATTAATGTTCAAAGCAATGCAGTGCCTTCAGCAGATGATACTCACTAACTTATGATAGATTAACTTATAATAAAACTTTGATTTAGTCATTTTCATGTTCTAAGCACATTTTAGCTTAGAATATTATATATACTCTGAAAATGCCCTCTGAGATAACTATTTGTACAAGAGCACTGTTTTTTCAAATGGATTTATGAGTACTCTTTGCCATTTCTCATGACAAATCTAAACAGTTGATAAAAACAAAAACTGAATACTAAAGCTCAAGGATACATTTTAGCATTAATTTCACCATTTTTCAGATTTTACCTTTACTTCACCGTCTGAAAATTATGATTCTAAAGTCTGTATTGACTTTTAACCACCCCATTGTATTAGGTTGTCAATTATTTGGGTGTATCAAAAGTATTTTCATTTTTACAAATTTTTACTCCAAACTTTATTTTATGTACACATCTGTGATAAAACTATGCTATGGTCATGGTATAATATAAGGTTTAACTGGTGATTTTTCATTGAAGTCTGAGTGATAGCAAGTCTCCTCAGCTCTCCAGGACTCCCAAAAGTATTCTAGCCAGTTTTAGCAGTGCTGCAGTCTGAATGATCATAATTCTTCCTCTTTCTCCACTTTCCTCAGTCTCTTTTCCTGGTCTTTGGGGATTATTATCATTCTTATTGTTATATTTATTATCATTATTATTATTATTATCATTATTATTATTGTTATATTTATAATTATTATTATTATTATTATCATTATTATTATTTAGGAGTATTTTGATTTTTTATAGACATTTACTCCAAAGCTTATTCCATATATACACCTAAAGACAACCAACTACTCCATTATATTGTAAAAATACACTAGCATTTTACATGACAAAAAAATCCAAAATGTTAACTGTTTCAGCAGAGAAGTTGTTATAGAGAAAGCAAGTTGTTGTAAGAATTACCAGATACACATTTCTGTACAGACACCCACACCACTCATAATACATTTACCTCTTCATCATCAGAATGATTATCTTGATATCATTACAAAACATCATTGTTTTTAGATCATTTATAGTAGAAAAATACTTACAGTTAATTTTTTCTTAATTCTAAACTCACTAACAAAATTTTTTTTTTAAATATTATTAGTGAGAAAAACTCATCTGGAGTATGAAAAAAAAGAAGAGAATTTGCAAAATTGTGTACTTTGTTGTTTTAGCTGACCACTGAATAAAATTGAAAGAAAATGAAAAGAAGGATAATTACTTTGACCTTGCAAGGGACTTGAAAAAACTATGGAACATGAAGGTGACAATTATACCAATTGTGATTGGTGCTTTTGGTACAGTAACTAAAGGATTATTAAAGGGACTGGAGGACTTGGAAGTTGGAGGACAAAAAAGACCATCCAAACTACTATATTATTGAGAATGGCCAGAATACTGAGAAGAGTCCTGGAGACTTGAGGAGACTTGCTGTCACTCAAACTCCAATGAAAGACCATCAACTAAAAGTGATGTGAAAAACTCTAATGAGTAAATAATAATTATAATAATAATAATAATAATAATAATAACAATGATAAGGGATTGCTGCAAATTAGCACAAAAGAAATACCAGGGTAGGCATAATTGGGTGGAAAAGGTGATCCACAAGGAATTGTGCAAGAAGTTAAAATTTGGTCATGCTGACAAATAGTATATGCACAAACCAGAATCTCACCAAGAAAATGAGACCATAAAATTCTCAGGGACTTTAAAATACAAACAGATCAGCAAATCCCTGATCAGAAGACCTGACCTAATGTTAATTAACCAGTAGAAAAGAATATATCAAGTGGATCTAGTGGATTTTGCTATTCCAGTAGACCACTGAGTAAAAATAAAAGAAAAAGAACAGATATACAAATACTTGGATCTTTCCAGAGAGCTGAAAAAGCTGTGGAATACGAGGGTGACAAAGATACCGATTGTAGTTGGTATGGTTGAAACAGTCCCCAAGGTCTGGAAAAGAGACTGAGTGAACTGGAGATTAGAGAAAGCATCAAGACCACTCAGACCACAGCACTGTTAAGATCAGCTAGAATAGTTCGAAGAGAACTGGAGACTTTTTTTTTTAGAGAAAAAACACCATTGGTGTGAAAACTTACATAGAATGAAGATGATATTAATACTAATAATATAGCTGGAACTTAAAGGAATAAATACCAGGGCAGGCTCTCTGGAAAGATACTCTAGATCTTTGTCAAACAGGACAAGAGAGGAGCTCAGAAACATAAACCAAAGACTGAGAAAATTGATGACAATGCACTAAGCCTTACATCTGGTAGAGAACATTGACTATATGTTACAAGAAAAGGAGGAATTGGACTCACCAGCACTGAGGATTATGTGAATACTAAAAAGAGCAGGGAGATTAATTACAGTAGCCAATAGCAACAAATATGAGAAACAGGACAAACAGTAATTGTTCAATTGAGAAAACCAAGATGTGAAGGAAAACTATTATATGAACACTTTAGAAGACAAACTAAAGAAATAAGATATGAGCACATCTGAATTTCGCTACACAGAGGAAACCTGAAGAGAGAAACTGAATCACTACTGACTGCAATGCAAAATAATATCATTAGAACTAATTATTTAAAAGCAAGAATAGTTTGAATTGGGTTTTTTTTGTTTAATAGTATATCAACCTTAATGGGTTACTTAATGCAAAAGCCATCCTTGTAGAAGAACAGTTGTGGTACTATTTAAAACCCCATAGCTGGTGGTATAAGTGGGTTCATACTTTTCTCAAGAGTAATAGTGTGAAACTGAATATAATGGTGTGAAGGAAGTTTAAACTTTTACAATGATGTCACGGTCCAGAACATTTGCCACTATGCCACAAGGTCTCCTTCAGCTAAAATAGATAAAACAAAGAAGAATAGTGAATATAGGCTATATATATATATATATAGAGAGAGAGAGACAAAATAGTAAACTGTAAGAGAATGCAGAAAGCTGGCTCAGAAGGAGAACAAGAACAGGTATGACAGTGTGGGGAAGGTATCCACTGGAAATTGTGCAAGAGAGAAAAGTTTGACCTTAAAAGATAAATGATTTTGGTTCAATCCAGAATCTGTTCTGGAAAATAAAACTTGCAAACATTCTCAGGGATTTTGAGATAAAAATGGATCACTTAATCCCAACCAAAAGACCAGACTTAGTTGTAATCAACAAAAACAAAAGAATATGTCAGCTAGTAGACTTTATCTGATCACAGAGTTTAAATAAAAGAAAGAGAAAAGCTGAAAAAATACCTGGACCTTGCTTGAGAGCTAAAACAATGTTATGGAACATAAAAGTGACAATAACACCAGTGATAGTTGGAGCCCTAGAAACAATCTCCAGAAACCTGGAAAGAAAGACTGAAGAAACCAGAAATCTGAAGAAGAATTGAGACTGTCCAGAATACAGCCCTTCTGAAATTAACTAGAATACTCAGATGAGTCCTGGAGAACAGAGGAAACTTCCAGTTACTTAAATTTCAGTGAAAACCATATGGTACTACTGGTGTGAAAAACCTGCAAGGAGTTAAACAATTAGAGGCCAACACCATTAAACAATGATGAAAGAAAAAGTAAGCAAAGAATTACTAGGGAGAACATGAAAACTACTGGAAATCAAACTCTACAGCAAAAACATGATCAAAGGAATGAATACTTGGCAGTCTCCTTTTAAGGTTTGTCAGACCCTTTCTAAACTGAACAAGATAGGAACTCCAAAACTTGGACAAGAGAACAAGGAAATTGATGACAATATGCAAGGCCTTATGCATGAGAGTTGGTGTCAACAGATTGTATATCAAAAGAAGGTTGAGGATTCACCAACATTGAGTGTAATGTAGATATGGCAGTTTAGGAACTTGAAGATCACACAATAAATAGTAAAGAGAGACTGATTACAACAACTGATAACAGCAATAAAAATATCACAGAAACAAACAGAAAAACAGGCATTAAAATAATCCAAAAAACAAAATTGGGAAGAAAAACAGCTGCATTGACACTTCAGAAGTCAAACTAAAGACATTGCTCATTGGACATGGCAACACAGAAGAAACTAAGCTCAGCAAATGATCACACAGGTGATTTTGTTTATAGTTATGAAAGCTTATGTAGAGATAGCCTTACTTTTAGGAGTGTCCTTGTGGTGTAATGGTAAAAGCGATGTACTGCAGAATGGTAGTAAGCGAGTTCAAACTCCAGTCATGCTATTATGTTCACTTTCAGACAAATATCCTTTGGAAAGGTATGAATCCCCTTATCCTCCCAGCTATGGGTAAAAAATTACAACTACTGTTCTTCTAGGAGGATAGATTTGGCATTAAACCTTCAAAGGTTGATATGCCATTAAACAAAGAAAGAACCATACTTTTTGTATTTTTTTATACCTAAAGAATAGTGCACCTGTTTGTCATAGATTCTCCAAACAGCACTCCTCAAGAATTGAATTTTTTTCCCTTATCCTAGACTGGTCACCCTACCAGGAGTAGAGAGCCTAATCTGCTCAACTATTCATTCATTACTCTTGATGAGAAACAATGGATACATATTATTCTAAAGAGTATTAGTGTGAAATAAAACATGATACTCCATCCTAGAAAATGAGACACACAAAGTTCTTACGAATTTTGAGATATAAACGGATCATCTAATCTATGAAACATGAAAGTGATGGTGATATAAATTGAAATTGGTAAAATCAACAAAAGATTGGTACAGGGACTGGAGGACTTGGAAAAAAGAGGATGAGTGGAAACCATCCAAACTACAGCATTGTTCAGATCAGCCAGAATACTAAGAAGAATCTTAGAGACTTGAGAAGACTTGCTGTCACTCAGACTCCAGTGAAAAACCATCAACTAATGCTGGTGGGAAAAACTCTCAAATGAGTCAAAAAATAAAAGAAAATATCTGGGCACTCAGAACAAAAAAAAACTAAAAAAAGAAATAATGGGAAAAGTAAGTTTTAGGTTATTTGGTTTAATGACATATCAACCCTTGATAGTGATTTAATGCCAACTTCTGTTTATTTGAAAGTGAATAGTTTGTAGGTAACTTTATTTTTAAATGAATTAGAGCTTATCTGTTTGCACACATTTGAATGGTTTCAAGTACTGCTGACACTCATAATTCTATTTTGATATTAATCATTTGTTTGTAAACAGTTAAATGGTTTCAAACATTACTATTTAACACTAATAATTCAAATGAATATGAATCATTAGTTTGCACACAATTAAATGGTTTCAAGTACTGCTGTTTAACATGAACAATCTGATTTAAACCCAGTTGGCTGGGGTTGCAGAATATGCCGATTGCATCTCTACAGAGGGATAAGATCTCTCCCAATGAGTGTCCTGAATATGACACTAAATAATCTGATGGTGTGGCTCCAGTTCTGGAGCTTTGGGGAATATAGAGAACCATTTCATTGTCATTACTCCCCAGTCCACTTTGACCTGGAGTGGTAGAATCTGTTAGAGTCCCATGTATGGGTTAAATATAACTGTTTAATCATTTACAATTCTTGAAACGATTTAAGCATGTGCAAATATCAAACTGAACAATTAGTAGTTAATAGTAATACGTGAAACCATTTAACTGTGTGCAAGCAATAAATAGCAATTCTTGAAACTTGAAAATTGTGTACAAGCAAATGAGCTCTGGCTCTTGTTTCCTACAAACTATTTGTTTAAAAAATGTATATCTATCTATCTATCTATATATATATATATATATATATATATATATATATGTATGTACAAACAGGATTTGGCATTAAATTATCTCCAAGGGTTGATACACTATAAAAATCAACCAGCCAACCAACCAACTAATTCTATTTAATATTAATCAATTGTTTCCACACAGTTTCAAGTATTGCTATTTAACATTAATTATTCTGTTTATCAAGTATTCCCTCTCTAATAAGAACAAATTGCTCACAGCTGTATAGTTTCAAATAAATAATAATTATAATAATCTCAAGCAAAAAATTGAACAGTTCTATTTGACCAATGTATAGAACCCTAACAGGTACTACCATTCCCGATCAGAGTGGACCTGAAAATAATGGCAATGAATCAGTACTCTACTTTCTCCAAACTCCAAGACTGGAGTCTCACCATCAGATGCAGTTTTATGTCATACCCAGGACACTAAATGGTTTTAAGGATTACAAACACTAATTATTCAACCCAACATTATTCATTTGTTTGCACAGAGCTAAATGGCTTCAAGTATTGTTAACTCTGATAACTCTATTTAATATTAATCATTTGTTTGCATACAGTTAAATGGTTTCAAGTATTACTATAAACTACTGTTTGAAAAATACTTTTGGAACAATTATATAGGTGCTAGAGCTAGACACGACCAATTGAATAATCAGATTGGGCTTCTCTAACTGCCCATTTATCCTAGTAAGGGCTAAAGCAGAGTCAGTTACCAGGTCAAGAACTGCTCAGCCATCAGGATCCCATGTTCAAGCATTACAGGTTGATACACATGGACAACAGGTAATCTCATTGGGGAAGTCTTACCCCTCTGCAGAGGTGCCATCAATGCATTCAACAAGCAGTAAAATAATGATAATACTAATAATAGTAATTATTATAAAACAGTTCACCTAATCCTTGCAAGAAGATCAGACCTAGTGATAGTTAAGAAAAAAAGAGAACCTGCTGAATAGTGGACTTTGCTATCCTGGTTGACCACAGAGTGAAAATGAAAGAGAAAAAAAGAAACAAATACTTAGACCTTGCAAGAGGACTAAAAAAAAGGCTATGGAACATGAAGGTGGCTGTGATACAAGTTGTAATTGGTGCATTTGGAATGATCCCTAAGAAGGCAGGAGGAGTTGGAAATCGGAGGATGAGCAGAGACCACCCAAACTACAGCATTGTTGAGGTTGGTCAGAATACTGAGAAGAGTCCTGAAGACCTGAGAAGAGTTTCTGTCACTCAGATTCCAGTGAAATACAATCAGCTAACTTGTGGTGTGAAAAATTTGCTAGGAGTAACATAATAATAACTGTATGAATATTCCAAGTGGCAAACTAGTGAGAAGACATGAACATGGCTAAGAAAGTGAAATCTAAAAAGATCAGTTTGGTTTGGTTTTATGGCAAATCAACCATTGTTGGTTATTTGATACCAAATCCTGTTTTTAGACATATATTAAATATATGATTGGTAAATACATTTTGTAGATACACCGTTAAATGATCAAACAATTTTATTTCTAACAATTCAATTTAGCATGTCAAAGTTAAATGGTTCAACAATTCAATTAAATATCAGTCATTTGTTAGCATATAGTTAGATGATCAAGCAGTTCTATTTCAAATAATTCAATTTATCATAAGTCTTTTGTTTACACTCAGTTTAATTGTCAAACAGTTCTATTTGACCCATAGATAGGACCCTATCAGGTGCTACACTCCAGGCTAGAGTGGACCAAGGAGCGATGGCAATGAAGGATTAATCTACATCCCCCAAAGCTCCAGCATTACTGGAGCATTATTGTATTGTTTGTCATATCAGGACACTTGGGGGGGGGTCTTACCCTTTTGCAGATATGCAGAGATGCAGTCAGTGTATTCTAAAGCCCTAGCTGACTGGGCTAAAATCTAAAGAGAGAAATTTAATCACTAACAGCAACACAAAACAATGCCATAAGGACCAATTATTCAAAGGAAAAAATCACTATGTTGCAAAAGAATAACAAAATTAGATTATGTGGTGAAATGATTAATTATATAGAGAGTAAATACAGTAAACAAGAGCAAAAAGAATACAAGACTAGACACAGCTGGGGGGGAAAGGTGATCCCCTTTCATCACTGTTACCATCATTCTGAGATTGAATTTTGACCATACTACCAAATCACATATCAAAAAACCAGAATCCATCCAAAAGAATAAGATGCATAAGATTATCTGGGCTTTTAAGATACAAATGGATCACCTAATTCCAGTTAGATAACCAGATCCAGTGAACTTCCCATCAAGCAGATTTTGCCATTCTGGTGAACCACAGAGTGAAAATAAAAGACAGTAAAAAGACAAATACTTAGACCTTGCCAGAGAACAAAAAAAACGGTAGAACATGAGGATAATGGTGATACTAATTGTAGTTAGTGTGCTTGGAATAGATCCCAAGGGATTAGAAAGGTGATTGAAAGAGAAGGAAATCAGAGGAAGAGTCAAGTCCAACCAGACAACAGTATTGTTGAGAATACCCAGAATACTGAGAAGAGTCCAAAAGACCAAAGGAGATTTGCTGTCAGTCAAACTCCAGTGGAAGACCACCAGCTAATGCTGGTGTGAAAGCTCATAAGAAGCAAATAATATCTTTTTTTGCCATACAAATGTATTTTTCAGGGTTGGTTTGTTTTTGTTTTATGGTATACAACCATTGTAGGTTATTTATTACCAAATCCTCTTTATATATATATATATATATATATATATATATATATATATATAAGATTTGTAAGCACATTTTGTTGATAGTAATTTACAAAGCTCTTTGCTTCGATGTGGCACAAGGCCGAATGAATGGGGCGCCCAATGAGACTCGAACTCACTCGTGTAGGTTTGCTAGTCTATCTTGCTAACCGTTACACCACCAGAGGTGCCCAAGCACATTTTGTTGATAAAATTTTTAGACAAGCCTGAGCTCTTTTTTTGCTCACAGTTAAATGGTTTTAGGTATTACTATCTAATATGAATAATTCTTTTGACTATTAATTATATGTTTGCTCAAAGTTAAATGGTTTCAAATATTGCTATGTAGCAGTAAAAATTGAACATCAGCCACTTGTTTGCACACATTTTAATGTATATGATTTTTTAGTGGATAGTTTGTAGGTAATTTCATTTTTAAATGAGTTACAACTAATTTGTTTGTACACAAGTATTGTTATTCTTTCTACTGAGTTAAATGGTTTCAGTTATTACAAACAATACTAATCCTATACAGTATTACTTATTTGCTTGCAGACAGTGAAGTGGCTACAAATATTGCTATTTAACACTAATTATTTGATTGAACACTATTCATTCATTAACACACAATCAAACGGTTCCAAGTATTACAGTGTATCACTAACATTTCAATTAAACACCAGTCATTTGTTTACACACAGTTAAATGATCTAACAGTTCTATTTCTAACAATACAATTTAGTATAAGTCATTTGTTTGCAAACAGTTTAAATGTCAAACAGTTCTTTTTGATCCATCGATAGGACCCTTTCAGATGCTACCACTCCGGGTCAGAGTAAACCTGGGAGCATTTGCAATGAAGGGGCACTTGATATTCTTCAAAACTCCAAGACTGGAACCTCACTTTCAGATGGTTTAATGTCATATCCTGGACACTCATTGTGGGAGAATTTGTTTTGTTTTATGACATATCAACCTTTTTCAGGTTATTTAATGCTAAAACAAGTCATTTTGATAAAAACTTGGTTTTTGTTTGGTTTTATGGTATATCAATCATTATTGGTTATTTAATGCCAAATCCATTTTTAAACATATAAACAGTTTTATTTCAAGCAATTCAGTTTAGTATAAGCACACAGTTTAGTTCTATTTGACCTTATCTGGTGCTACCACTCCCTGCCAGAGTGGACCTGGAAGCTGGACAATACAGGGATTCTCCACATTCATTAAAGCTCCAACATTACTAGAGAGTCATCATCAGATTTTTTAGTGTCATATCCAGGAGACTCATTGGGGGAGGTCTTAACCCTCTACAGAGATGCAGTTGGTGTATTCTACAGCCCCAGCCGACTGGGTCAAAATCCATTTGAACCCTAGATGCTGGGAGTAATGGCAACAAAAGACTGATTCCACATATCCTCTGTGACCTTAGCTACAGTTTGTAATGTTTTCAATGCTACCTAGTTGAGTTTAGCAATATATGAATTACAGTTTTTTATGTGGACATATTTTAAAGATGTATATAAAACATGAGTGATGTATGACTTATATATATATATATATATATATATATATATATATATATATATATATATAATACATTACACATTTTGTGTGTTGCAATGCAATAGTCATCAACTTTTATATATAAAAAATGGAAATTTATCATCTCACTTTAACCTGAGTTAATTAACTGATATTTGCTGTGGTGTTATCAAAAATCTTGCTACAATGTGCCATTTTTGTTTTCTTGATAACACATATAGAATTTGGTTCATTATAATATACATGATTATATTCATCATATTATCAGTTCTATTCAGCTGTACATTTTGTCTTAGGTTATAATGTTGGATGCAAGTATTGAGAGATTCTGCTAATTTTGAGACACTATTTTAAACTGGATCTCAAAGCTATTCACAGAATTTATAAAGTGGAAACACATGAAACTATCTGACAGTACAACTTAAAACTGGTTTAGGCGTTTTAAGACTGATAACATGTCCATTGAAATACAGTCAAAAATAGGATGATAATCACTTGTAGATTATGATATTCTAAAATGCAAGATAGAGAAGAACTCCACCACCAGCTCTGGAAAATATTCAGGAGAACTATGAATCATTAAAAAAACACCATATGTAGAGCATTTTATAAGCTTTAAAGATAGAGAATTGATTAAAAAAAGAAAAATAACTTTGATACATTGTAATAAAAATAATTGACCTGAGTTTGAACCATCACCTACCCAATATTTAGAATACTTTTATATTCTCTTTAAAATGTTTTTTTAGAAACAGTAATAATGAAAATGACTATAATGGTTTTGATGGTAATCATGCTGACAGATAATCTTTATAAAATCAAGATCTTTACTTTTAACCCGACCACTACCATTACCACTACCATTTCCATCATGCTACCATTGTTATCCACCTTCCACAGAGCTATCACTAAGCCACCCCCTCCAAAACCACCATCACCATCATCATACATAAATAAACAAGTATTGTCATCACAGTTATCATCATTGTCTCCCTAAAATGAATTTTGTGGCTATTGATTTTATTTAAGGGATCCCCACCATCAGCACCACATTCTTCATCACTATCTGATGCTTAAGAATTATGATCATCATTAAAATTCTTACAAGAAAAGGATTTAATCTTCATTACATTAAATAAATCAGGTCTCTTACTTTATATATATCATCTTATAATGACGTAATATTAATAAAATCATGAGGACAATCAAACAAAATATGGATCTTATAACGAAAACATTTTGATATAAAAATATAACCCATCTATCTATCTATCTATCTATCTATCTATCTATCTATCAATCTATCTATCTATCTATCTATCTATCTATCTATCTATGTTATTCCATTTACATCTATCTATCTATCTATCTATCGATCGATCTCAATTTGTCTGAATCTTTCTGTGTGTACATAGACATGAACAAAGTGAGATAGATTGATAGACAGATGGATACGAGCGGAATGAAATAGATAGATAGATAGATAGATAGATAAATAGATAGATAGATAGATATGTACATACACACATACATACATACATACATACATACATACATTCAACTTAATGACAAATATATATCTGTCCAGATGAATAAAGATATACAGATTGATATAAGTATATGTGAGCAGACAATGATGAATAGGGAATATATATTTTTATTGATAGATACCTATATATAAATATAGATAAAGATGTAGGTTGATTATAAGAGACAGGTAAAGATAAGTAGATAAGTGTAGGTTTTGTAATTAATACATTTCTAAGGTAAGTAATATAGTATCATGATTATAACTACCATCTCTGTTATTATAAACCTATTGCAAAAATCAAACATCATTCTTCCTTAACACCCCCCCATTATCATCATCATCACTACCACCATCAGCACCATCACAATAATATGTTTGTGATTTTCCTGTCATCATCATGAATAACAGCAATTCTTCTCGAAGCAACAATAACGGTAATAAGCACAACAGCAGCTATAGCAGCGATAGCAGCAATGGTGGCAGCACCAGCCACTGTCACAACAATGGTCAGCTTGTTATCTCCCCCTTTACTTCTCTACTTCCCCACTGCCAGTATCTATCCAGCCAATCAAATGACGTCATCGTCATCATAGCTCTACCACCTGCCCACGCATCAACCTTGGCAACGCAAGCAACAGCTACAGAGAGGCAGTACCATTTTCAAAACTCAGTCTATTCATAGTGTTTGTGTTAATGGTGCCAAGCACTGTCTAATCCTTCTTCAGTTCTCTGGTGGCAGTGATAGAACTGCATGCCAGTGCATATACATGCATGTGTGGGTGGAGGGTGTATAACAAGCACCTAGTGCACTAAGCTTTTCTATGACCAGGTTATTAAAAAGATTATGGTCAGAGAAACAAATACACTTTATATAAATACTATTCTCCTGTCAAAATAGTTTGGCAAAGAGACACAAAAAGAGAGGGGTCATCCTGTGAGGAATAAACTCATGATACTAATAAGGGTCTTTGAGACTTATCATTAAAGTTTCCTCTCTAGGAAGTGCTTATATTTCTTAAGAATAGTTTTGTCAGACAAAAGGCCACAACAGTGGAGTACCTTACTACATTCATAACAGTTAGTGAAACTAAATTCTAAACATTGCTCGATAGTTGGTCTGTGTTTATTAAGTTTATCTCACTTTGGCATAAGGCCACAATAGTGGAGTACCTGTCTTATGACAATCTGTGAAATTAATTTCCAACCGTTGCTCTATGGCAGATGTCCATATTTACTCTGTTTAGATTTGTCTGGCACAGGGTCACAATAGGGGAGTACGTCTCTTATGACAATCTGTGAAATTAATATCCAACCATTGCTCTATGGTAGATGCCCATATTTACTCTGTTTAGATTTATCTGGCACAGGGCCACAGTAGTGAAGTACCTCTCTTCACTTATAACACTCTGTGAAGGCATTTGTGGTGTAATTGATACTGTGGTTGGAAATGGACGTAGCGGGACAAGTTCAAATCCTGGATGAGACTGTTTGAATTTCACATAGCACTAATACCTTGGGAATGGTATGAGTCCAATTATTCTCCCTCCAGCTATGAGTAAATAGTAGATCAGACTGGTCTCTTCAACCTTGGTAGGGCAACTAGTCTTGGAGAAAGAAAACTCTGAATTTAAACCTGTTAAACTCGGTTTAAAAAATTGACCTTTTATCACATCCTGCTTTTTCAGAGGGATAGATAAATATGTATAAATGAATTTTGAAATATTACTCTATGGCAGGTACCCATATTTATTATGCTTAGTGTTGTCTGGCACAAGGCAACAACACTTGAGCATTTCAGCACTCTTGAGACTAGTTTCATTGGGCTAATCTTCTAAGTGAGGAGCATCTGCATGACTTAAAAAATAATATTTGATATTCTAGCTCTTTTTATTATGGGCTTGAATAATGTATTCATGTGGTATTATGAAAATGAAACTCACTCAACCACAAAGCAGACCTAAAGGCCTATGAATTATTTTTATTTATTTATTTGTTTATCTCACAATTTCAAATTAATAATCTCACTTTAAGCAGGTTTCTCCCATCCAACCACAATTTTACCTCTACAAATAAAATCATCAATACACTTAGACAGCACCATCTTTTCAGAAGGATTGAGAATAGACTGACTGCATCCCCTGCAGAGAAGTAAGATTTCCACACAGAAAAGTGTGTCCTTTAAAGCTCTGGAGAGTGTGGAGTCACCCCTCTATTTCCATTACTCCCAGATTCACTCTATAAGATGCAGGGTTTCATCTATAAGTCAAATAGATCATCAATTTGAGATAACGAAGTGTTTACCTATTTAAAATGATTGTGAAAATACATTTTTGTATTTCCTCCTTTTTCTCCAAGTAACATGACCATATATCTATCTCCCTGCTTCACATGCAAATTAAAAACAACCACTGTCTAATACTCCAACTGTAACAGTACCTGTTAGAGTCCCATCAATAATTCAGATAGATCAGTTCGTGATAATGAAGAGTTTATGGTTTGTTTTTTTATTTAATAGCATATCAACCTTTGTAGGTTATTTAATGCCAAAGCTATTCTCCTAGAAGAACAGTAGTGGTACTATTTAACCCATAGCTGGGAGGATAAGAGAGTTCATACCTTTCACAAGGGTATTTGCCCGAAAGTGGACTTAATAGCGTGACTGGAGTACGAACTCGCTTACTACAATTCCACAGTCCATTGCTTTAACCATTACACTATGAGGAGACCCCTGAAGACTTTACCTAATTGTGAAGATACATTGTTGTACTGAATATATTTGGAGACCAAAACTATCAAACTGACTTCAGTATAAAAATAACCCAGCAAGAGTTGACATGCCATAAAACCAACAAACCAATCAACCAACCAACTGAACAACCTTAGACAGCACCTATTTTCTATATATGGAATTGATTTTTTTTTTGCACATCAAGATTTTCATCTCTCAGAGAATCCTCATTATTTTTCTTCTAGATTTTCCATATTTGAAAGAAATAAGACAATATCAAGTAGTGGGAATGGATTTCAGGGAAGATTGGATTCAAGCCTTTTGTAGAGCAGTTTGAATTTGAAATTGTTTTCTTAATTTAATTGGCCTAGTGGGTAGAATGTTCGTCAATGGTCCGGGAGACCTGAGTTCAATCTCAGGTCTCGTCATACCAAAGACTTTAAAAATGGTACTTGATACCTCCTTGCTTAACACTCAGCAATATAAGGTATGTATCAGGGGCAAAGTGGAGCAATCCGGGGGAAGGAGTTGTAGCTATTGAAAAGGGAGCCTTCTGGTCGTCCTCGACTATGGTCACCAACTACTTTACTAATTTGCTCCAGCTATGGATTAAATAGTGTCACTGCTGTTCTTCAACAAGGATGACTTTGGCATTAAATAACTGATGAAGGTTGATAAACCATTAAACAAAGAAACCAAACCACACCAATAAGCTAAAATGATGATTTTGCACAAAAAATTCAAATATAGTTCTCTTTACATACAATTATCTTTTGTTCATGAGCTCTGTGCTGCCACTAGATACCATCTAGAGGACTTACCAAGAGCAATGGTAGATAGGGAAAGATGGTAAAAGAGAATCCTTTTTTTCATCATGACTTGAAGATGATGTTGATGGTATACCATTATACTAAATATAAACTTCAAATGATATGAATGGTTATTTACTGAGCTTTGCTTAGTCTGGCACACAGGCCTCAGTACCTGCTGTTTCCAAGTAGTCATCTATTTCAGTACTAAATAAGCTCATCATTGTTTAATTTTGATGATCTGATGGGAACTTGTGTTTTAAACATGACTTGAATGTTGGTCAAGGACATATAAGAGTTTGTTAAATATGAAATTTGAGGTTTGATTAGAAGCCTATAGTTACACATGGTATTATTGAGATTTTATGGCTTGCTACACTTTTGTAACTCTAGATAGTGCATGTGTTAGACATTTGCAAAGGCGTAACTGACAGGTGACAAGTCAAAGTTATATCACTGTTGAAGCAAGCCAAGTAATTGAATGAGCATTCATTGATTAGCTATAGGCAGTCTCGTGAGTTTTGAGAAGTCAGTTTGGATCCAGACTTGAGTAGAAACAATTAAGGCCAAACCAGAGTATTATAAATCAAGTAGTTTGGGGCTTAAGTATAGATATTATGGATGAAAAGTTGTCTCATTCCCTCCATTGATTGACCAAGGCTAGTCCATGTTTTCCTCTTGAAACTGGTTGGCTTGTTGATTGTATTTTATGTTATCTAATGCCAAATCCTATTTATACATATTTACATCAAATATATATTGCTAATTTAAGAATAATGGAGCACCATATTAATTGTGGATATACCGAGAGAGAATATTTATTCATCCTCCTCTAACAACTAACGTATTTACAATAATGAGTCTCACAACTTCCTGTTAGAAGCTGCCTCACCGCTGGAAGAGTATTCAAGAGGGATTACTCCATTGGATCAACAGTTCTTCCTCTTTTTCTTTTTCTTTTCAGTGGAATATCATATGTTCTGCAAAAGAAAATAAAGAGTTTATTTACATTATACAGATGATTCTTTAGGCTCTGATATGAACCCAAGGATCTTAAATGATGGCACTTCTTTCTTTGTCAAGGAGTCTGCAATCTGTATGTCAGTTGTTAACCAAGAGATCTCAGCAATTTCTTTTCTTGTGATCATTTCTCTGAAAATAGCCATCTCTATGTGAAGTCTCTTGTCCAAAATTTGGGTTGAGGAATGTACTGCATCATAGAGACAGAAATTGTCTGTTTTGCAGAAGATTTTGATGTTATCATTATTGTCTTTCAATTGCAATATCTCAAATAAGAATTTTCTATAAAAAATACAAGCTTCTGCCAGGTCAACCTTGGCTAAAGTTTCTGTAGCTAAAGTACTTTTGATGACTCTTCTAACATGCTTGGATTGCCAAGCAATGGGCATATACGTACTTGTCATTATTTCCAACCAAAAACGTATATAGCCTCCTTGTGAACCTCCATCAGTTAAATTGCCAAAAGAGGCATCACTATAGGCAACAATTTTTGGTTGATCAAGATTTCCTCGATATGGAATATCTATTTGGGATTTTTCTTCTTTTGCTTTTTTACCACCCTGTTAGCCTGTTTTAAGCATTTAACATTTTCCTGCTTTAGCATTGAACTTGATTTACTGATGTCATAACTAAGACCTCGTCTGGTTTGGGTGGCTAGCCAATTAAGTTGGCCAATCAATTGTCTGGTTTTGGTTACTTCTGTTGCAGATATTATATCTTTCAAATTTCTGCCTCCTTCTATTGGGATACATTTCAATTTTTTTTTGTAGTCATTCTGTCCAAGCTTAACATTATCCCTGCTCTTCTTTATGTTCAATCCTTTGTATTGGAACTCTGCAACTTCTTCAGATTTAATTTAAACAAGTGACGAAACCCGACCATGACTGGTCTGGAAGATCTCTGACCCTGCAAAGCAAAAATCATTGACATGAGTAGCGATTATACCATGCAGTTTGTTTACAAAATACCATGTAAATATGGTTTGATCATATTTTGAAACTATTGCTTCAGATTTCAATAATTCCTCCCTGAGTGTCAGGTACCAGGATCTTGATGCATCAGTTAAGCCATATACATACTTGGAGAGCTTCCAAATATATCCTGGAGACACATTGGCTTCTTTAGGAAGATCCAAATAGACTTATCAGTCTGACTCCTTGCTCTACAGAAATGCTATTTTTAAGTCCATTGACTTGCACATCCAATGGTTAGATACCATTATGGCTGAGGATATATGTAGACCTTCTTTAGAGCATGTGGGAGAACCATTTCTTATACTGCTCACATCTCTGTCCTGAAAACCTCTTGCCACAAGTCTGGCTTAACAGACTTGTTTGTCATTGAGATTTTTATAAGTATAAACCCACATTGTCGATATCCTGTGTTGCCTTGGTCAGATACTTGGGTGTAAACTTTATTTTTGACCTAGCTTTGGAGTTCTTTTATTTTTTTTGCTGTTTCCAAGTTATGGTCAGAGGAGGAAATCATTATGTTTTCCTCGTCACCAAAGGTGTGTTCATCATCACTTGTTGGTCTGATTTCACTTGCTTTCCATTCTAATAATTCATACTCAAAGTCTAGCCAAAATGGTTTGCCTTGTTCCAAAGCCACATTCATTAAATGTTTTTTTTTGCTTGTGGCTTTGCCTGCCCTGCTTATGACATTCAATTTTCTCCATTCTGAATCATCATCATTGGCGAGCTCACATTCAATAATTTGTCCAGGTTTAGGAAGCTCAATTGTCTTTTGAATATGGTTTTGTTTAGTTGGTCCATCTCTCACAGATGTTGTTCAACATGATCACTTTGGGTCCCTGATCCTTCTTCCTCAGTGTTCTCTTCAGAAATTGATATGTTTGAAGTTTCTTTAGGCCCACTTGGTAGAGTGTTGGGTTCAATTATTGATTCACTTTCAGAGGAACTTTGATATTTTTCTGGGTGAGACACTAGACAACAGGGGTGTACTCTTACATATGTGCCTCCATGTTTAACAAGAACCTGTTTATGCTCCTACCCTATGACAGTTCCTGGACCAAGCCATCTATCTCAAAGATTTCTCATAAAAGACAATGATATTCAGATTCTGTTCCATGTCCTGAAATGACTGGCTATTGAATTCCCAGCCATTATTGGTGAGGATAGATCCTGGAGTCCCAAAATATGTTATCCAGTGTTTGAATATAGCATTGATGATGTCAGAACTTTCTTTACTAGGAATCCTGACTCCGACACTGTGTCTAGTAGCATGGTCAGTCAGGTAAAGTACTTTGTTGCTATTGATTTCTTTGATATCCATGGCAATATTTTTGTTAAAATATGATCCTAACATGAATCCAACAATAGGTCTAGGTTCAGTCTTTTTGTAGCGAATGCATACTTCACAGGGATTTGGAAGTACTCGCAAAATTTTAATAAATTCAGGATCTCTTATTCCTGCTTTTTTTTAACTAAATCACATAATTTCTTACTACTAGGATGATTAAATTGTCTATGTAACTTTGTTGCAATTTAGATTTTTTTCTAACTTGTTCTTGGAGGAGATTTCTTTAATGAAAAGTATGTGTTTGAACTTACTTTTGTTCGGTAAAGGTTTGGTGATAGGGATGTGAAAAGGTTGAGATGATGTATATCTTAATGGAATTTTCTTTCTAAACATTGTAACACTGTTATTCTCAAAGTTGAAACAAGTCCCAGCTCTTTTCATGGAGTCTTTGCTCAAGAGAAGTGAACATCAGTGACGATACTGACTTCAATGTCTGCAATGACACATGATAGAGTAACCTTGTAGAATGAGTTCAGCTTATTTCCATTGATAAATTTAAAGGTTCTCACTCCTTCTTTAATAATTTTTTTCTTTGTGCATTGGTTAATGTTTCAAGAAAACATTCATACCATTTTGTTCTGCAAATTGTACCTGATGCACCATGATCCAGAATAGCAGAACCAAGTGTCTCACCAAAAAAGGTGCTACCGTTTTCCTCCCATTTTGTGAGTTGATTCATCATTATGATGTTAGACAGGGAAAGATAACTCCCATTTTTGCCATCCTCGTGTTTATCTTTGGTATCATTAATGTCAGGGCAGTCATAAGACCAGTGGAATTTACAACCGCACTTAAAACATACAGTGATGTTGCCTTCAGGTCCTAGTGGGTTTATTTTTGTTTTTTTGTCAGTGGAGCGTGTTTTGTTATTGTTGTGTCATCTTCCACCACAGTTTATTTTTCCTTGCTGACCATTAAAACGGGAATCACATCAGTCTGAAGAGCAACCATAATATACCTCACTGGGGTCAGTCTGGTTATTTTCTGCATAGGCAATAACATCGACTTCATTCTTCACCATGATGGGTGCAATGTTGGGAGACGAAGCATCAGAAGACTGTTTATGCATAATCTTCTGTAACTGTCCAGACATGGAAGATAGTGTCAACTCACTGATAGTAGCCTTGACTAACCTTCCATTTTCCAGGGTGAAATTAATACTCTTTAATGCTTTAAGGGCAAGTACAGGTTCCAGTAAAAGAATATCAAAGTCTTTTAATTTGACAACATGTCAGCCAAAATTGATAAGAAAGTCCTCTATTGATGTGTCAGGTTGTCTCCAATATCCTTAGAAAGTTTCGTAGGCCAAAAAAGCTGACTGGTTCATGTCTTCTAAAACGGTGTGTCAAGTTTCTTATACACCTTTTCCATCCCATCTTCAGAATTAAAAGCCTCAATATCTAACTCTAAAACAGCTTCTCTGGCCTTCCCTTCCAGGGAAATAAGTACTATGGGAGCTCGTTTTGCCTTCTCAACACAAGTAGCCATTTCCCAAATTTGCATTTCCTTCTTCCATGTGATGTATTTGTCTGTAAGTGAGACTGGTGGGGAAACATATTTCGAAGCCATAGTAATGTTTAATTCTGCTACCAATGTTAATTTAAAAATAATGGAGCACAATATTAATTACGAAACTACAACAACAGTGGATATATGGAGAGAGAATATTTATTCCTCCTCCTCTAATGATTACCATATTTACAATAATGACAGTCCCACAACTTCCAATTAGAAACTGCCGGGAGAGTATTCAAGGGGGATTACTCCATTGGATTAACATATATGATTGCTAAATGAATTGTTTGAAGTTAATATTTTTAAATAAGCCAGAGCTCATTTCTCCATATGCAGTTAAATGTTTTCAAGTATTGCTATGTTACACCGATAATTTATTCAAAATTCTTCATTCATTTGCACACAGTTAAAGGATTTAAAGCATTGCCATGGAATACTAATAGTTTAATTTAACATTTATCATTTGTTTGTACACTGTTAAATGGTTTCAAGTATAGTAAATGATTAGATAGTTTGATTTGACTCATAGATGGGACTCTAACAGGTATGATCACTCCAGGTCAGAATGGACCTGGGAATAATGGTAGTGAAGGAGTACTCTACATTCCCCAAATCTTCAGGACTGAAGCCTCACCATCACATTGCTTAGTGTCATATCCAGGATACTCATGGGGAGGTTACCTCTGTGCAGATATGCACTCTGTATATTCTTAAGGTCCTGCTGACAGGGCTTCTTGAGATTGGTCTAAAGAAAATTCTATATGGAAATAAATATAAGAATAGTTGTCAGAACATTAATAATAACCAATTATGCTACTAACTGCTGTTGAATGTATCATCTGACAGGTTTGACAATTTGCATGCACATCCTTAAAAAGCCACTTGAAACAAGAAGAAAAAAATTAAAAGTAATTTTTTTTCATGGACATTTTTTCAGGTTATTAGATAAATCTTACATTGAAAAAGAAAAGGACTTGTGCATAGCTAAGAAAAAAGAAAATCCTCAGATAAACCAAATAAAATTTGAAAAGTAGAAATCAAATATAGAATGTGACAAGTATATCATGAGTATATAAAACATTATATGCTCATAATATACAATATTTATGCTAAAATATACTATATATATAATATATAATATATACTATATATATATAATATACAATATATAATATGTATGATAAATATACTATATATAATATACTATTACATAATTGTCTGTTATTCTTTCCTGTGAGTGGAATCAAGGAACAACTAACTTTTTCTGATACACCTAAGGACATTACATATTCTGGCATCATGACTGAAGTGCATTTGCAAATGACCATGGATTGGATCTAGATTTACACACGAACACAAAGGGGAAAGGGGAAAAAAAAAGATCACAACAGAAGAAAATCAAAGAAAAATCACCTTAGAAGAAAATCAAGACTGTGTGAAAGAGGGAGGGAGAGAGAGATTAACTTGGTGGACTACACTAAATTTTTATCCATTTTTATTTCATTTTATTTCTTTTTTTTTTTACTTTCTCACTTTATCATTTATCTCCATGCAAGTTTTTGACTCCAGTAATAACTGTAATAAGTAATAAGTAGTTTTCACTTCAGTCCACATAACAGAATTTTCCTCAGGTCTCTAGGACTCTTCTCAATATTCTAGCCAATCTCACCAGTGCTGTGGTCTGGACTGTCTCAATTCTTCCACAGATTTCCAGTTGCTTCAGCCTCTTTCCAGAGTTTTGGGGATTGTTCCAAGGGTGCATCAAAAGTTTACCAAAAATATCAACTGAGAGGTCACAGGGAAAACAGGGACCTTCTTAAGATGCTGCATATTATTTCCAAGATTATGTAATGCTCCAATTATGGTATTTGCATTTTTATTGACTTATACTACGAAGCTTATTTCATGAACAAATCTAAAGATTATTATTCCATTATGTTGTTATTATGATTTTTCTCCTTATGAGTTTTTCAAACCAACACTAGCTGGTGGTTTTTCACTGGAGTCTGAGTGACAGCAAGTCTCATCAGGTCTTCAGGACTCTTCTCAGTATTCAAGCTAATCTTAGCTATGCTGTTGTCTTGATGGTCTCAATTCTTCCTCTGATTTCCACTTTTTTCCAAGACTTTGGCAACTGTTCCAAGTGCACCAACTATAATTGGTCTCACTGTCACCCTTGTGTTCCACAGTTTCTTTTAGTTCTCTGGTAAGGTCCAAATATTTGTTTGACTTTTTTGGTTTCTTTTATTTTCACTCAATGGTCTGCTGGAATGGCAAAATCCACTAAATGACAAATTCTTTTTTTCTTGTTAATTGTCTTCTGGTCAGGATTAAGTGATCCGTTTGTATTTTAAAATCCCAGTGAATTTTATGGGTCTCATTATCTAGGATGGAATCTGGTTTGTGCATTTACCATTTGGTAGTGTAGTCAAATTTTAATCTCTTGCAAAATTCCCAGTTGATCACTTTTTTTACCAATCATGTCTAATTTTAAATTCTTTTTGTCCTAGTTTGTTGGATTCGCTTATAATGTTTCATCTCTTCACATAACATACACTTGCTATTCTGTTACATATAATCAATTTTGGTTTTATAATTTGTCCTTATAGAATTGTTTTGTGCTGTTTATCATTTTTACAGACCTTTATCCAAAAGCTTATTTCATATAAATAAAGTTGACGACTTTTCCCAAGCTACTACACTGAGGTGTAAGGGAGGGCGCTACTCCTTTCCCTGGATTGCTCCACTTTACCTTTGATACATACCTTATAAGGCTGAGTGTTAAGCAAGGAGGTACCAAGTACCATTTTTTGAATCTTTAGTATGACACAACCTGGGATTAAACCCTGGTCGCCTGGGCTACTGGTAAACACTCTACCCACTTGGTCCATCAGGGAAGTGGGTAGAGTATTTATCCATATTCATTTGATATACATTATTATTATTATTATTGGCCTAAATGCTTTCTTGGCCATTAAACTCAGTGTTGAATCATATCTTATTCATAGAATTTATATTAGAATGAATTGCAAGTAAGCAAATTAGGGGAAATACTCTATTATTAATACTTAAGTTATCTACTATGTGAAATTATAATATGAGTGAGAGTGAACTCAGAAACCACACTATTAAGTTTCAAATTGTTCTGAAGAATTCTAATATTGTTTTGTTGACAAAAAATCTATGCTATTTTTGCTGTTTTATAGCAATATGCATGCAGAATTCTGTTCATTATGCTATAGATTACTATATTCATCATATTATTATTAGTTCTATTCAGCTGTGCTTTTTGTCTCATATGTTATGATGTTGTATACAAGTATTGAGAGATTCTGTAAATTTTGGAAGACTATTGTTTTTCATTTTATTTCTTCTTTCTTTCTATACACTATTCATTGAGTTTTCTTTCCCTTTGCTAATTGTTCTTTAATTCTTAGTTCATGCAAAGATTTCCAATTTTTTAAAAATCCACTTTGCTTCCTTCAAAATGGCCAGAACCTTTGTAGATAAGTTGGAAATAATGGATTCAAATCTCAAACAACACCCAATTTGATGAATAGAAAATGTGTCATTTTACTGCAAGATAACACCTGTTCTCATGTTGTAAACATATCTTTGCTAAAGTTGAGTCAGTTGAATTCAAAACATACATTGTTCTTCATGGTAATAAAAATGGCAGCCTGAATAAGTAGCATTAAAAGAAAAAGAAATAAAGCAAGTTAGAATGAAAACATGAAAGAAAATATTAGTCAAAGTTACTCTGAGGGTCATTCAATTAATATAGGGAATTTTTTTAAAAAAGCTAAATAAATTTCTTTTTCCAGAATTTTTTTCTTACATGTGAACTATGTATTGTTTGGAATCGGTTTATAGCAACAATTATTTTAATCTCGCAAAAATATTTGCTTTGAGTCTATTAAAAATGGTGCCAAATCAAACAGAGTGCTCCAGGATTGAATAGAGGTCTGTCATAAAAAATTTGATGGTTGAAAAATGCAAACCATGTGAAATTTACAGAAGAATGTGTGATGAGTATGGAGAAGCATTTTTTGTCAAAAAATGTTTACAAATTGGTTAATCATGGGTTTGCTACTACTACCCTGAGTAGAAAAGACAGTCCATGGAATGGAATGGAAACACCCTGACTCTCTGGTAAAAGAAAAGTTCCAGGCATAGTGGTCAGGGAAGAAGGTCGTCCCGACAGTGTTCTAGAACATGAAAGGACCCATCACTATTGATATCCTTGAAAAAGATGAAACTGTAAACAGTGCTTCCTATTGCCAACTCCTGGGGCAAAATTCACCTCATTTATGGAGATACCCTCATAATAATAATGACTGACAATACTTCATCTAAAAAATAAAAATGAATAAAAAATAACCCTGCTTATTCATGAAACCATTTTTCTATGGATTACCATTTATTGCAAGCCTCTACTTCAATTCCTTGTGGGAAAGAGCATTTCTATTCAAAAGCAAATCAAAGAACTTTTTAATGAATTTATTGGACTTTTATTTAAAAAATTCTTTCTGAAGTGAATTGACAATTTGCTGTCCAGATGGAATAATTTCATACAATTAAAAAAAATTTTCTGTAAATATCTTTCCATCAATTTTATATAGATTAACTTGATGTTAAAAAACACTACATTTGATGTATAATAGTTTTTAGATTTGCATGTATATTTCATACATTAAATGTAATAAATATTATGAGACAGAGAAAATCACAAAGAATTCATAATTCTCATCAAAAGTGTATGTGGATATTGGAGTGTATGCTAGAAAGAAGAAAGTAAACATAAGAAAAATGGAAAATAAAGAAAAGAAGTTTACAAAGGCAGGTTAAGATAGAAGACTGTAAGAAAGTTTATTTTGGTTTTTGTTTGTTTATATTGGGTGGGGGGAATCTATACTCAGAGTGTAGATCTCAGAAGCCACTGACAGTGAGTTCAGTCATCAATCAGTACATCTAAAGGATGTTTTTATCTGTTATTAAAATATGAAATTTAGCTGAATAACAACCAAATAGGATAAGGAGAAAAGAGACCCAAAAACAGCTTTTTTCATTTTCATCTAGAGACCCTCATTTCATTTAGATATTTTGCCCCCACCTTTTTTTATATATCAATGTAGATAGATGGATAGATAGATATGAATAAAGAGAGAGAGAGAGAGAGAGAGAGAGAGAGAGAGAGAGAGAGAGAGAGCATAATGAGATAGATAGATAAATAGATACG
>CAUZXS010002282.1:0-30000 GCA_963585895.1 Sepioteuthis lessoniana
ATGTGTGTATATATATATGTATATATGTGTGTATATATATATGTATATATATATATATGTATATATATATGTATATGTATATGTGTGTATATATATATATGTGTATGTATATATATATATGTGTATGTATATATTTGTATATATTTATGTATATATATATGTACATGTATATATGTTTATATATATATATATAAACATATATGTTTTTATATATACGTATATATATATATATATGTGTGTTTATATATATGTACATATATATATATGTATGTATATATCTATATGTGTGTGTGTATATATATATGTGTATGTGTGTATATACATATATTTGTATATGTATGTATATATATATATATGTATATATAACGTATATATATTAATTTATATGTATGTATTTATATATATTTATATATTAATTCATATTTATAAATGTGTATAAAAATGTATATGTATATATATATATCAGTATATATATATATATATTTTTTTTGTAAAAATATATATGTGTATATATATTTATATGTGTGTACATGTATATATACATACATATATATGTATTTAAGTATATAGACATATATATAGGTATTTGTGAGTCTATATATATACATATGATGTTGAACAATAAAATTGTCGTCCAAGAAAAGATGACATTATTCCCTTTTCGTTTAATGAAAACTGTTTTTTTTTCCTTTTTTTGTTGTGGTCCTTTACTAGTTGGCCAGTTCTGTACAAATCCCAAGAGCTCTTTGGGAATTTTTTCATGTCTCAAAGTTAAACAATATTTAATGATCGAGATCGGAGATGTGATTCTGTACAACTCATGCTTTTTACCCTTCTAATTTATGACAACAGCACCATTACCATTTCCCTCACATTGCACTTCTAGACGGTTCAACGCTAGAGACCACAGCTCAACGCATTGGACGACCCTTTGGAGGTTGTGGAGTCGACCGTCACCGCCAGGTTGACCCAGACCATGGATTTCATCGAAAAGGTCTTCGCAATCATTGATGAAACTCCCCAGCGTCGTATTCGGCTGATTGCCAGAGATTTAGGTGTCTCTCACACAACTGTGAATACATGTGTGAATGAGGACTTGAAGTGTAGGTCCTACAGGTGCCAGACATGCCAGATCTCGACTGAGAAGACAAAGAACCTCTGGCTAATCAATCTGTCAGCCCCCTCCCACCTCTTGCCCTGTCTTGAACACGCTGTACTACTTCGTTTGGTCATACGTTGAGAACATCACCCACATTCCCTCCCACAGCACCAAAGCTAGCCCTATCGACACCATCCGCCAAGTATTCGCCAAGCTCCCGCTGGTGCTTGTGGAAAAGGCATGCTCCCAGTTCTGGATCCATATCGAGGCGGTGATTGAGGCTGAAGGTGGCTACATTGAATAGATGTCAGCTCTACTACATAATCAAATTACCTGAATTGATTTTTTCAATATAAGTTTTGAAATAAAATCGTAGTGTTGTTTTCTTTAGGACGATAATTTTATCGTTTCACCCTGTATAGTCTCGTTCAGGATTTGACGAAATGTTTGAGGCCGTGCACGAGACTGGATCAAGTCCAGCCGAAAAAGCAGAACAGTAAAGAAAAAGATCACTGAGTATATATTCGCCCATGTTACGTGTATTGAGCTGTGGGTCACTAGCTGGCAAAGCCAACCTGTCTCTAGAAGCCGAAATGTAAGACAATGAGTTATTGGAAGTCGAGAGTATCTTTAGCTAATCCTTGTGTGACGGCAAATTGACTAAAATCCCAAAACGGGACTTTATTTTCGCACGTGTGAAGACGGAGCAGGTTGGCACTTGATCCCCTATAGAATAAGTCCTCGTTCAGAGTTTTTCTCTCAGGCATATAAGAACTGGCATATTACGTGAGGGATTAATTTAGGGCCAGACTGTCCGCCGCTGGCAAGGGGTTCCAAATTTCACACTATCACACACCCACCAGGCCGCTAAACTTCTTCTCCCCAGACAACAGAAGATATGAGCCTATAGGTTTTAGTCGTAATAATATTATATTGTAGTAGTCGGCAACTCCGGTTTCCCGTGTGATATTTCTAAGGAATTAATAGGACAATTCTAAGCAAGAAACATAAGGCGAATAGAAGCTGAAAAGGAAGCATGAAGTAACAACATAGACCACGTGGTAACATAAAATATATGATTCCTTTACTACAGTTATATACACTTTCAAAGTGTCAAAACATATAATAATTGGACAGTCCACGAATATAAATGTCTTCTCTTGACTTTTGTTTTTCTTCAAATCAAAGTTACTTATCTTATTTTTCGACGGGGTTCCACTGGAGAATCTTTCTTCTTTCACGGGCTAATAGACTTTGTTCTATTTTTTTACACTGGCTTGAAGAACCTGGGGTCCCTCGTGTCTCAGTTATTCTTTTGTCTTCAACCCGGAGTAAAATGGCTATGGTTCGTCTGCCACGAGCCCTGCTCAAAAAACTAACCTTCTTATTATTTACTTCCGCTGAGGGGAAGAAGTCCCCACTTCCGTTTTGGGGTCCCAGCCAATCATTTGGCTTCTCTCTTCTCCCCCTTGGTGTCCGGCGACCTGAGGTTACTAAGTACCAACACCTGTTGATACCCCTCTGTGACCTACATTCTTCCTTAACTGTCACTTTTTTGACGGGTCGCCACAGTTCATTCCAACGGGAGGATAGTATTAATCTTATTTCTATCGTCTCCGTGGGCTATCACGTGACACTTGTCATGTGATCAGCTCCAAATACACCGTTTATCTAGCGTGGGACAAAATCAAAGGTATGGACGTAGTTAGGAGTATAAATCACGTGACTTTCCTGACCCATAGGTTCCCGAAACTAACGATATTTACCTAACCCCTCCGCTCAGGCAGGATATGACACAAGGTCAATTTTTTAAGCGGAGTTTAACAGGTTTGAATTCAGAGTTTTCCTTCTCCTAGACTAGTTGCCTCACCAAGGCTGAAGAACCTAGTCTGCCCTACTAGTTACCCATAGCTGGAGGGAGAATAATTGGATTCATACCTTTCCCAAGGGTATTAGTGCTATGTGAAATGCAATCAGTCTCGTCCAGAGTTTGAACTCGTGTCGCCGTGTCCATTTCCTACGACGATAACCATTACTCCACGGGCACCTCCAAAACTAACTAGTTTACTGACGTCCACTAAGTGCGTCAGTATCCTCTTTTCTAGAATTTTTTTTTTTTTTTAATCACGGCCATTTTTAAAATATATGAGTGTAAATCCTATATAACTACGAGGAGCACAAACGGTTGATCAGTGGAAATCTTAAGGTATTTGGACTGGTCTTATTGCTCAAAGCTGGCTACACCAAGAATCCTTGTTTTCTATGTCTCTAGGACAGTCGGGATGAAAATCAACATTTATGTCGGACAAGAGTGGCTGTCAAGACAAAATTCTAAATCTGGTTTGCATAATGTTCAATCTAACCCTCTCGTTGAACTTAACAAAATACTGCTTCCAACCTTACATATCAAGTTAGGAGTAATGAAGTTTGTAAAGGCAATTGACAAGGAAGGCAGGGGATTTGTTTTCCTCCGGAATAAGTTCCCACGGGTAAACATGGAGAAACTCCAGACTGGTATATTTGACGGCCCTCAAATAAGAGAACTCGTGATAGACCCAATATTTGACGAAGCACTGAATGAAGATGAACTGTCTGGCTGGCAGGTAGTAGTTACAAACTTCTAGAGAAACCACCGGAGTGCGGGATAAGAGAAAAAATTTAAAGAGCTACTGAAGACTTTCTGCCAACTCGAGGCAGGAATGTCAATCAAAGTGCACTTTCTGCGGTCACACTTGAAAATTTTCCAGGGAACTGTGGATATTTGAGTGAAGAGCAGGGTGAGCGCTTTCACTAGTACATTTTGTATTATGGAAGAGTGCTACCAAGGCCGATGGGATGTAAACTTTCTCGCTGACTACTGCTGGTGCTTAAAACGAGATGTGGTGACTGCCAAGCACAAGAGAAAATCCTGAAAAGACCTTTCACCGATGAACAGCTTTTTTTGCGTATTTTTCACTTTACTATGGCACACAGTCAGCATTTTGCAAAAATATCAACCCTAAATTTAGCATTATATTTTTAATTCAACAAGAAAATAGTCATGATACTGTTCTATGCATTTGAAGTAAGAGCTTGTATCTTAAAAATTTGATCTGATTAGAAAAAATGAGTATGATTTTTGGATTCAGCGTAAGAACACCCTTGAGTGAGTTCCAGTCTCATTGGGCGCCCCATTCATTCGGCTTTGTGCCACATCGAAGCAAAGAGCTTTGTAAATTACTATTCGACCTTAATGACACCACTGTTATCTTTGCTTTTCTACCATAAACCCATTTTTCTAAACCCGGATGTTGATCTCAGTACTTATTACTCACCTGGATTTTCTTGTCTACAGATCAAATACCCCTTACTTATAAATGTTGTATCTGCAAATGTGTTGGAATTATTTTATTTTAATGGGAACATCTTCACGGAAGGGAATTTTATGGTTGTCACCACTGGAAGGAAATAACGGGATTTTTTGGAACTGATACCGCCTGCTGAAAGAATAACTCTTTTCGCTCAAACCAAGAGGTTGTCAAAACGTCAATTTTAGCAGTCCTGTGAATTTTCGCAGGATGTGCTGGATTTTGATCTTTGCTGTTCCCTACAGTAAAGGAAAAATAGTGAATGGGGAGTAAATCCGTCAAAGAATTTTGCTGCTGTGCTGGACCACCTTTGGAGAAATATGCTGTTACCTATATCTGTGAATTTATGCTGTCTTGACTTTAACCATGATGTGTTCCAGAACTACTCTACTGTGCTGTATTCTTCCAAGCGGAATATGCTTTTACCTATATCTGTGAATTTATGCTGTCTTGACTTTAACCATGAGGTGTTCCAGAACTACTCTACTGTGCTTTATTCTTCCTAGCGGAATATGCTTTTACCCATATCAGTGAATTTGTGCTGTCATCGATGCGACCATGAGGTGTACAATTAAATTTGCTGTCCTATACAAGTGCTGAAAGAATTGCTGAATGAATCCTCATGTGTCTGCATTATTCGCTGTATTCTTGACGGAAAAGTGAACAGGTTTTCCCAAGGGATGTTTTTCGCCTAAGAGACTCTTCCAAATCTTTTTTTCCAATTATACAACACTTTTTTTTTTTAGTTATAAGTACCGGTACCTTTGTTTGTTGACGCCATATCAGTTCCTTGTAATTCATCAGTGACCCAGTGTTTTTCAAAACAATTTATATTTTAGTGTATGTTTGATTCACATACACTATAAGTTAATTTGTTGTTTTTTATGTAACACTGTGTTGTATATTGACCTCCGACCCGGCCAAACATGCCATTCCAAAGACGGCGGAAGTTGCATATTCCGTTGGCCAGTTATGGGAAGAGATTGAGTGGGCGTAAAACAATAATATAACTCGGTGCACAGGAAGTTCGAGTCAATTGGAGATAAGATGCTGTAGAGTGAACCACCACCCAGCAGAGGGGGTCTCAGGACCCCCGATTGAGCAGTTGGAGTTCAGATCAGTTGGAGAGAAGATGCTGGAATGAGGACAATCTCCCAGAGAGGCTGGGCCACCAGGTCCCCGGTTGAGCAGCCCAGGATAACGAGAAAGAAACGCTGTTATGGCCATAAGAGTGGGGGTCAATATGTTGCAGTTCTGTTCAGTCTCCAACTCCCTCTCACACACAACCCTTTCAATAAAGTAAGAGGTATATTTTTCTAAAGAACTGTGTCGCTCGTCTTCATTACGTCGCTATGTTTCTGCATGCATTTGCATATGAGTATGTTACAACTGAACAAAATAGCAACACTTATTTGAAGAACAACAATGAATGGTTTATTTTTACGACAGAAAATAGACTTGTGTCTGAGTAAGAAAAGTTCTTTTGGGTATCAGGTAGCAGCAGTGTCGCAGGTGGCAGCGTTAGTTCTTTAGTGAGTGGCAGGTAGCCGCCGTTATCTACTTTAGTGTGTAGCTGTAGCGGCAGTTATCTTCAGTGAAGATCGTTAATGCTGGAGCGTCCGTAGAAGAGGGTGGGAGTGTGCTACTTCCAAAAAAGGCTAGAAAAAATAGTTCTTTAGAGGAAGATGGAATCAATGCGCTCTGCCCGCTGATTGGTCAGTGTGTCGCCGAATCGCTTAGCAGGGGCATTGATTCGCGAGAGAAAATAGATCTGTGACTGCTACATCATTATTGTTACTTGATTCAGTTTTTTTTTTTTTTTTTTTTTTTTTTGCTAGTCGCTAAAATAACAATTAATTTTAGCAACAACTGTTTTTCTTCAAAACGTTGTAACTCCTTTTTATTTATTTTTACTTACTTGGTAATAAATAGTTCTTAGTTGTACGCACGAGGTTTTTTTTCAGTGTTGTTTTTATTTTCCGTGAAAGGGTTCGCAATTATTGAGCTATTTATTCGTTCTGTTTTGCTATTTTTTTTTTTTTTTTTTTGAGTTGCTAACCTTTATCATGGCTGACAAAACTGTTGAAATTAACCAAGGCTTTGAATTTCCTAAAAAGAAGGTTAGATAGACTCTTGATAGCATGTAGCCCAGACAAACGGAGTTTTAGCAGATTTTATAATGAAATTAGCCTTTTTTTTTTTTCAAAGTGCTGTTTTATTTTCCTTGAAAAGATTCATTTTTTTTTTTGTTTTTTTTTTTAACCTTTTAGAGGAGAGATATATAAAGAAAGTAGAAGAAGATCAACTGACTCGAAAATCGTACTCCCTGGTTGATATCTGGGATGGAAGAAATAGAAAGAAACGATAATAGATTCAACAAATGAGGTGAAATTCTAATACAGAAATATACTGGAGGGTTCTTTATTTTCATAAGGACAGAAAACTTACGAAGATGGTTGAATTCTCGGTGAGTGTTGCTGTCTTTCGTGTATGTGTAAAGCAAGACGACTTGGTCCAAAAAGGATATGTTCTAAGTGTTATCAGTGCTTGGCCGTGGAGGCGAACGAGATAAACTACTTCGAATAAAAGACACTTGAGTAACAGTGAGAATGAAAAACTAGCCCACTGTTGAATGCAGGGTGTTTTTATGTTTTTGATGGGATCAAGCAAACGTCAACAGCTTAAGTCTGTGGTGATTTCTTACTGGCCAAAAAAGTAATAAATTCCTTGCCATATGATTGTTCACTACTACCTTCAACCTAGTCGGATAGTACCGCAAACGGCCGACAGACTGTTCTATTTTTTGACAGCGATAAAGAGTTTATGAATTACGACGATATTTTACTAAACAAACCTAATTATAATTTTGAAGCTACTTTAAAAAAAGAAAATGCTACGGCTTTTTTGGGTAAAATCATGGTTATCAGCACGGAAAATAGAATAGACAAGTCGGGTTTAAATTCCACCTGTGTCTGTTTACGTTCATTTAGATATTTTATTTATAGATGGGATTAAGCGGACTAAGCTCACTAGTCTAAGTGGATAATCATTATAGGCGTACAACTCAAAAGTCCCTGATACTGTCTTCAACCTTGTTTTGGCAATTGCTGTGACGTCACTAATAAACTGTATAAACCCTAGCCCCTTTTTCTGGACAACATTCTTTATGCGGAGAAGAGAGACAACTGAATGCGTACCTACTGGTATTCTGTACAACCTTCTCAAGACTGGTTCCCAAATCTAGGCTCAGATCCCACCAGACTAATGAATACCATCGAGCATGTGCTATGTGGGGTGCTGACTGAAAGTCAAGGGCAATGGGCAAAGCTGTGTTGCCTTTTGATATCTGACTCCATAATTAGGTTATTTTATTTTACCCCACGTTGGCTAGTCGGTGTAACGCCTTGCCCAAGAAAGTCCCAAAAAGAATTATACAAAAGAAGACAGCAACAGATAGGAGACGAAGACGTTTCTTTTATATTTCCTGGGTTCAACAACCATTCCATGGGTGGGAGAGTTTTCCCTGAATACAATTGAAATGGTTGAATCCCCCTGTTAAGGTGTCTAAAATACGTTCATCGTTTCTTGCATATGACAGTCCTGATTTGGTATTTAAAGCTTCCATAAGGGTTAGTTTCTTTTGGCAGTTTGTCAAAGTCCAGTTGTTTTAGTTTGTAGTTCCATTTCGTAGTCTTTTATATTCCAGTATACTGTTAACCGAGAGATAGTCCCTCCTGGGTGAAAGGGACTAACCAACGCCTAGTCCAAAGACATACGCATGGCACCCAGACACCAATCGGCAATGATGTTGTCAAATCGCCGGTCACTGCCTGAAAGAGAATGAGCCTGTCCCCCCTTGTCAGGAGGCTGCTTTTTTTCTTTACGCATGTGTCATCCCTTTTTCCTTTCCGGGACCTCTGGGAGTTTCTGCAAATTTAATAGTTTTCTTCTTTTTTTAATTCAATTTAAAATTATTTATTGATTTATTTATTCGTTCCCTACAGCTACACATCATAAGAAATGTCTATAAATGATTATTTATATGCATTTATTTAATTACTATCATAACTTTTAATCAAATTGTTGCGAAGAAAACTATTAATAATCCTGTCTTTGTATACAGGTGTATCACACTAAAAGTAACACTTTGCAACGAAACTGTTGACATCTCAGTAATGTGAGAAAGATATACCTTTGTGAAAGGTATGCATCCAACTATTCTCTCTCCGGCTATGAGTAGAAGGTAAGACAGACTTGGCTCTTCAAACTTTGCATGGCAATCGGTCTAGGAGAAAAACAACTCTGAATTTAAACCTGTTTGACTCCGTTTGACCTTTTGGTGCGGACGGGTTTATAAATACGTACATAATACACAAACAAAATATACCAATGGTATCCCGTGAACAGATAGTACATGAAAGGGTTACAAAATTGCAAAAAACATCCCTTGACTTTGACGGTCACAGTTATGTGGGCTTTACGTCTCAGTGATGTTATATTCACATATTCTGTCCTACAAGCGTGAGGAGGAATCATTGGGGAGACTTGCTGGCACATGTTCCCCTGTTTTAGTTTGAAACATGCAGTCCAGGGTGGAGGGAGAGAATTCTCTAAAACGGTAGGAGTCAGCCCTTCATTTTGAATGACGAGAGGGTTGATGGACCCATCAAACCACAGGATGCCTGTTGCTGCGGAAAAGGAGGTAGAAGGTGGGACTGCTAGCCCGCTGATCTTTCTCAGTCTTGGGGACGAAGCAAAAGATGAAGGCTCGGATTTGACGAGGAGAGAACCCTTGCCGACAAAGCAAGGATTTCAATTTCAACAACAAAAAAGCGGGGGGATTTCTCTGCTCTCACCCAGAGCTAGACGTCGCGTTCCATCCAAGGTTTCAAAAAAAGGGAAAAAGGAAAATTTCGTAGAAGAAAAACAAAAACCATTGATTACCAGTCATCCCGGAAAGGAACTCCGTTGGTCGAAACCCCCTACCAGAATCGACATTTTTCCTCCATCATAATCCTAGCACGTGCGCGCAGCAAGAAACCATTTTGCCCTAACAAGAAAATTTTTATTAGGTATGTCCTAAAACTTTAATACCAACAAAACAGGAAGGGAGGTATTCCTAGGTAAATTTCAATCTCCCGTTTTTTGGGCTTTAAAGGACTCAGCCGAATTACCGACCAAATCCCGCCAAGAAGGCGCATAGACATTCTGTTGCTTTTAATTTTGTTTTGATTCGTTTTTGGTTTTGTTTTGTTTTTTTGTTTTTTGTTTTTGCATTAATAAATGCGCATTGTTGTTCATTAAGCTGGCCTTGTGTTTGTTGTTTTTGTATTCGAACAACTTCAGTAAGGAAGAAATTTTAGTTATAAGTTTATCGTGTTGCTAAAACAAGTTTTAATTACGTGCTTTCCCCACGTGGACTGAAAGGAAACATAAGTGTAACAAACACAGAATATAACAGTGACGAGGAGAAACACAACGCCTATCATCGGGAGAGAGGACTATAGTGTTTACTGTTCAAAGAACAGACGCTAAAAGATCCGTCTTCACAGTTTAAAGAACGGAGATGAAAGAGATATAGATGGATTCTGAACTTCTCATGTGACCAGGTGTCCAAAGGGAGACAATTATTTATTGTCTCCCTAAATTTTGTATAAATCATTAGTATTTCATAAGAATACTTGAAATCACACAATCGTGTGGACATTTATTTGTATTAGATATTTAGCGTTATTTTTTTGTTGTTGATAGCGAGAGGGAAGTTTGTTCCTGTTAGCGAGGATAAGTTGGTTGTTAGCGAGGAATAGTTGTAACGTATCTGTGTGTTTACGTTGAGTTGTTTCCTCGCTAAGTGTTGTTATTCCCTCGCTAGGTTGTGAGAAATAAAAGGAGGAGGATGAAGAAGATAAGATGCCGAAGGTCGAGAGGTGTTTTTAGGAATAGTTTGGTTTTTTTTTTTTTGCAGCATGGAATATTGGGTTTTCTTTTTGGTACTTCAAGACTCGTGGAGAGGTTGTGAGTATTGAGACGAAATTGAGTTATGAGAAGTTGAGAAGGTTGAGATGGCAGCGTGTGTCGCCGGACGTGTGAGGGGATTGAACTTTAGAGTTACCGTGTAGTTTCGTGTGTCTGGTATTTTGGGGGAGGAGAGTATGCTTTGTCCCCATTAAAGTGGCCCAGAGGTGAATTGATAGCGTGTCGAGAGCGGAATAAAAGCATCGCGTTGACATAGCCAATTTTGTGGTGACATAAAGTTGTGCCTGTGCGAGGCATGGAATGTATCTAATTTATATTCAACTGGGATTCCTTGCAAGGAATCCATGAATTAGATAGGTTCCCTCATGTGTCCATGCTGTTGCTAGAAGAACCGCAGAGAGACGTCCGCACTGGGCGGCGTTGTCCAGCTAAAGAGTTGCTATTGCTATTGAAGAACGGCCAGTGTGACGTCTGCACTGGACGGCGTTCTCCAGCCAGAGAGATTGGGTTTGGCAGCTTACCCAATTTGCTGGCCGGAAATGAAGGTCCAGGATGAATAGGATAGGTCATCCTGATTGGGTGAAATTAAGTGTCGAATTAAATTGCGCGCCAAACTAAAATACGAATTTTCCCTTCCACTATAGATAGGAATACTTGATACCATAACTGTGTGTAAAAATATAAATATAAACGTACAATGTACGCGATTCCCTAACCCCTTTGTATAAAATAAACCCAGACAAGTTGACATACCGTTAAAATCAATTATTTTGATTGTTATTTTAGTCCAATCCTTTTCGGCTGTTACTCTCTCCGGCTTTCTTCAGGATTCTGTTATAGAGGATAATCATCTGTGAATTTCGAACTGAAGCTGTTTGATATTTTTGTATGCGTGTTAGTGTACCGCAGCAAAAAATAGCATTTCGTAACGAGATTTTTGACAGCACAATAGCGTTAGAATGCTACACCTTAAAAATAAAGAAAATTCTGATCCAATTTTCAATTTGGTTATACCGGTGTTCAACTAGTTCATAATGACTTCGCAAGGGAGAAAATCATTAAATTCTAATAACACAGTACTTCCCCTTATCTATATATTTGTATTTATAGTACAATTTCTATAAATAGGGCGTGAATTAACATCGATCAACTTAAGATGGAGGTAAAATATTGTCATTTTGTTTATGTATTATTAAAAATATTGCCGGTTACTCTAAAAAATCTATCAATCGGTAATGAAATGATATGGAATCATTAGAAATTCGCATCTTTTAATCATTCATTTTGCAATCTTCAGTAAATCAGATGAGTTAAACTTGGTTTGCCCATATCACAGTTTTCAGCAAGATTCATCGATTTTAACTGAACCTATTTAACTATGTGAAAATTAATGAGTTCAGGTTCGTTTAAAAATGTTATCTACAACTTAGAAGTCACATATTTAATGTATATGTATAGATTTGTCGATTTTAACTGAATCTATTTACATTATAATAAGGAACGCTTCTCAGTCTTTTCAGCTACACAATACTCGAAGGAAAAATACGTCCATTACCAAAGACGTAGATTTCACTACGGTCGGTTTTTAAGCGAGCTGCGTTCTCTCCAAAGTTACTCCGGCTATGTATCAACACATCACAGCGTGACAAAATGTATTGGTCGAGAAGAACTTTTTCTACGCCTTGGCAGATTGTAGGTGACGATCTCCGATAAAAATCCACGTGAACAATCTTACCCTCAGTATCTATAATCTGCTGGGGAAAATATCGTTTGGCTTCGCGGCGAACGTCTTCTGAATCAGCTGTAACGAAGATTTTATAGAGACTCGAGTCGTTGTATCGACGCAGGAAATCCCAGACGATATTTACACTCGATCTGGGATTTCTTATGTCATCGGCAGGCATCGTTGGATTACGTCCTAGGCGTATTTGGGCACATATCAATTTTGTAGAGTTTGTAACTTTAGACTTTTGTAGAAATGCTTGTAATTTTCGTGCAATAATATATCCAGGTTTGAAAATTTTCCCATAACTTTCGGCAAAAAACTGTGTATAAGATATGTTTGATAACCAATTTAATTGAGTTCTGTAGTTGTCATTTATTTTCAACAAATCATATAAATTATAGTTAGTTTGTAGATAGACTACATCGGCTTTGTACAGTTTGTTGAAATTTATCTTTCGTATTGTTTGAAAAGATTTCCGATTTAGAATTTGAACAGTTTGTTTACTTAGTTTGGTTATTTCTTTCCAAGGAACTTCCCATTGTACCTGGTTTTTATCTAAATATTGTCGGATATCACATGGTTTGGTTATAACCAAACTAAATTTCCGTTTCGTTAAATTTGCCAATAAAAACGTTGAAACAATTCCTACCTGCCTGTCGCCGAGACCACCACAAGTACCAACTGTGCAAGAATAAATTAAATATTTTTTTCTTTGCATTGTTTTTTTCGATTTGTTTTTTTCACTAACTTTAACAATAGCATCAGTTCTACTTGGTGTTGGAATCTTTAGTGATGTTATATGCAAATCTTTTCTTTGATTGGTCAAGGAATTGAAATTCCATGTTTGGCTTTGATTAGTCCAAAATTTAAAATTCGGAGCTTGGCCTTGGTTCGTCCAAAGATGAATATTTAAAGCTGGTATTCGTTTGGTGTAGACAAGCAACAGGTAAGGAACAAATAGCATGAAGACAACGATAAGAATCTGAAACAAAGAATAGTTATAGTTATTCATTTCGTTATAAATATTTACGAAAAAGATTATGTTTATATAAAATAAACTTTGCCTCTTTCAATACCTTATATAGAACGACTAACATTTGGGGCTGTAGAATACTTCGACTGCATCTCTACAGAGGGGTAAGACACCCGACCTGAAAGCGAGTGTCCTGGTATGACGCGAAACTGCATCTGATAGTCCTGGAGTTTTGAGGAATGTGGTGTACCACTTCATTGCCATTACTTCCAGGTTCACTCTGATCTGGAGTGGTAGAACCTGTTAGGGTCCCATCTATCGCTCAGATAGATCTGTTTAACTAATCAACTGTGTGCAAACAGATGACTGATTTTGGAGTGTCAGAGTTACATAGCAATACTTGTAACCATTTAACTGTGTGCAAACAAATGAGTAATGTTGAATAGGATTTATAACGTTAGCAACACTTTATACCATTTAAATGTGTCTAAACAAATGATTAATGCAAAATAGAAATATTAATGATAGGAATATTTGAAACTATTTCTTTGTGTACAAACAATCTACAAACCATTCATTTACAAATCATATAGATTAATATATATGAATAAACAGAACTTGGCATTAAATAACCTACAAGAGTTGATATGCCATAAAAGCCAACCAATTATTTATAGATGTGTTGATCAACTTGAGCAGATCTTTTTGAAAAATAAAAGACCTTCCATCGTTTTATCAGCATCAACAAATTGTACGTAAAAGATGAGAATGGCATTCTCATTGGTGGCCTCGTCTAGAAGTTAGCCCTGTCGGTGAGGCTTCGAATATTCTAACTGTATCTCGCTGCAGAAGAGTAACACCCACCTCCAAAGAAAAATAGAGGTGTCCTGAGTATGAAACTATACTAAGTTTGATAGTAACGCTCCGCTTTGAAGATTTAGGGAATGTAGACCCTTTCTTGCCATTACTCTCATGTCCACTCTCATTTGAATTGATAGTATCTGTTAGAGTCCAATCTATGAGGTAAACATATTTATTTACACACATTCATCGGCATATATACATATACCCTACACCTATGCGCAGACAGACACCTATACATATATTATCTCAGCTGCATGCATATATATGTATATATATGCTACGCCAACGTGCTTACATACTCATATAGACACGCTCGAACCTACATCAATATGAATTATTGGACCGGAATGTGTGCCAGGGACAAAAGAACTTATAGTGTGACAATCTGCGAACAAGTAAGCTTTTTTTTCTATTGTAATTTGAATTTATTTGTTGCTTTGATTACAGCACACATTTATCGATCTCACCACGTCAACAGAATTTTCGACTGCTCCAACTGGAATTTCTTAAGTGTAACACTTTCTTAATAGAACTCATCTACCATTCCAAACATCTTCATTATTCATTTAAACTTTTAAATGATACCACAAAATTTATCACACTCCTCCATTGAAACTTGATTTATGTTTTGGATATTTTGCTACTTGTCCTAAATCAAATATGGACGAGTAGTATAGCATTCACATTATGTCTGAACCGTTAAACACATGGAAAAAACACATCTGGTCAATCAGTATGACTAAAAGCTATTGAACCAGTGGTCAACCTGAAACCATGGCTCTTTTTGGATGGTTTCAATCTGATTACCAAAACGGTTCCAGAAGTTAAAAATGCTTGTCAGTGAGAAACGCTTGACGTTAGCGGTTGAAATGCTTCATTGTGATCACTGATTCCTCGTATGCAGCAGTGGGTAATGAAAGAAAAGTGTCTTCAAAGTAATAAATAATGTACACATAAAAGTGTGGTCACGTTGTTATTCATCTTCTCCTCAGAGAAAAACTTAGAACAACGGGAGATGACAACAGAAGTCAGCGAACAAGATCAAAGAAAAAGATATGAGGCACCCGTCGACTGTAAAACGAAACGAAATGTAGAGATGGATCGTGGCCGATCGTCGAGTAAGGATTATATATAATATATATCTTGAATGGGTAAGCAACATTGCCACACGAATTAATGTTTTCTGCAATGTTTCTATGTTTTTATATTGTATTGAGTTTATTTTTGTCAGTTATAAAAGGTTTTTTTGTTGTCTGGTTAAGTTTTTTTTAACAAAGTATTTACCGGCTCATTGGCAAAGTGGGTAGAGTATTCGCCAAGGGTCTGGGAGACCTGGGATCAATCCCAGGTCGCGTCATACTAAAGACTTTAAAAATGGTACTTGATACCTCCTTGCTTAATACTCAGCAATATAAGGTACGTATCAAGGCTAAAGTGGAGCAATCCAGGGAAAGGAGTAGCACCCTCCCCAACACCTCGGTGTAGTAGCTATTTAAAAAGGAGCTTTCTGGTCGCCCTCGACTACGGTCGCCAACTTTATTTACTTTACTTATTTACATTGCAAATTTTTTTTTTCGAAACTGATATATCGCAAGTGTTGAGATAGGTTTTCTGACTGATTGATTTTTTTAACGGCATGTTAACCCGTCAAGGGTTATTTTAAGCTTAAAGATGAGAGAATCGCTTTCATATTTTACAATTTTGGTGTAGTTGTTTCGGAAGAGGTATTATTATTTTTTTTATTTTTGCACACAGTCCTATCGAATACAAATAATTCTATGTGACCCATAGAAGACACCCTAACTGATACTACATCTCCGTGTCACAGTGGACATGGGAGTAATGACAATGAAGGGGTGCTCCGCAGATACAGATTAGTATCATACTCAGGACACCCCTTTTGAATTAGTTTTTGGAATGCTAAAGAATATCTACGAAAAAATATTCGTTATTTTTTGTTTTATTTTATTTTTTAACATTCTATATAGCTTGGTTTGGAGGTGCCTGTGGTGTAATGGTTATCGTCGTAGGAAATGGACACGGCGACACGAGTTCAAACTCTGGACGAGACTGATTGCATTTCACATAGCACTAATACCCTTGGGAAATGTATGAATCCAATTATTCTCCCTCCAGCTATGGGTAAATAGTAGGACAGACTTGGTTCTTCAGCCTTGGTGAGGCAACTAGTCTAGGAGAAGGAAAACTCTGAATTCAAACCTGTTAAACTCCGCTTAAAAATTGACCTTGTGTCATATCCTGTCCGAGCAGAGGGGTTGATAAATATGGATAGGTATATAGCGTGGTTTGGTTTGGTTTCTTTGTTTAATGGCATATCAACCTTCGTGGGTTATTTAATGCCAAAGCTATTGTTGTGCACAAGAAGTAGTGGTACTATTTAACTCACAGCTGGGGGATAAAGGAGTCCATACCTTTTTCAAGAGTATTAGTTCGAAAGTGAATGCAATCGCGTGATTAGAGTTCGAACTCGCTTACTAAGATGTCGCAGTCCAACACGTTAGCCACTACGCCATGTTGCCCAGTCGGCTGAGGCTGTAGAATACACCGACTGCTTCTCTGCAGAGGGGTAAGATCCCCCCAAACGAGTGTCCTGGATATGACACTCAACAATCTGATGGTGAAGTTCCAGCAGTGCTGGAGCTTTGGGGAATGCGGAGTACCCCTTCATTGCCATCGCTCCCAGGTCCACTCTGGCCCGGAGTGGTAGCACCTGATAGGGCCCTATCTATGGGTTAAATAGAACTAACAGTATACTCATGCTAAAATGAATTGAGTAAACTGAATAGCTTGAAATATAAACGTTGCTTATGCTTAACTGAATTATTTCAAATAGAACTGTTTTTCGACATTAAAACTGTATTTACACTTAACTGAATTATTACATATAACTACTTGAATAGTTTGAAATGGAAATGTTTTTGACAATTAAACTGAGTACTTATGCTAAACTGAATTGTTTTAAATAGAACAGATTATTTACATAAAAATGGATTTGGCATTAAATAACCTACAAAGGTTGATATGCCATAAAACCAAACAAACCAAACCAAACCACTACACCCCGTGGACCACCCCACTACCTCAGTTGATTTTTAGTTGCCTAAAAGAAAAGTTACCGAACTTATATTTTGCGCCAATAGCAGCGCGCAGTACGTAAATTTTACTCTGTCAGAAGGACTACTCTGAATTTTGAATGAATACTATTTTAGGAAGATTAAAAGAGTCAAGCCCCCAAGCTCTGAATGGTGAGAAGGCATGGACTCCCAAGTACTGGAGGTGTGTCGTGTAACTTTATTTTGCTTTCGTATATAGCCTTAGACTCGCCCATTGACCGCGTGTGGAGAGTGTTCACTAATGGCACAGGAGACCAGTGTTCAATCCCAGGTTAATTCATACCAAAGGCTCAAAAAATAGTACTTGATGCCACTTTATTTAACACTTAACATTATAAGGCACAGATGAAGGATAAAGTGGAGTAATCCCGGGAAAGGGGTAGCACCCTGCTCTACATCTCGATGTAGTAGCTAATGAAAAAGGAGCCTTCGGGTCATCCTAGATTACGGTCGCCAACTTTACTTACTGACTCACCTATGACCAGAATAATGGATTTACCCAAAGAGAATATTAACCAAGACCTAAGCTGGTAGAGCGGAGAGCAGCAGCAGCAGCTGTAGTAAACACCTTGCCTGTCTTCGTGTACGTTGAACCAAAGAGATCCTCTTCAGAAACTTGGATACATTTGTGTAGCACCTCATATCTCCGTGTTGAGTTATTTATTTATTGACCCCTAATAATCGGTCATAACATTTACTTTATTTTATATGGCCTTATTTGACTACAACGGCATATCAACCTGTCTAGAATTATTTTATACCTGGAGGTTAGAGAATCGCGTTTATATTTACATTTTTGTATGTGCATGCGGCTGTTTTTCTGCACACAGTTTATATAATATCAAATATTCCCATATAACAGATTTATTTGACTCATAGATGGGACCCCAACGGGTACTACCGCCCCACCCCGGGTGAGAGTAGACCTGCGAGTTATGGCAATGGTGGAGTACTCCACACTGCATAGAACCCCAGAAATAGAGCCTCACCACCAGATGCAGTTTAGTCTTATACTCAGGACACCGAAACAAAGTAAATAAACTTCCACAAGATATAGGTTAAATACTTTAATATCAAACATTTACTTATATTGATATATTCAAGTAGATTTTTAGTTTTAACTTTTTTTAGTTTAAAAATCTCTCTAAAAATTACCAAAAACAAACTTGTTGTCACGTGCACAGAGCATTAAGGGAACGTGTGGATTGAATTTTGAAAACAACAAATTTTACTTGAAAAAAAAAAAAAAAAACAAGAAAGAAAAAACAAAACAAAACAAATGAACAAACAAAAACAATAATGAATGATTCACTTATTTTAATGATATGAACGCATCATCTTCCAAACATTCTAAAATCGAGAGGGAATTCCAACCCGTATCTGATTTTTATTACTATATTTTGAAAATTTAATAAATCTAGAATTTCATTCATGAAATGTTTATTTTTCTTTTAAGCAGTTGTCACGTGATGTCCCACTGAGACGATTGAAATATGATTACTACTATCCTCCTGTTTGAATTAACCGTGGCAATTCATCAGAGAATGACCGTTAAGGCATGATAGTAAGTTAGGTCAAGCTATCTGTCCTCAGTAACCTGACTTGGATGACATCTAGTAGCCCTAAGAAATCGCCCGACCAGGGGGAGGAAGAGAGAAGCCAAGTGATTGGCTGGGACCCTAAAACGGAAGTGGCACCTTCTTCCCGTCAGCGGAAATAGAAAAGAAAAAAGTTAGTTGTTGGACAGGGCTCGTGGCAGACGGAGCCAAAGCCAGTACTCCGGGTAGAAGAAGACATAAAAATACTTCGGATTGAAGAAGCCATTTTCTTCAAGCCAGTGTTAAAAATTGGATAAAGTCTATTAGCCCGTAAAAGAGGAAAGATTCTCCACAGGAACTCCATCAAAGAATATAAGATAAGTACCTTTGGGACTGTTTCTCCTTATACCCAATTTTATATACCCTCTCTCTCTCTCTCTCTCTCTCTCAATTTGAAGGAAAACGAAAGAAAAGAAAAGAAGAAAGACATTTATGTTCATGGACTGTTCACTTATTATATATTTGACACTTTGACGGTGTATATCCATGTGTAGTAAAAGATTCATGTATTTTAATGTTCCCACGTGGTCGAAGTTGTTCTTTGCAGTTCTGCTACGAATCTGTTATTTTCATGTTTCTTTTCAGCTTCTATTCGCCTTATGTTATCTTGCTTAAAATTGTCCTCAGCAGTCACATCGATACTGCTATATGGATGCACTACATGGACGCTAACAAAACGGCTGGAGAAGAAACTAGATGGCAATTACACAAGAATGCTGCGTGCAATCCTGAACAAGTCCTGGCAGCAACACCCCACAAGACACCAACTGTACGGCCACCTGCCCCCTATCACGAAAACTATTCAAGTTAGACGAACCAGACATGCAGGATACTGCTGGAGAAGCAGAGATGAACTCATAAGAGATGTACTCTTATGGATCCCCACACATGGCCGCGCAAAAGCAGGGCGACCAACTCGAACGTACATTCAGCAGCTATGTGAGGATACAAGATGTTGTCCTGAAGACCTACCTAGGGCGATGAACGATAGGGAGGAGTGGCGAGAGAGGGTCAGGGATATCCGTGCTACCAGCGCGATATGATGATGATGATAATATTATTACGTTTCAGCCGAGAGGTCCATATCTTCCATTGTCTAGGGGAGGAAGTCTAGTGGCCTTGGTGGGTGTGTGTATAGTGTGAAATTTGGAACCCCTTGCCAGCGGCGGTCAGTCTGGCCATAAATTAATCCCCCACATAATATGCCAGTTCTTATGTGCCCGAGAAAAAAACTCTGAACGAGGACTTATTCTACAAGGGATCAAGTGCCAACCTGCCCCGTCTTCACACGTGCGAAAACTAAAGTCCCGTTTTGGGATTTTAAAGAATTTGCCGTCACACAGTGTTCATAAAAATAAGAATGGTGGTTATTCTATTTGTTTTGTTCAATAAAGGATTTATTTATTGAATTTATTCTTTTGTGAAAAAAAAAAAATAACATACGAAACCTCTCATTTATCGCCTCTCAAATATCACCTAAAAGCTTGTGTGATTGGTCAAGAGCCATTGTCGGCAACCAATCAGAGCACACAAGACATATGACATTACGTTCTGTTTTGGGGTACAAATACAAACACAAGAGAGATATCGTTCTCTTACATACGCTGTAGACCGTCCAAGTAAGACGTTAACACGCCAGCGACTTATAAGGGTCGATGACCATGTAAAGTCGACCTCACAGAAGCAATAGACATTTGACAACCTAAGTGACAAAGATAAGTTTGCTGACATATTATTTTTCAACCTATTAAGTTCCGTTAACAATTCCTTAACAACTCTCGCTCTTCATTAATTTTTACACTTTACATTTTGTATTACGCTTGTAATTGATATTTTTAAGAATATATCGTTTTGTTGAAGTGTCGTGTCCTGTTTCCCTTGCCACTTCCATTTATGATTCTTTTGTCCGTCTAATAGCTTCATTTGTTCCAACGTCTTATCGATGGGGCTTAGAATATGCTAACTGTATCTCCTGCAAAAGGGGCAAGACACCCCCAACAAAAAAAAAATGAAATTTCCCAATTATGATAGTAAATTGCATCTGATGGTGAGACTCTAGTTCTGGAGATTTGGAGAATGTAAAGTACTTTTTCATTGCCGTTACTCTCAAGTCCACTCTCACCTGGGGAGGTAGTTCCTGCTGGGCCCAAATGGATCCGTTTAAAATTATTCGTATTCCATCGGACCGTGTGCAAAGGAAAAGCAAAAGCTCTTAACTACTCAAGAAATGTAAGAATTTAGAATGAATACGATTCCTTAATAAAAGTTTTAATGCATAAAATGACCCAAAACGGGTTGACAAGCCCTTAAATCATTCCTTTTTTATTTCAGGCATCGCCAGGCTCTTCTTTTTTTTTTTTTTTTTTTTTTTTTGGCTAGTTTTTCATAAATATTTCACTGTAAAAATTTCTTCTATTTTGTCAATGAAAATGGCGTAAAGCAGTTAGCATTAATTTACATGGAAAAAAAATCTTTAAACATTCTTGTATCTGCAAAACTAAGTTAGCGTTAGATTTTCGCCACAATTACAGAAAAATGGGATTTGAATTTTGATCGGGTCTGATAAACATAGGTTATTTCAAAAGTGTGGAAACAATAAAATAAAAAAAAATTCTCTATATAAGTTAATAATCATTATTTGTACGTCTAATGCAATTTCAGATAGTAGGGCAGAACCTATACTAATGTTAGTAAAAGATAACTTTCGAAAAATCGTGATACTTTTTCTTATATTAAATGATAAAAAAGCCATGTTTATAGCATTTATAAGTCGAAATAGGAGATAGCAAACCGGAGATTAAGTATAAATTTGTTTTAAATACAAAATTTTAAAAAAGGAAAGGATCTCAAACAAATAATAATAATTCTGCTTACCTTCCTTGTGAAATTCATATTTAGAAAAACAACTGTGTAGAAAATGTTTAACTTGTTAATCTGGTAGAAGGCTACAAGTGTAGGAGTTTCAAAGTCGATCAAACTCAATAAAATAACAGTAGTTTATATAGTTAAAGTATTAATGTATAGTGGGTCACAATGAATATAGAAAGTAATGTTGCTTGCGGCTATAGATGATAACGGTGGAAAAATCAATATGATTAAAGTAGATAAGAAGAGGATGAAAAAGCTAAAAAAAATAAATATACCTATTGCTTGAGCAAACTGAACAAAATGAATTCAGATATAAGAAATACAAGAAAGAGCTTATAAAGAATTGTATGAGGTAATGTCTAAAAGGTTCTCTTGGTATAAGTTGAGGTTCCTAAATAGAATGGATATTGTTGTGTGAAGACTTTCATCAAGACATAATATCGTGCGCAATACGATACGAGGCTTGTCGTGGCAAAATCCCTTCTACCGGGTAATGCACACACTTTTACGTACTTATTCTCAAGGCAGAATTGAAGAGAGGTTTGATTTTGGTGGGTTCTTTTTTTTTTATATGTTACTTTGGTCATAATGGCTTGTGCTGCGGTGGCCTCAAAATCAAACGGCATTCTTTATGGGTTGACAGTTAGACGAAACGTGGCTTGTCAGTCACATCGCTGTTGCCACTGCTAAAACACATTACCCACCACCTAACTGTGCTCACATCCACTATTTGGTTTCCGTAAACATTCAATAAGCTTCGGTGATCTTGTTCCATGTTGTGTGAGGTTTTTTATGTTTTTTTTTTTTTTTAAGTCGGCCGCTGGTTTTGGTTGAAACTGTAGAAACCACTGGTCAGGTTCACAAAGGAAAAAGAAGAAAGACCGACCTGTGTATAATGATTTTCTTCGGCTGAAATATTGACTTGATACACAATATTATCACGGTTACAATTGTTTTCTCAGAGGTTTAGCGAGGATTTTATTGCGCATGTTGTTACGTTGTTGTTTCTTTGCTAAATGTTGTTGGAATGTAAAGGAGTGAGAAGACGAAGATGCTGTAAGGTTGTTATGATGGCTTTAATGGGAGCGTGGAACAAAGGGTTTACATTTATGCTGCAAGTCTCGTAGGAAGGAAAGAAGGAAATGAAGTTGTCAGAGTTGAGAAGGCATTTTAGCAGCTAAATGCCTGAGCGAAAAGTGCATCGTTAGGTTAAGGCATTGTTGAATGTGTGAGTGACGTATGGTCCCCATAGGTGTAGCAAAGGTTTCGTTTGCTGGTTAAGGACAGGAATGATGTAGTCACCCATGAATACGTGGTCCTGGTCGTTTGGGGAGAGAAGCGTGAATGTCTCCAGAAAATGTTGCCCAGGGATGAAGTGGCTGGCTGTCGGAGCGGAATTTTGCGTCGCAGTCGACATAACCAAAGCAGGAAGGGACTGTGTGTGGTGTATTGAATTCATCTAATTCATATTCAACTGGGAACCCTTAGTCTATGAGAATAGACTCAAGAGGCCCATAAATTAGATGGCTTTCCTCGTTGTGGCGTGATGCGGCTGCTAATGAAGAGAGCGGACAGTAAATACGTCTATCTTTTTTGAAAGCTTCTGAGGAAGAGAAAGTGTTTGGCGGGCGTTCCTCAATTTGGTGCCGCTCGGAAAAATGTTCCGGGCTGAATAGGATAAGTCATCCTGACTGGGTGAAAATATGCGTCGGCCCTAACGGTCAAATTAATTAACGCGCCAAACAAAAATACTAAGTTCTTTCTGCTACAGAGGCATTTCTTTTGCATTTTACAATTACGAGATTAAGCAAGAACATTTTAAATTTAAATCTCTGAAGAACCCACCCAGCAACAAAATTTTTAAAAAATTGAAGATGACTTTTTTTTCTGGTTAAAAAATCAAATTTACTTCCATTAATGATGATTTTCAAAAGAAGTTTTAAAGATTTGTTAACATTAACAATTCAAATAAGATGTGGATCAAAGCTGATAAATTTAGAAACTTATATAAAACTGATCCACGACGATAAAAGAAAATATTACATGATAAAATGACAGAGAAATATTTAGTGTTTTGGAATGGTTAGTTTCTATTACACGATAAATGGAGGTGCCCGTGGTGTAATGGTTATCGTCGTAGGAAATGGAAACGGTGACCCGAGTTCAAATCCTTGGCGAGACTGACTGCATTTCACATAGCACAAATACCCTTGGAAAGGTATGAATCCAATTATTCCCCCTCCAGCTATGGGTAAAAAGTAGGGCAGACTGGGTTCTTCAGCCTTTGTGAGGCTGTTGCGGAGCCGATAAGCGAGTCGACCCTGCAAATGAATTTTAGTTTAATGCGTGCGAGTAGTGAGACAAACAAAGACAATGAAAAAGACAAAGAGGCAAGGTAACAAATACAACAAGAATGGTAATTTATTGTCAGAAATTACAGACGTGGTCGTAGTGTTCGGTCTCCAGCTAGATGGGCGATGTCGGTAGCTGGTATGTTCGAGTCGTAGATACGGTTGGTTGATCGTTGCTGGAAGCTGAGATCAGTCGAGTGGTTGAATGCAGCTGGACGATCGTAGCGGGAAGCTGAAGTCGGTCGAGTCGTTTTTGGTTGCTAGTCGGTACAGCGAGTCGTCGTGGCTAGTTGTTGCAATGCTAGGGCAGTCCGTAACAGCGGGTCGTTACGTGGACTGGATGCTGTATGGCTGCAGCATCGTGGTCGGTAGATCGATATCCCGGGTTTGACAGTACGTTGGGTTAACTGGGGGTGTGTCGATCTGGTTGTTGGCCCGTAACAGCGTGTCGTTACATGGGCCAGATGTTGCAATGCTAGTGTAGTCCGTAGCAGCGAGTCGTTACATGGACTAGATGCTGCATTGCCAGGGTAGTCCGTAACCGCAAGTCGTTACGTGGACTAGATGCTGCGTTGTTGGGGTTGTCCGTAACAGCGAGTCGTTACGTGGACTGCATTGCAGGAGCGTCGTTTACAGCGTCGTGACCGAAGTCGGTGCTGGCAGCTTGGTAGCGTACAGATCGAGCGAGCATGGTTTGCTAAGACTTAATCGCGTCTTAGTACTGCAGACCGAGTGAACGAACGAAGAGATGGTGGCTAAGGTTTTGCCAGGCCTTTGGATATACGCAGTCGAGCGAGCGGATCTATGAAGCCAGGGCCCTGTCGTGCCTCTAGCTGTGCGGGCGTATCGCCTACGGTGGCTATGGCCCTGTCGTGCCAGATAGCTGCGCGGGCGTATCGTTGACGGTAGCTATGGCTTTGTCGCGCCAGACAGCTGTGCAGGCGTACCATTTACGGTAGCTATGGCTTTATCGCGCCAGATAGCTGTGCGGGCTTATCGTTTACGGTAGCTATGGCTTTGTCGTACCAGATAGCTGTGCGGGCGTATCGTTTACGGTAGCTATGGCTGTTTCGCGCCAAAGCTGTGCGAACGCATCGAGGCGATAGCTAAGGCTGTTTCGCGCCAAAGCAGTGCAGACGTATCGAGGCGGTAGCTAAGACTTGCACGCCAAAGCTGTGCAAACGTATTGGGACGATAGCTAAGGCTTGCATGCCAAAGCTCTGCACTATCGAGCAAACAGGCCAGGAGGCCAAGGCTAAGATTGGTGTTATTTTAGCGCTGCGCAGATAGTGGAGCAGCAACTAAAGGCTAACCAATGCCTTTAGCGCTGCGCAGCCAAACGGACGAGCGGAACCGAGCTATGGTTAAGACCGGCTGGTCTTATTGAGTCCTCTTCATGTTTGCCTCCAGGCTGTCTATTTCGACTGGTCGTTAATGACCGCCAGAGATACTCTGACCCACAGAAGGGGACCTCTCATAGCCCTTAAAAAGGACCGTAAAAAAAAAGGTTGAATCTGCCACTAGAAGTGGCGGTGAGGTGGGTGCAACCACGATAACATAGGACCTGAGCCTCGTGGAGCCTGAGAGCGTCCGTGTAGACGTCTGAATTTTCGCCGCCTGAAGCCTTTTTCATATGGAAGAAAGGGGACTCCACTTCTGTCACGCCACGTGAATAGAAAGTTCTTCAACAAAAAATAGACTCAGAAAATAAGTACTTCTATAGCCCGGTATAGGTTACCGAAGAGTATTACTTCCATTTTTATAGAATTATTTCTGGCAGAAGTGTTTTGCAAATGTTAATAAATGTTAATTTATTCCTTTCTTAGCTGTCCCGGTCAGTTAGAGTCGAAAAAGGGCTTAGTCATTTCCGGCTGTGCTCGGATGTTATTTTTCTAGGGCGAAGGTGTAATCCAATATGTTTACGTTTGTAGACTGGTCGCGGCAAGGCAACTAGTCTAGGAGAAGGAAAACCCTGAATTCAAACCTGTTAAACTCTGCTTAAAAATTGACCTTGTGTCATATTCTGCCCGAGCAGAGAGGTTGGTAAATGTGGATTACACTATAAATTTTTTGACAACACAAATGAATAACAAAACTTCTTTTGAAAACACAACAACGAAAGGTTTATTATAGTAGCAGGTGTAAAAGAGTAAGAGTGAGAAAGTGTCCCTTTTGGTGTCGCCAGTTAGTATGTTGGTCCTTGAGTTTGTAGGAAGTGTGTGTGAAGCTAGTGGCAGCATATTCTTCAGCAGAGGGGTTCCAAGTGGAATCCGTAGCAGTGGATGCGAGAGAGGTCTGTCTGGGCTCCTGGCTAGGGTGCTCTCTAAGGTTGTCAGCTGACTACCAAAAGGACTAGAAAAAATAGTTCTAGAGACGAAGAAGGAATCAATGCGCTCTGCCTGGCGATTGGTCGGTTATAGCTGAATCGCTTGGTGGGGGCATTGATTCATGAAAATAGATCTGTGGCTGCTACAAATATGAATTAGACCATGACAATATCATAGACTAAATTAATAAAGATACACACCATTTCACCAATAAACTCAATACGAAAAATAAATTAGGTAAACTAAATAGAAGAGATGCATTTATTATTTTTAAGGGTCATAAACGGAACTTTGAAAATAATAAACAGGCTCTATTAATCAATCCTGCAGACTAAGTTCTTCAGCTTTGGTGAGGCAACTAGTCTAGGAGAAGGAAAACTCTGAATTCAAACCTGTTAAACTTCGCTTAAAAATTGACCTTGTGTCACATCCTGCCCAAGCGGAGGGGTTGGGTAAATATGATCTGATTAATCAATCCTGCTAAAATAGAGCTAGGTTTAGTGTGTAAAAATATATTACAAAGAATCATTTCCAAAAACTTAAATAATTCCAGATATATTCTGTGAAATAATTCCTTAGATATATAGATATTACATTTTTTTAGCCTTGAAATAATCAACAAAAACATACATAAGAACATTCTAGAAATTTTGTATCAAAGCCGCATTAGCATTGAAGTTACATTTTTATATTTTTCAACCTATAAGCTAAAAACATAGAATAAGAACATTCTAGAAAATCCAGATCAGAAACTAATTAACAGAAATTTTTAGGCTCTATAACAAATAAGTAAAAATACGAATCTGATTGTCAAAAACATTTCTATTTCAAGCTATTCAGTTTAATCAAACAGTTCTAATTAAAACAATTTAGTTTAGCATAAGCATGCAGTTAGTTCTATTTAACCCATAGGTAGGGCCCTATCAGGTGCTACCACTCCAAGCCAGAGTGGATCTGGGAGCGATGGTAATGACGGTATACTCCACATTCCACAAAGTTCCAGCATCACTGGAACCTCACCATCAGATTGTTTAGTGTAATATTTTGGACTCTCATAGGGGGGGGGGCTTAACCCTCTGCAGAGGTGCAGTCAGTGTATTCTACAGCCCCAGTTGATTGGGCAATACACTGAGTTAATGTCAAAACAGTTTTATTTCAGATAATTCAGTTTAGCATAAGTACACAGTTTAGATGCCAAAACAGTTCTATTTTGAGCAATTCAGTTGAGTATAAATACACAGTTAAAATGCAAAAAACAGTAAACTCAAACCATGGTTTAGTCCTATTTAACCCATAGATAGGACCCTTATCAGGTGCTACCACTCCAGGATAGAGTTGACCTGGGAGCAATGGCAATGAAGAACTATTCCGCATTCCCCAAAGCTTCAGTATTACTGGAACCTCATCTTCAGATTGTTTAGTGTCATATCCAGGACACTCATTGGGAGAGGGGGGGGTCTTACCCCTCAGCAGAGAAGCAGTCGATGTATTCTACAGCCCCAGCCAACTGGGCAATATACTTAGAAGAGATAATATGTATACTAAAATATTTTCATAAAATTTTACTTAACTCTACAAAAGAAATAATCATGGGATGTAGTTATAGAATGAAGTTCTTAGTATAATTTAACTTTATATATTTCTAGAATTATGTATTTGTCTACCTTTATTAAGTGATTATATATCCTTAATGTTATATATATTGATATATTAATCCATAATTCTTTACAAATAGAGTACAGAATCAATGAATTTTATAATTCTCTTATATAGAATACCATCAAAATTAATTGATAAACTATATGAATACAATATGAATATGTCTTTTTTAGTACACAGTTTTTTACTATAGTCACCAGCTTAAGAATCAAACCTAAATTTTTTAAAAACTTTTTCGTATGGGCACTTTTATTGATAGTACACACATGAAACTCTAGTCCCCTTTAAACTCCGGCTGCAATGCAATTGTTGTACCGTTTCAACAACTTCTGGGAGGCCCCATCGAAGTCCTCTTGTGTGAGCATGTCAATCACCTTCGTCACAGCCTCTTTCATCTCCTCAATTGTCTCATAACGACAGCCTCTGAGCTTAGGGAATAACCAAAAGTCACAGGGAGCATGGCTTGGACTATAGGGAGAATGAGGAACTGTCTTCGTGCCCATCTTCCTCAAATAGTCTGTGACAAGGATGGAGTTATGGAATGGTGCATTGTCCTGGTGGAAATGCCACTGACCCGATTTGAAGAGTGCTGGCCTCATCCAACCAATCAACTCTGGTGTATTCACTTCCTTACTCCTCCCACACCTTTCATCATCCCTCACAGACTCCCTGCCTTCCTTGAATCTCTTATGCTACTCAAAAACTGATGTTCGATTCATGCAAGATGGTCGAAAAGCAATCTGAAGCATTCCATACATTTCTGTAGCATTTTTTCCAAGTTTAAAACACAATTTTATTGCATATCATTCATCTAAAGTGTCCTCACGTCCAGATAGCATTTTTGAAATTCACCAGCTGTGACAATCAGGCTTCTGTAGAGTGTATTCCAATTGCTGCTGTAGCTGTTCATTTGAAGTTGAAATCATAAAAATTGGTCAGTCATCTCATAAGAGGTATAGCAATAACATACTGTATTTTCAAGAGTCTACAACAATTTGAAATTCCCGTACAAAAAAGTCTGGAAACTTATTGAAGGCACCACATAATTATGGGTTTATTACCATTGGCTTATCTTTTATCACTAAATTTACTTATTATAAATAACTGGAATTCTTAGAATATTTTGAATGACAAAAATTAATTTTAGAAATATTGCTTGTACAAGAATAACTAATTTGTACATTATTCTTATTAATCCTTTTTCTTAGGGGGTTACCGTCTTTAAAATGTTTACTATATATATATATATATATATATATATATATATATATATATGAGATGATTGGCCAAATGAATTGAGTGTTGGCTAATGGTCCAGGAGACCACAGTTTAATTCTTGATAGAGTCATACCAAAAACTCAAAAAATGGTACTTGGTGCTGGCTTGCTTAACACTCAGCATTATAAGGTATGGATCAAGGGTATGGATCAAGGGTAATTACAACATAATAATAGCTTAAAATGAACTAAAAAACCTACAACTAATGTTAATTATGATAAACCCAGCCAATATATTAGTATATCAATTGTTATCATTGAAATAGATTTGGTTGGGGTTTACAATAACTAACATTAGTTTAAGATATTTTAGTTTATTTTAATGATAAAAATTGATATATTAAAATTAAAAAATTGATTTCCTAAAATTAAACATGTCTGAATAATTTTTTAATAAATGTTTGAATTTTTGACATGTATTATTTATTGTAAATATAAATTTTGTCTGTGAAATTTGAAGTATGATGAAACCAGATGTTGTTTCTCATGTCATAATAATTTGATACTTATTGTTATTTGCAGGTTTAGTTTGGTTTGGTTTGGGAGGTTTTATGGCATATCAACCTTTGTAGATTATTTAACGCCAAATCCATTTTTATATAAATAATCAGTTCTATTTAAAACAATTCAGTTTAGCATGAGTACACAGTTTGTCAAAAACATTTTCATTTCAAACTATTCAAGCAGTTATATATAATAATTCAGTTTAGTGTAAGTACAGTTTCAATGTCAAAAACAGTTCAATATCAAATAATTTAGTTTAGAATAAGCATGCTGTTTAAATGTAAGCACACTTTAATT
>CAUZXS010002282.1:40000-93389 GCA_963585895.1 Sepioteuthis lessoniana
ATATGTATATATATATCTTTATATATATATTTATAAATATACATGTATATCATACATACATATACTTATATATGTATATATACATATATATATATATATATATATATATCGGTGATTTGTTCTCCCGATGTATTCCAAACCTCTAACACACATAACAGAATATATTCAATTGGACGCAAGAATTAAATAACATGTGCCTACAAAAATACAGCTCGGAAACTACTTTGCTAACCATATGGATAACACTTATGGGAATGCTGTAGCAGAACACCAAATAAATAACCGTGATTGTGCCTAGTCCAACAGTGCAGACCTGTTTATTATTTTAAGCAGGTCCCACTCAGATTTCCATCTTAAAGTGTTAGAGACCATTCATATTTTGACCCATATACTGTCTCTCTGTAAACAGAGGGAATTTTATTGGGTCTTAATTTAATCTAAATTTTAACATTCCTCTCCCCATCATTTTTTTTTTTTTAACATTACAGTCTACTTCCTCTCATGTCTAAATCGTTGTCCTAGTTTAACTGTGACAAGGTAGGACCGAAACCAGTAAGTTGTTATTTTTTATTTTTTAACATGAATAAATTTGGTCTTTTAGTAAGTTTAATATAAAGTTATATATATATATATATATTATTATATCTTAATATTTATTTGTATGTGTATATATGTTCATATATGTACATATATAAACATATATATTTAAATTTATATATATATATTTTCATATATATATATAAATGCATATATTTATATATATATACCTAACCGGGACATTGGCCCAGCGGTTAGAGTGTTCGCCAATGGCCCGGGAGACCTGGGTTCAATCCCAGGTCGAGTCATACCAAAGACTTTAAAAATGGAACTTGATACCACCTTGCTTAACACTCAGCATTATAAGGTACGGTTCAAGGGTAAAGTGGAGCAATCCAGGGAATGGAGTCGCGCCCTCCCCTACACCTTGGTGTAGTAGCTATCGAAAAGGGAGCCTTCGGGTCACCTTCGACTATGGTCGCTAACTTTACTTACTTTACTTACATATATATATATATATATAATCACACACACACATATATATATATGTATATATATATATTTTATTTCAATTAATTTTTTTATATTCATAAATATATATATATATATGTGTGTGTGTGTGTGTGTGTGTGTGTGTATGATGATATTTATGTAATTTTTTTTAAAGTAAGTATTTTCTTGTTTTTTCAACAAAAATATATATTTTAATCAGCTGATTTATTTTGTATTAAATAGCCACGTATTGAGACCTGTTTCTTTGCTTATTCACAGTTATTTTTTACTTGATATATTTATATCCATATATATATTTATATATCTTTTACATTCATCTTTATATTTATAAATATATATTTGTATATATATATATATATATATTTATGTACATATGTATTCATATATATATTATATATATACATATACATATATATTTTTATATATACATATATTCATGTATGTATATATATATATTTATATCTATATTTACTTATACATATTTATATATATACATATATATATACATATATATATAATATGTATTTATACAAATATATATCTGTATATATATATATATATATATATATATTTCTATATTCATCTTTTTATATATGTATATATATTCTATATATACATATGAGTTTATATACATATATATATATACATATATATATTCATTTATATATACACATATTTATATATACATATATTTATAGATATATTTAGATATATATATTTATAGATAAATATGTTTATATATGTATTTAAATATATTTCCATATGTATTAATATATATATATATATATATATATATACATGTATGTATGTTTATATATATATATATATGCATATATATATATATATATACTTATTTATATATACATATATATATATATATATATATATATATATATATATATATATCCAATCAATAATCCAGGAATCTGTTTCAATAGCCATCTATGAATTGAAATAGTCAACTAACTTTGGTTTGAGATTGTCTTGATGTACGCTCAGTTTAAATAACCCCAACATCAAATACATAAAACTAACATCAACCAGTGTCTACTTATTGTTATTAACCAGTCAGAATCTAGACTGCAAGATATCATAACCAAAATAAAAGCAAATAGTGTGGCAAAGCAGTAGACCTTGTGAAGACTCTCCTACTAAAGATTATTAGGTCCACTGGCATTCTATAACTAGTCACTATGCTCCATTTTATCAGGTCAGCAGAAGTCAACAACTTCAAGATAAACAGGAGCAAATGTCTTAATAGTTTTCATATGTTATGGGAAAGTAAGCACCAACAAAGAAAATGCAAGTTTTGTTAGTCTCCCTACTACCCAATTTGTATGTCTCCGTGTCATTTTGGCTAATGTGTTAGATTTCGATATTGTAATAATAATGTTATGTACAAACTATGCATTTACAAATCATATATATTTAATGTATATCTATAAAAAAGATTTGGTATTAAATAACCTACAAGTGTTGATATGCCATAAGACAAACCAACCAACCAACCACATTTACCGATGATGCGGACATCGGCACCAGTAAACTTAGGGAGTGGCGCCAGAAAAGTCTAATATTTTGTTGCTTGACCTTAGATCAGCCTACCTGCAAGATTCACCAGTCACTCTGGTCGTACCAAAAATGCCACTTATCGATCCCTTTTTATAACTCAATCAGTTACTAACCCAAAGATTGCTCATTTGATCCACTCATACTACAAAGAAGAACTTTCGTATACCCAACAAATACAACATCACCCAAGAACTGCTATGATTCACGATTTAAATCCGATCTTCTTTACACATCATGAAATTAGGAAGCCAATTGTCTTTTAATATATGATTGGTTCACATACACAATAAGTTAATTTGAAGTTGTTTTTGTAACTCTAAACAAAATAACAAAACTTCTTTGAAAAACAACCATGAATGGTTTATTGTTATAACAGAAAGTAGACTTGTGTCAGAGTAAAAAAAAGTTCTTTTGGGTGTCAGGTAGCAGCAGTGTCACAGGTCGCAGCGTTAATTCTTTTGTGCGTAGCAGTTATCTTCAGTTAAGATCGTCAATGCTGGAGCGTCCATAGAAGAGGATGGGAGAGAGGTTTTTCTTCTCTGCTTGCTGTGTGCTCTCTGTCTGTGGCAGACTTCTAAAAAGGGCTACAAAAAATAGTTCTTTGAGGAAGATGGAATCAATGTGCTCTGTCCACTGATGAGTCTGTGTGTGGCCGAATTGCTTGCCGGGGGCATTGATTCGCGAGAGAAAATAGATGTGTGACTGCTACAGTCTGAACGACAAACTTCCCTTTCTATTACAGTGCCATCTTAACCACCAACCAAACAGAACCTTTATTGGGTGAAGAAGAAAGTTTATGGCAGTGTGTTGTGTATTTCAGAAATTATGACTCCTTCTTTTTATCCTCTTTCATATGATATCTTCTTTTTGTTAGCTTAAACTGAAAGGAATGAATGATGGAAAGGAAAACGACAGGGCTGCTTTTCAAATTCTGTTTTTATTCCACAGGTTTACAAATATTTATTGGTAGGGAATGTTCTTCCCGAGCTAGAAAAAAGTCGTCTACTCCGTAATATGGTTTGAAGAGGTCACAGGAATCATTTTTGGTAAATTGTGAATTTGAGGGTCCGCCATGTGTGTCTGTGTTCAGTCGGTATGTTCAGCTGACATTGCTACAAGCTAGAGACACACTGTGCTACTAAGGCCTCAGGCCTTTGCAAACACGTGGCTGCCAAGAGAAAAAAAGCTGTGTCCGTTCAATCAAGGTGTGTCAAGGAAACTGAGAAAGAGTTTCTCTTTGACATTTGGAAGTCCATCTTTTTAGGCATGCACAGATTGTTTTCTTTTTTTAATTTAATTTCCCCACTTTACGCCGAACAAACTATTGATTAAATGAATTGTTTGATCAGCTTTCATTATTTGTTAACTTTGTCATTCAATTCTTTATCACTACCCTACGAAGGGTGTGTGATACATTATTGTCCTCATCAAGATTTTGGTCTCCTTTCTTGCATTATTACGCATGAATATGTACATTACTAACTAAAACAGCAAAGGGCGAGTTTTGATAAGAAGAAACATTTGTAAAAAGAGATAGTTGGAGGTGCCCGTGGTGTAATGGTTATCGTCGTAGGAAATGGACACGGCGACACGAGTTCAAATCCTGGACGAGACTGATTGCATTTCACATAGCACTAATATCCTTGGGAAAGGTATGAATCGAATTATTCACCCTCCAGCTATGGGTAAATAGTAGGGCAGACTAGGTTCTTCAGCCTTGGTGAGGCAACTAGTCTAGGAGAAGAAAAACTCTGAAATTAAACCTGTTAAACTCCGCTTAAAAATTGACCTGAGCGGAGGGGTTGGTAAATATATGGTAAAAAGAAATAGTTTTTTTCTATGTCACAATTAAAATCCTACTTACATTCATAATCTTACTAATTGATTTCTGTCATTAGCTTTTTATTTATGATGTTTGTTTTTTTTGCAAAATATAAAACCCCATCTTAAAAGGTGGCCATAGTCCCTTCACCTATCCCTGATGAGATATCAGTAAGAAAAAAAATTTTTTTTTGCATTGGGGTTACATAATTCTAGTATTTAACCCAAACCTCCTACACTTAAATCCACCATTTAAATACTTGCAGGACAGGGATAGTCTCGTCTCTTGAAAAATCCAAATGACCATTTTTAAAAGTGGACATTTTTTGAGTGCATAAACGTTCATAAAAAAGATAAAAAGAAGTCAAGGACTAAAAATCACTTTGACAATCCAAATAAAAGTAAGTACTACATTTTTATATAGTTTTTTTTTATTTTTTTTATTACCGCTGCTATGAATGAGAGCCAAGCTCTCTACCAAAACAATTAGTAGTAACTATTGTTATGACAAATAAAATATATGTCGAGATAAAAGACCATAAACTGAATCAAAGGCTATGATTTTTTTTTAAATTTGCACATAAGAAAATAAAGTTCATGTTTGTTAATCCTTGGAACGTTTTGATAGGTTATCTTTCAAACGGATGGTTTTGGCATTTATAGGATTTACACTTCTATATAAATTTTAATCGGCCGTGATACAAAAAAATTCTAGAAAATAGGATCCTGATTCACTTGTTCGCAAAACAAAGATGGTGAACGTCGGTAAACTAATTAGTTTCTGGAACCTACCAGTCAGGGAATTCACATGATTTGTGTTCCCAACTATGTCTGCTCCTTTGATTTTGTCCTGCGTAAAATAAACGGTGTGTTTGGAGCCGATCACCTGACAAGATTAACTATATATACTCTAGACTTGCGATAACTCTCTCTCTCTCTCTCTTACATTCTGACTCCTAGCTAGCGATACACGTAGCTCAAGAAACATACAATGGGCGCGTGTATAGTATACAAGTTCTTTCGTCTCATCTTCTGCCTATCAGCTGAAAGTATTCATCCTTCATGCACTCATACAACCTCAGACTTTTCAGAAAAACCAGAAAGAGACAAAAGGTCTGTGCATTAGTACTTGGTGGGAAATACTTTATCAACATGCACATATAGCCTACAAGACACTGTTATTATTTAGTCTACTTGCATGCACCTAGATAATAACACGCACTCACACACGAATATTTGACGAACTATATCTTAAACATTCGTTATATTTTTATAATGTACGTGGTGCCTTCAATAAGTTTTCAGACTTTTTTTTGTACGGGAATTTCAAATTGTTGTAGACTCTTGAAAATACAGTATGTTATTGCTATACATCTTATGAGATGACTGACCAATTTTTATGATTTCAACTTCAAATGAACAGCTACAGCAGCAATTGGAATACACCCTACTAAAACCTGATTGTCACAGCTGGTGAATTTCAAAAATGCAATCTGGACGTGAGAAAGAACAATATGCTATAAAATTGTGTTTAAACTTGGAAAAAATGCCACAGAAACGTATGGAATGCTTCACACTGCTTTTCGACTATCTTGCATGAATCGAATATCAGTTTTTGAATGGCATAAGAGATTCAAGGAAGCCAGGGAGTCTGTGAGGGATGATGTGAGGTGTGGGAGGAGTAAGGAAGTCAATACAACAGAGTTGATTGGCCAAAGGGTTAGGGTTACTATGTCGAAGTTTTGAGGGAGTTCCGGAAGAGATCCCTAGGGAATAGGCCAGCACTCTTCAAATCGTTCAGTGGTATTTCCACCTGGACAATGTACCACTCCATCCTTGTCACAGACTATTTGACCAAGATGGGCATCAAGACACTTCCTCACCCTCCCTATAGTCCAGACCTTGCTCCCTGTGACTTGTGGGGATTTAAGAATTAACAATAAAACTCCCAAACGGATGTTGACTCGTCGGCAGCCACATACAAAATGTATAAACGCGTCGCCACGCATAAGGCTCCACGCATCCATCCGGTTAAAATCAGAAAAAAAAGAAAAATAATAAAAAGTAAAGTAGCCAATGGGAAGCGGTCGCGCCAAAATTAGAAGGATTTTGGAGTGGCGAATTTGGAGCCGGTGGAGAGAGATAAATACTCAGATTTTCTGTGAACCGAGTCTTGTCAGGGAGTGTCCGTCGAACCAACAACATCATTTTGCTGTCTGGTGTTTTGGGCACCACGCTACGTCTTGGGACGTAGCGTTGGTAAGTCCATTCACCAAGTAAATAAAGGAAAATATGGAAGAAATGTTTTCGTCTCTTATCTGTTTCTATCTTTTCTTTTTGTATATTTCTTTTGGACTTTCTTTGGACAAGGCATTGCACCGGCCAATCAACGTGGGGTAAAGTAATATAACCAAAATATGGAGTCAGATATCTACGGCAACACAGCCTTGCCCTTAGCCCCTGACCTTCAAAACCCTTTTAAACCCCACAGAAGCACGTAAATACGATAACCAGTAGAGAAGAAACGTCCTCCCTCGAGTTAAGAGCCGAAACTACCTCTCTGCTAATTCCGCTGCTTGACCATAAAAGAAGAAAAGAAAAGAAAAGAAAAGAAAAAGGAATAAGTACTCTTTAAAAACATTCTCCTCCTTTCCCCTGTTTCTTGATATCTGACTTTCTACCACTTCGAAAATTTACTACTCGCAAAGGGGAACTTCTGAACATTCAAATCCAAGTTGACGTTTTTGTTTTATAAAAATTGTTTAATTATTAGATGTTCCTTGTTTGTTTTGTGTTAAATGAAGTTTTTCTCATTGTATGTTGTAACACTCCCAAACCCCAACCAACAGGCCATAGACTTTTGCTTATTCCCTAAGCTCAGAGGCTGTCGTTATGAGACAACTGAGGAGATGAAAGAGGCTGTGACGAAGGTTATTGACACGCTCACACAAGAGGACTTCCATGGGGCCTTCCAGAAGTTGGTGGAACGGTACAAGTGCATGACAGCCGGAGGAGATTACTCGGAAGGGGACAAAAGTTTCATGTGTGTACTATCAATAAAAGTGCCCATACGAATAAAGTCTGGAAACTTATTTAATGATCTTCGTACTTGTTGATACCTAAATATATTTTTGTTTGTATCGCTTTGTTTTGAATATTCTTTTGTCTTCACCGTTGTATTGTGTACATTTTAACTACATCACCACCATAAAATTGTGGGAACAACATATTTAATTACGTCTACCATACATTAGATAACCCACAAAGGCGGATATGCCATTAAAAGAAATGAAACTAAACCAACGAGAATTGAAGAAAGTAACGGGAAGACATACACAAACCCAAACAAAGTACTGAGTTTTTCGCAATTTTTTTAACAAAATGATTTGTATACAAATCAAGGACTATAAAGAATGGGAGGTGCCCGTGGTGTAATGGTTATCGTCGTAGGAAATGGACACGGCGACACAAGTTCAAATCCTGGACGAGAATGATTGCATTTCACATAGCACTAATACACTTGGGAAAGGTATGAATCCAATTATTCTCCCTCCAGCTATGGGTAAATAGTAGGGCAGGCTATGTTCTTCAGCCTTGGTGAGGCAACTAGTCTAGGAGAAGGAAAACTCTGAAATCAAACCTGTTAAACTCCTGTCACGTGATGGCTCACGGAGACGAAGAGGTAGGACTGATACTATCCTCCCGTATTGAAAGAGTATCAAGCAGTCAAAAAGTGACCGTTAGGAAAGAATGTGGGTCACGCAGATGTTCGCACCTAAGTGACCTTGGGTCGCCGGACATCGGAAGGGGAAAGAGAAAATGAAGCCAAATGATTGGCGGGGACCCCAAACGGAAGTGGGGTTCCCTTCCCCTCAGCGGAAGTAAATACAAAAAAGGAAGTTTTTGAGCAAGTCTCGTGGCAGACGGACGATAGCCATTTTTTACTCCGGGCTAAAGACAAAAGACTAACTGAGACACGAAGGACTCCAAAATCCTTCAAGCCAGTATACTAAAAACAGTACAAAGTCTATTAGCCCGTGAAAGAAGAAAAATTCTCCAGTGGAACCCCATCAAAAAAATAAGATAAGTAACTTTGGGACATTTTTCCTTTACACCCAAATTTTGTTTACCACTCTCTCTCTCTCAATTTGAAAAAGGATAAAAGCCAGGAAAAGACATTTATATTCATGGACTATCCTATTACATGTTTTTGGCGCTTTGAACGTATATATATATATAACCGTAGTAAAGAACCTATGTATTTTCATTTTACCATGTGGTCTATGTTATTATTCCATGCTTTCCTTTCAGCTTCTATTCGCCTTATATTATCTTGCTTAGAACTGTCCTATTAATTCCTAAAGTATCACACGGGAAACCGGAGTTGCCGACTACTACAACAATATTAATATTATTACAACTAAGACCTATAGGCCCGTATTCTTCTATTATCTAAGGGAAAGAAGTTTAGCGGCGTGGTGGGTGTGTGATAGTGTGAAATTTTGGACCCCTTTGCCAGCGGTGGCCAGTCTGGCCCTAAATTATTCCCTCACGTAATATGCCAGTTCTTATCTGCCTGAGAAAAGAACTCTGAACAGGACTTATTTCTGTAGGGGATCAAGTGCCAACCTGCCCCGTCTTCACACGTGCGAAAATAAAGTCCCGTTTAGGGATTTTAGTCAAATTTCGCGTCACACGCCACTTAAAAATTGACCTTGTGTCATATCCTGCCCGAGCGAAGGGGTTGGGTAAATAGGATAGGATAAAGAATAGGGAAATGAAAATAACATTCATTCAAAAGTACAAGGATAGCATTTTAGGATCTGCATTTATTTTGTCTCAAACATGAACCAAAAATGTCGAGAGAAGTCCTTGACGTCCGCTGTTCAGTTGAAGGTACTGTTGAATTCTGTGTGCACATGCATATTCTATGGGATAAACATTTTTTCTAGTCTTAAAATAAGCTATAAAAACATACATAAGAACATTCTAGAAAAACAGGATCGGAAGTCGATTAACAGAAAATATTTAGGCTCTAAAATAAAATAGTAATATACGAATCTGATTGGTCAATAAATATCTACGCGACAAAATCTTAGGACGATTTTGTGATCCACTATTAGGGTATAAGTAACACACAGTCAGGCAGTCATTCCCTAAGTTAGTAAGCAGCAGCAGTAGCCGATAATGTGTCAGGCAAATTCCTTTCTTCCACAGCCAAGCTTCATGACCTAGGTACAAATGGCCGCGAATCACGTTAAAAAAAAAACAAAAAAACTGGCAAACTTTCTTTCATCAACGCGACACGCTGTCGCTACAATCATAAAACACGATATGAACTTAATATAAGTAACAACTACTTATTTACTGACTCTGTTAACATCTAAACATACACACACGTGTAAACAAATTTATTTTCTTCTAACTGGTCAAACTTTACTTTCCACAAAGGCCATTTACACATCATGTTTTTTTATTTATTTTCACATTCTGTTTTATGTATATTAAATTGTTTGTTGTTTAATGTTCGTTGTATCCTATTCCATTTCTTTTACGCGATTATGAAAATTTGTGTTGTATTTGTGGTGGAAATAATATTGAGAGCAATACCCGTAAAATACGGACGAACTCATTCACATGCATATCCACTGAAATAACTAATTACATGTTTCCTCCACAATTCCTCCTTTAAGATTAGAGGCCCTGATGATGAGGAACACGTGACTCTACGATCTTCACAAATTCCATGATCTTCAAAATAACTTGAAAATCTGACATGTGTTTGGAAATGTGTGAAAATTAAACTTCCTTTTGTATCTTGTTTGAACAACCTCGAAAAATTTCGTTTCGTAATATATCTTTCCACAAAAGATCTGCTCCATCGTCCAAGGCATAATTTCGCTATATTTGGTTAGATATATCAAACTTTTGACTATTTCTCAGCAATAATCTGAAAAGGGAAAGAAAATAAAGTTAACAGAGATCTGAGAGGCTGCTGTTTTGTTTCAATAATTGTAAAACACCCTGTAGGTGAACAAACTGTTATTTATAATAAGCCATCGAGGCATTATTTTGTGAACAAACTGTTGTATCGTTGTAAGGAACCGATACACAGTGAAACAGAGTTAATTATTTATTAACTCAAACGGTACAGTTCGACTACAGTCTCTTGCTGTAGGTGTTACGACTGAAGTTGGTCTTCAACTGACCGACGTCCTTCAGAACTCTTTTGTCTTTGCTTCTGTCTCGCTTCTCAAGAAACGACGTTTTTTATACTTCTGCGATACCGGAAGTAACGTAGTACGAACCACTATACAACACAAACATTTTTCATTATTTTGTAGAAACAAATATTTTTCATTATTTTGTTGAAACGGACATTTCCTAACCAACAGTCTGCCTGTCCCACGAGTAAATCCATTGTTATAGAAACATTTCAAACCAAGAATCACTGCTGAAAAAACGCAACCATATCTGTCATCAACCAACGGAATTTTCCAACGCTACCGGAAGCGAACCTCTGTATCGACAATAACATCGCCGGAATTGACTGCGAGCGGAATTTTCCTGTACCAACACAAAGGCTATTTTCAAGATAAATTAATTCTGCAGACCGTTTCAAAAGTAGTTTCTAACTGTTGAACAGAACAAAAAGCCTTTGCAAGTTTCACAAAACGGTACGATGATTTATTTCATTATTATTCTCAATCGAAGAGCGGCTTCCAGTCTGCAGTCGAATACATGCGAGCCCATCAGAAATGCAGCTCTTCTCTGCTAAATAAAAAGCAGTCACTGATGACAAACAATTACTCGGTTGAGGTTTAGCAAGGAAATATTGTTACGTGTTGTTACGTTGTTATTTCCTCTTTAAATGTTGTTAGAAACATAAAGGAGAGAAGAACCAAGACATCAAAAAGTTAAGATTGGCGGTATCTTAGCGCTGTGCAGATAGGGAAACGGTAGCAGTCAAGCGAACGGACGGACAACGGAATCGACCGGGGGGTCTTTGAGTCCCCCTGGCCGTCTTCGACGAGTCCGTAAGGACTCTCAGAGATACTCCAACCAGCAGAAGGAGACCTTTAGTGGTCCCTAAAAGGACCTTTTAGCATATCTATGTGATGCAAGGCGAACACGACCACGAGAAGTAGGGTTTAGCCTTGAAGTAAGGTGAATGCGACCACGGGATGTAGGATTCAGCCTTGGGGAGCCTCACTCTGAGAGCTAGCTCCTGAGAGCTTCGTAAAAAGACCTCTGAAATTTTCTGACCTCGAAGATTTGTTTATACAAAGGGAAAAGTATGTCACTCTGCTGGGCTACGTAGAAATAAAGTTCGTCTATTAAAATTAGTCGTGAAAGTAAAGTCCTTCTTTAGCCTGAAATAGGTTACAGAAGATAATTCCCTCTATTTTAATAGAGTTACTTTTGACATGCAGGTTCTGTAAATGTTATTAAATGAAATGTATTCCTTTTTCTTAGCTGTAGCGGCTGGTCAGGGGCATATATGGCTTCATCATTTTCGGTCGTAGCCGGATGTACTGTTTTTAGGGAGGTGAGTTATCCGATCTGTTTACGTTTGTAAAGCGGTCGCTACAAATGTATTAGTCTTCTTTCACCCAACGAATTATAATAACTGTATCTAAGTGAGTAGTTGGTTGAAAATGATGGAGATTTTTTTCTTGCCTTGCTTGTAAATAAGGCAAGACAATCACAAGATTTTTTATAAAAAAATATTTCTGACAAAGAAACAAACCGACCATGTGCGGCATTTGATTTGGCCAGAGTGGAAAAGGGAGAAGAAATCCCAGACAATACGGTACCAAAAAGCTGCCTGCCACCATTTGTCGAAAATTCTATTGGGCCCTCGGTAAAAACTCGGGAACCAGACTGTTAAGGCAGGAAAAAATAGCCAGCAGAATGCTTTCGTCTCTCGCTTCTTGAATCGCCGATAAGTATTCTAACAAGCCGGAAGCTTCCCGAGAAATGAAACTAAAATCAAACAAAAGTCGACTTCCAAAATTCTACGAATTAAAATCAACCGAAAGAAAATTCAACCCGAGAACTCTGCAAAAAAAAGAAAAAACTTTTCCGAAGACTCAAAATTAAATGAGAACTGAAACATTTCGACGAAACTAAAAAGAAAAAAATATTTAAATTCAAAGAACTTTGTTTCCCAGACTCTTTCTCGGATAAGTTTCCGCAAATTAAACAAAACTTTGCAACACTTTCTTTTTTCTACCCTTTTCTTTCTGTTTTTTTTTTTTTTTTTTTTTTTTTTTTTGTATAAAATTCCTTTTTGGAAACTTTATTACTTGTGTTATCTTTTTGAAAGCTGCGAAACTTACCGTTTAAAATTACACACTAAAACCCCTTAAAAATATACCCAGCACAATACTAAAGTTGGCTTTAGTGTCATTCTCTTCATATTAAAATTTACTTTAAATTTTTTCATATTGAGATTTGTACTCTAAATTCTTTTATATTGAAAATTCTATTCTTTTAAATTTCTTCCACGAACCTCCTCACCCAAAACGTTAAGCGGTCTCTTTCTTCGGCAGGACCACCTTCGGATGGGTGAGCTGCAAAATTGATAAGCAGTCCATGCCCGGCAGACTTGAGGCCAAAAAGGCCCCTGATTCGGTTTGGCCACCTTCGGATAGACGAGCTACATTACTGACACCTTTGTCAACCTTGTATAGCACTGGACCTTGCTGTCCAGTTTTAGATATAATCAAGCATACCTGGCTGGACCTAGATTTGGGTCCATGTCCAGCTAGGCTCATCAGGCCCACATTGCACTTATGACCAGCATAGTCAAGCAGGACTCAGGCCTCAGCTCGTGTCAGACCTTCCCCCTTCCCTAATCTCCACTATAATAATAATAATATATTTTTTATATATATTGTTTTTGTTGTTTGTTGCCTGGCGCCTGAGGCGTCTCTGTTGGGGAGAATGCCGACGGGGCCGAAGGTATTTTTGGCATTTGCTGGATGCGTGTGGGCTGCGACCCTGCGTCCGGACCCACCTTAATAAAGGCCTTGTTCCGTACTTGTCCGGTGGTGGGACAGAGAACATATAATATAAAATAATCAATCTTTGGGTCATTGACCTTGTGTCAAGTCCCGTCTGGTGGGAGACAGAGACAAATATAGTGATCAGCCCCTGCTTCGAGCGGAGGCTTTTCAGCGGACTCTCTGGCATTCGTGTCGGACGGTTTATTTCCTTGAGCCTCAGGAGACTGTTCCCCAGGTTTTAACCCTCCTGGGAGAGGTTAGGTTTATTGCTTGGCGCCTGAGGCGCCCATCTTTAGGGGAATGCCGACGGGGCCTGAGGCATTTTTGAAGCCGCCGGACTCGTTTGGGCCACGACCCTGCGCCCGGATACACCTAAAAAAGGCCTTGTGCCTCACTCGTCCGTCTGATGGGCATTCGTCAAATATCGCGTGATCAGTGGACTGTCTGGCATTCATGCCAGACGGTTTATTTCCTTAAATCTCAGGAGGCTGTCCTCCAAGGTTTTAACTCTGCTTCGAGGGGTTAGGTTTATTGCCTGGCCCCTGAGGTGCCCCTTTTTAGAGCAATGCCGACGGGGCCCGAGGCATTTTTGGAGCCGCCAGACCCATCTGGGCCACGTCCCTTCAGACCCACCTTAAAAAGGCCTTGTGCCACACTCGTCCGGCTAGTGGGATGTTTGTCAAATATCACCCGACCAGCCACTGGACTGTCTGGCATCCGTGCCAGACGGTTAAAAGCTGGACAAGCTGCTGTCGGTCGAAGTGTGCCTTGACTGGTCTAACTCTTCATGGAGGGGCTGGGTTTATCGCATGGCACCTGTGGTGACCTTTTTAGGAGAATTTTTTGCGTTTTTGTAGCTGCCGGTGTGTCTGAGCTAGGGCCCTGCGCCCGCGCTTACCTAAAAAAAGGCCTTGTGCCACACTCGTCCATCTGGTGGGACGTTCGATAAATATCGCTCGACCAGCCACTACATCGCTCGATCGGCCGTGTTTGGTGGTACACGAATCTGGTCGGGTGTGTCCTGGATCCGGTGGCAGTCGGTCGAGGTGCGCCTTGACCAGCATCTTCGAGCCTCATTGGGCCGTCCCCTAGGCTCTAACCCTCCTTGGAGGGGCTGGATTTATGCCCGGCGCCTGAGACGACCCGCTTTAAGTGAATGCCGACAGGGCCCGAAGCATTTTTGTAGCCTCCAGGTGCGTCTGGTCTAGGGCCCTGCACCGGACCCACCTAAAAAAGTCCTTGTACCACACTAGTCCGTCAGATGGGACGGTCGACAAATACCGATTGACCAGCCATTGCTTCATGCAGAGACTTTTCTGTGGACTGTCTGGTATCCGTGCCGGACGGTTAATAAGCTCGACGAGCCGCTGTCGGTCAAGGTGCGCCTTGACCGGCATTCCCGACCAGCATAGTCCTGCTGGGCTCAAGCATCGGCTCGGGCCCGATCTTCCCCTTCTCTAAACCCCCACTATAATCGACCTTCGGGTCATTGACCTAGTGTCAAGTCCTATCTAGTGGGATGCTGAGACCAGCCGTTGTGCTTCGCGCAGAGGCTTTTCAGCGGACTGCCAAACGGTCAAAGTTCCATAGCAGATTTGAGGCCAAAAGGCCCCCAGCTTTGGCTGGGCCACCATTGAATGGGCTAGCTGCATCATAGACACCTTTGTCACCCTTGTATAGCACTGGACCTTGCTGTCCAGTTTAAGCTATAATCACGCATACGAGCCTGGGTCCAGATTTGGGTCCATGTCCAGCTAAGCTCATCAGGCTCACATTACACTAAGTGAGCCGATAACTAGCAAAGTCAAGCAGGGTTCGGACCTTGGCTCGTGCCTGATCTTCACCTTCCTTAAATCCCCACTATAATCGACCTTCGGATCATTGACCCTGTATCAAGTTCTGTCTGATGGGATGCAGAGACAAATATCGCAGAGGCTTTTCAGCATCCTGTCTGGCATTCGTACCGGACGGTCGATTCTATATGGCAGACTTGAGGCCGAAAGACCCCCTGCTACGGCTGGCCACCTTCGTGTGGGCTAGCTGCATCATAGACACCTTTGTCACCTTTATATAGCACTTGACCTTGCTGTTTAGTTTAAGCTATAATCAGGCATCTGTGCATGGACCCAGATTTGGGTCCATGTCCAGCTAGGCTCATCAGACCCACATTGCACTAAGTGGGCCGATGACCAGTATAGTCATGCAGGGCTCGAGCCTTTGCTCGTTCCCGACCTTCCCCTCCCCTAAATCCCCACTATAATCGACTTTCGAGTCATTGACCTAATGTCATGTCTTGTCTAGTGAGAGGCAGAGACAAATATCAGCTTGATTAGCTTCTGACTAGTGCTAACATTGCACATCACAACATGTTGAATAAAGATAGGGAGGCTTCTTTCTTTCCTGTTCTTTATTTATTTGGTTTCGATGTTTTTGTTACTGTCGTTGCTCTCCGTTGCCTTTAATTTTACCGGTTCGATTTTTACTTAGAGAATTCGACTCTTGTTATAGTCAGTGCGTGGTTCTGAGATTAAGTAAGCAGTATGTGTATTTACCAAACTCCTCTGCTGAGTGCAGAATGTGACAAAAAACGGTTTTTAAGCCAAGCAAAGCTGGTTTTGATTTAGAGTTTTACTTCTATTAGACTTATTGCCTAAACCAGATTAAAGAACCCAGTCTGCTTTACTACGGAGAGGAGACAAAATGGATTCATGCCTTTCTCAATTGGATTGGTGCGTAATGAAACGCGAACAGCCTCGTCCATGCTTTGAACTCGGGTCACCGATACCATTTCTTAAGATGATAACTGTTATGCTAAGCGTGCCTTCACAAGTAAGTTACATTTTCAAAGCTACACTTTTAGTAAATAACGTAGCAATGAAAGATGTTTTTACGGTCGGGGCGGTTATTATGAGTGTTTTAGTGGTCGAATATTGAAATTTAACAAGTAGTTGAATGCTACACTTAGTATCTTTTAGTATTAGGACATGTAGAATTTCACAGTATTTCATAGAACATTCTTTTAAAATATTTGTCTTGATTTCATTGGCACATCTGAACCAGAATAGTCCTATTTAAAAATAGAAAAATATTTTTCTCCATGGTATTCAGAAGACCGTCTTCCTTTTTAATATTTATTAAACAAGCTTGGCACAAGGCCTAATATTCAGAGAACCAATATGAATTGACCTCACTAACAATGAATAGACAGCAGTATTTGTCGACCATCCCATCAACCGGACGAGTGTGGCACAAGGCCTTTTAAAGGTGGGTCTGGGCTACGGCTTTGCGCCAAGACGGCTCCAAAAATGCCTCGGGCTCCGTTGGCATTCCCCTAAACAGAGACGCCCGAGGTGCCAGGTGATAAACCTAGCCGTTCCGAGGAGGGTTAGAACCTGGGGGACGGCCCCCTGAGGCTCGAGTTATGTCCAGAGATGTGACATACCCGACCAGATCCGTGCCGCTGATACCGCGGCCAGCCGAAGTGTGGCCCAAAGGCCAGCTGGCTTATCTCACGAACCGTTGTACCACGTGAGTCACCCACAGTAATCATGTGGCTGAATATTAAAATTGAGGATAAGTGTGACAAAACCGGTTCAGAGCTTTTAGTGTCACTAGTATAACCATGGGAATTTACAACCAGATTGTCCGTCTCCATTCTTCTTGACTAGTATTTTTTTAAAAATGAGATGGGAGAGAAAGGAAGCATTTAAAAATATTTAACTTAAACATATGTAAGTACTTTTTTAAAGTTTTACGCATATAACAAACGGTTGTTTGAAAACACGAACTTTTCAGAATGTTAGAACGTCCGACTACAAAAAAAAATGAGTATTTATTTAGTTTCTAATTTCGACGAATCTTGTCCGAAAAAAGATCACAACTTAGTTTATTGTCACACTTTAATATTTGCGATTTTTATTTTAAAATAATGTTTTTGTTTGTAAGTAAACTATGATATATGTAAAAAGAAAGAAAGGAGGAAGAAGTATTCTCCTTCCTATCCGTATATCTGCCTGTCTGTCCTCACCTCTCTCATTGGAATTGTTTTAGATATCGAAATTTTAAAAAACTAGCCTGTTTATCCCACAAAACTAGAGCATACATGAAATAGAAACACGCAGTTTTGTAAAAATAACCGACACCTTAAATGTAATTCAATTTTTTAAAATTCGTTCTTGATTTTAACAGCATGTCAACCCATCTAGGGGTATTTTATGTCTAGAGTTTAGGGAATTGCCTTAATTGTACATTTATATTTACATTTTTTTTTGCGTAGTTGAATAATAGTCATTTGTTTACACACATGGTTTCAGGTGACAAATAATAATCCTTCGCAAACAATAGCTTCAACTATTCTTAATACAAATTATTTACAGTTATATGGCATCAAGTATTTCTATCGAAAACGAATAATTTTAAACGTTCGTAACTATTTTGAAATTGAAATTCTGTCAGTGGGAATGTCCTTTCCATTTGAAATCTTCATTACCAACATTGTTTTTCATAATCGGTTTTTACTCCCACACAATCGACTCTTTAGAGTGTCTCAAGTGTTTTAGCACAGTGTTTTATCATTTTACTTGGGTTTGTTTATCGAGGGCTTTCTCACTCACGACATAGAAACATACATGTCTCTTGGATTTAACCATTTATTACTAAAAATAGGAATTGACAGAAGTAAAACAAGAGCTTACAACTCGTAATAACTGGATGTAACAAGAATCTCAAATGAACCTACAACTTTTTATAACACAGCTTTTAACATCAATTACAAAATGAAATTAATAGAAGATTTAAAACTTTTTTTCTTTTAACTGTAAAAAATTGATCAACTGTTAAACACTAAAAACATTTTTTTTAAGTTCATAAAAATTAACTAATAATCTGATTTTATTTGAAATTTTCGATAATGAAACAAAAAAGAACGAAGACTATTTTTAAAAAGTTTTTATTCAGAATTTTGTAGTTAACATTATTTTGTTCGTTTTATTTTTTATGAGTCAATCATCTCACTTAATTTATATATTAAAAAAAAAAATCAATGATACGTGTAAGAGGATAATTTTTGCATTTTTGCATTCATTGTTTTTATTTATTCATTTGTTTTTTGTTGTTTATCATTTATTATTTATTTACTTATTTATTTTTATTTTATTTTATTCATCATTACTTTTTTTCTTTTGCACGTCTGAACTACTTTGGTCACGTCAGAAAAAAGTAGTAAAAAATTTTCGTTGCTTAGTATTTCTCTAATCTGGCAATTTGTCAGTTTTTTTTTTAAATAGTGATTTTGTTATTTTAGAAGGAGCTGTTTACAATGTAGATACCAAGTCGAAACGATCTCTGACTTTACGTCATTCATGCAAGTTATTTTTCTCTTATTTGTATTATTCCCTAAGGGAAGACGAAAAATCTCTAATAGAAAGAGTATGAGAAAAGTATTTGGATCCAAATTTCAATGTTGACATTTATAAATAAAACCCAAAGAAAATAACTGGTATACATGCGTGTTGAAAAATCAGAGATGGTTTTAACTTAGTATTTGAATTTCTTACAGACCTCCCATCTCATCACATCTAAATCATATAAAATCAAAATTTTTTTAAACTGACAAATTGCTTGAATAACGGTAGGTTTTCTGTTATACCAATATTTGTGAAAAATTAGTTCTATTTTCCTAGCGGAATCCAGGTGGTTCAGTTTTTTAATGAAATTATATAACTAAAATTCTGAAAAAATAATTGGTACAACTATTTTTTAATATAAAAAGGTGCTTTTTCGTAAATTGAAGCCTTACTTTTGGGACTTTAAAGAAGAGGAAAACTAAAACATTACTCTTCTTAAGGTTATTTTTCACTTACACCAAAAATATATTTTACTAAGAATGTGCTTAGTAAAAAAAAACAAACAAAAAAAACATATTCACGATATTTATTTTGTTATTTATTTTAGATTATTTCCAAATTGACAATTTTTCTTTCATTGAATTAAAAAGACAGATTTTTTAATTTAAACTTAATAATATGACTAAAATTGTGAAAAAAAAAATATTAATATTTTTTTCTTTTTCTTCTAAGTGGGTTTATCATGGAAGTTAGTTGGCTTTATAAATTCTTTAAAGGGCAATAACTGTCTTTAACCTGCAGATAAAAATGTTTATCGTCTGTTGTAAAAAAATATATCATAGTACTTTGGGAGGGGGGTCATTTCTTCAAATTTTTATGAGTCAGTCAATAAAGAAAGTGAATTTGTTTGAAAAAAGCATTTTTAAAAAAATAAATGTAAACTCTGCGTTGCTTGGAATGGGTTTATTGCAACAATTATTTTAACCTCACAAAAATATTTGTTTTGAGGGTCTTCAAGATGGCGGCAAATCAGAGTGCTTCAGGCTTGGACAGCGGTCTGTCATTAAACTTTTGATGACTGAGAAGAGCAAACCATGTGAAATTTCCTGAATAATGTGTGATATTTACAGAGAAGCATGTTTAAGTAAAAAAAAAATAATGTTTACGAATTGGCAGAATTGTTTGAAGAAGATAGAAATATTATTCAAGTATTTCCACCATGGCAAGCATATCTGAAATGATGCATTCATTTAATATGTTCATTTTGGTTGACAGAAGAGTTACAATAAAAGACATTTCTATGGCTACAGCACAGAAAATGTTACATAGCCACAATTAACGCTAGATACGGCCATGTGCGAAATGGGTGAAATGGACATGGAATGTTGGTAACATATATGAATAATGTTCATATAGAAAACTCAGAACATAGGAATCTCAAAATTCGAAAACAGGTAACGACTTCTTTGTTCAGGTGCGAAACCTTTTTATTACTTTTAAGTTAAAGGTTTCGACATAAGGAGAGAGACACAATCTTTTTATGCTGGCTTCTTCCTTGGGGGTCACGTGGCGTCCATTATAAAAAGGAGCTCCACTGGAGACTCTGCCTCTTTTGGTTCCACTCCCACCACTGTTAGCAACAGGTGCTTTCGTAGCAGCCCTTGACGGCATACGTATTTGGTACCTTCCACCAGCCGGGACCGAAGAGCGACGAACGCACGTGCTGAGTTAAAAGGAACAGGACACACAGACAGTTAATTTCCAGCAGGCATTTTATCTGCAAACCTTATCAAACCTACCTTACCTTCACTTACTTTCACCAAACCTACCAAACCTTCACCTTACAACCTTACAACACCTAACTTTACTTTATCTTACACCTTGAACTCTTTTTTGAAGTGTTACTTACACATTCGTTGTTTATTCTATTTGGTGCAAAACCCTGTTTATTGTTGTTGTTGTTGTTTATAATTTTGTTGCACGTATAAGTCGTTCGTCTTCCTTTCCTCAAAAGCTGCCACCAAATTTCTACTGCTGTTGAAGTACGGTTTATTCTTTTACAAAACGTAGGAATAACCGGGCTTTTCGAGACTTATAAAAAACCCATAAAAATAGATTTTTCTAATATCCTTTTTCTTTTCTTCCTAATTGAAATTTGAGATTGTTTTAGTTATTAAGATAGTTGGTTGAGGGAAAGATATTGTGTTGAGTCCCTGCTCACCAAAACAAAAAGAAAGACTAGAAAAACTCATTTAGATATACAAGAGTATTTAACGTTTAATATATACAATATACATATCAGTGGTATTAAAAGAAAGTATACACGAATATATTCCTGATAAAAATATGCTTATATTGCTCCATATCGGTATGTGGAAGAAGTACAAAATAAAAAAAGGCTTACTTGACTAGTAGGGTTAATATCGCCAAATGGCTTCACCATTCCTTCACAAGGTTAGAGATGTTTCCACTGTTCAAAAAACAGATGCAAATAGAGATTAAGAATAGGTTGCTGAGATTATCTTGTGAGGCCACTAACTTCCATGATACGATCAGCCACAGCGGGTACCTCCCACAACTTGAAATGCTCCTGTCACATGATAGACATGCCACAAACTAGCATATACCAAAATATTGCAAAACTTTTGACTCGCTCTAGTATAAAGCATCTTATGTTTTTGCTTGTTTAGCAGCTCTCATTTGATCAAATTAAATAACATAATCAGTTTTAAAAATCTAATTGAAAAATATGACTTATTGTTTAACTTATTGTAATTATTTTGTTTTTGTTATTCATTTCCAAACTGTAACTCTTTTCATCTTTGTAAGAACACAACTTGATTGTGTTTCAAATGAAATTGTTCGGTCATTCAAATAGTCACTTTCTACCCTGAAATTGGTAACAATCCGAAACTTTTTAAAAATGCAACAAATCTTAAATGTTTTTTTTTTTTTAAGTATTATTCTTTAGAAATAATAATCGAAGTTACTTGAAATATTTCATTCAATGACAAATTTATTTTTTGCTTAACTTTATTGAGTTTATTCAACTATTTATTTGTACCTTTGGGTATTTGACACCTGTAGTAGAATGGACCTGTGTTTTGGTATTTATATGGTACCCGTCTATTTTACGTTGAGTTTTGTATTTAGAATATAAGGGTTTAGTAGTTCGGCTTCTCCACAAGTTTAATGCTTTAGTTTAGAATTAAGGTAGAATAAGCACATGGAAAAGTTAGTGAATGAATAAAGTATATGCAACAAATGAGTAAAAGATATGAAACAAATAATGGTTGTAAAACGGCGCGGACAAAATGAACATTTAAAACAAGGCGACGAACAAAAACAAATTTATATACTATAACAATAAAACTTTCTTTGATACATAAAAATATTACTAACTCTACTAACAAAATAATAGTGTGTGTATATGTGTGAGCTCGTGTGTTTGTCTGTGTGTGTGTGTGTAACACAACTAAGCTACAAAAAGAATTGCAAGTTTAAAATGTCCTTTTTCTATGGTTAGAAACGGGCAGTTTCTCAGAGACGGGAAAGCGTCTCATTGTCCTTGTATATGAATGTCTGCGAGGCCCATTCATGGTGTTGCTTTTCTCTCCTGTTGATTCACGCTGAAAGGAGTGTGTTGCTGCTGCGGAGAAATTTGGTCAAAGAGAAAGAGGGTGCTTGAAGACGACGTATTTATAGAAAATACCGTCTTGTAGGTGGCTCAAAGACGCAGGACTTGAATTTAAACATGTCACGTGGTCCTCCTGGCCAATGGTTTCCCGAGACTGAATATTGAGCGTCCGCCATCTTTGTGGGAACAAGTGGCATACCGCCCAAACTAATTTATTGGAGTGTAAAGTCCTATACACCTCATAAGAATTAATTTTGAACAAATTCATCAATTGACAACTCTATATAAACATATACAAAATCATTTAAAATATAAAATGTTATGATGTTTATATCTCACTGAGTAGATGTTGACTCACTACCATTGTGTTAGTATAGCGTTTATTCTAATGCTAACAGCAACAAATAAATGAATTAATACTTCGTTTAATTCAAACAATTTATTAATCAACACGTGAAACAATTAATAACAATATACAGTCCTCCCTATGTATAATGTTTGTCACCTTTCTTCAGCAATGTGATCACACTCTTGATAACACTATCAGGAATGGCTCCCTGAGCGAACCAGTGGTTGAACATATCCGTCGGAATAGACACAAACATGTGCGGTAGCCTCAAGTACACTTCGTAGCGTAAACCATCTAATCCTGGCGATTTGTTGAGTCTAACCTGCTTCAACGTATCACGGACTTGGCATTCAGTAACCACATTCTTGCAGCTAGCCGCTTCAGCCTCTCGAAAGGGGAAGTTGGCTCAATAGTTACGAAACTCCCGAACTGGGAGGTCAGGACAGCGAGCAAAGTGATCACGGAAGTGCGCCCGAAAGGCGTTGCACATCTCACGATTCGACCCGAGCACGCGCCCATCCAGGGATTTGACCGATTCGATATATCGAGAGGGAAACCTCTACACTTCTTCCTCACGCGCAAGCGCGTTGCATTTTACAGCTTCGTTGGAAACTCTTTTTGAACTTGATCTAACTACGTATCCCTTGTAGTGTTTGCTAGCTTCACACTCAAGGTCCCGTCTAGCTAAATCTATGGCTAAGGAATCCCCCTCCCTTCCACCACCCGGGAAAGCTTATCTTCTTAAGATTTTGTCACCTTGGTCCTATTTAAGTTGAACTGGCGACCGTATTTGATGGCGAAATCTCTAATCCTATGTTTGAGAGATCTCCACCACTTATTCCCACACTAATGCCCGTTGAACCAGGGATTCCAACCAGTCCCGAAAGTCCTGTATCTCCAGTAAGGAGGTATTGAACTTCCAGTAGATAAGCCTATAAGCTAACTGCAGACTGATCCTAACAAGCCTACGGCCAGTCAACTCTTGGAACATAGGACACGTAACAAAATCAGTGTCAGCTCTTTTAACACTCTGTTCAGATAGGATCTAACACGGACTGAGGGCAATCTATCTAGCCACGTCCACATCTCCCTCCCTGGGTGATCCAGACGAAACCTGTCGACCAAGTCATGGCGAGCCATACAATCGATCAGGCTGCTTTTACACCTTCCCGACCCTCTAGCTCCTCTTCCGGCCCTGTCTATTTTGGTATCAAGGATCACATTTCAGTCACCCATTAAAACTGCTTCGGATCGTCGAGGAACGGCGCCAACCGCTGCTAAAAGGAAATCCTCTCTGCAGCAATATTTGGCGCATAAACCGCGACCACCCAGAAACCGAAACTTTTAACAACATCGGCTACAACCAGCCTGTCCCTGTCTTCTGCAAGAACAAGATTGGTGATTGCATTAAGGCTGCGGCCAATTAGCAAAGAGAACTCAACACTACCATGGCTGCCGTGTGCTGAAAGGACGACATAGTGATTCTCTAGCACCCGACAGTCTGCAGCGCAAGTGAAGTGAGTCTCTTGCATTGCAGCAACATCCACACCAAAATTGAGAGTTCACCAAACAAGTGCACACACTTACTTGGATTCCTCAGTCCCTTCACATTCAACGTGGCAAGGTTTAGAGCCATCAAACCCAATTACCTTACTCACTGTCAACTATGGACCGGAAATCTTCGGGATGAGGATGCCGACGGTGTGTCACAGAGAGCTGGTGCTAGGTTCAGTAGTTACTCGGCCATCCCTGGACAATCCTCCGACATCAGGAGGGAACTGCAGATTTAATACCCTATAAAAACAAGGGTGAACATAAATTGAGACCCAGCTCAAACAATATGACAATGCTTTTTTGAGGGATGGGTGCTCTATTTCTGCCAACCTTATGTCCACCCGATTGACCTTCTCTCTGAGAACCCACACACCCAGCCGAGCGAACAAAGGTGGTCAACATGGGTGCACCACCAAAATAGATACAGATTGGAGAAGTTCTTATTTTTAAATTGTTTAAAATCAAGGAGTGGCTTGAGTGCTCTGCAGAATTGAAAGTCCGCTGGACAGTCCTCAGTTTCAGCAGGGCACTAAGCCACTCCTAAAAGCTCTTAGCTGTCTTCTTTTAATGATGATGATGATCTTTGCCCTTTGTCAGGCTTGGGAGGGCTGGGGATGTTCTGGAGAATTATCTTGGCCGTTGATGGGGAGTCAGAGAGGGGAGAGTTGGGGAGAAGGGAATTTCATACTGAAGGGACTGCTGGGGGTTTGAAGAGGGGTTTGTTGGGGATGTTTTGTGGGGATTTTTCAGATGTGGGTGATTGAGGTGCCAGTCGTGGAGATTTTGTTGGGGGCTGCGGTGGTGAGGTCTCTGATGATGACTTATGAGTTTACGTGGGAGTGTTGGGTTGTGTACAAAATTTTTTGGCATTGATTTCCCCACTGTCTCTCCACCTCTTTAGACTTGTGGAGGTTTCCATCTCCTTAGGCGGTTCTCCTGTATTTTTCTTTTTGGCTTTTCTTTGGGATTTTTTGACAGACGATGGAGGTCGTGATGGAGTTTAAGATAGAGGTTTTGCCGATGTTGCTGGTTCAATTGGTCTCAGTGTTGGAACTGCTATTGTGGTTTCTGATGTTGTTGGTTTTACTATTGCTTCCACTGCTGGTTCTGTTGTCAGGTTTTTTTCCCCTTTTCTGGTCACCTGGGTCCACCCTTCTTCTGGTTGGTTTAAGTGATTCCCAGGTTCCAGAGCAGGATTAGTGGTTGGGCAGGTGGGTTTTTCTTGATTGCTGTTGTTGATATTGTTGCTGTTGTTGGTTGTCTTCTGTGGGCAGACTCTTGATAAGTGACCTAATTACGTATTGGACCAGCAGAGTGGCCTCCTGCCTTTGACGACCACCATCATCTGCTGGTCCTTATAGGTCAGTATATGAGGAATGGCCTGGAAGTCCTCCCTATTGAGGCAGATATCCAGGACAAAGTCACCATGTGCTGTCCTGTCTATTGAGCGCATTGTCGTCACCTCAACACTGTCATATACACTCATAGAGGCTGCGAGGACATCTCCGTTTAGTTGCACTGGGACACTGCATACGGTTGCGTTAATCCATCTGGTACTTTTATATTCAGTTTGAAGCCAGAAGTGTTTTGTGGTGACATTACTACCAGCCAGCTTCATGGTCAGTTCCTCCAAGGGCAGCAGGACATCCCAAGTAGCAAAACTTTGCCAGCAGAAGTACCAGTATGAGATGCCTGCGGATTTTAACAGCTCCTCAAAGGTATCGTTTCTAATTCCTGCTATTCTCCTGGACCTTAAATTTGTAATGATATAGGACAGAGTCTTTGGTTCTACTTCAGTTACCAGTTCTGGAATGGGAAGTATCTCCGTTCCTTTGAAATCAGAAACATACTTCCCGACTCTGTCCTTTTCATATTTTTCAGCTGTTTTCTTTTTTATTGGTCAGGTGACTAGTGTTGCTGGTCCTTTGTCCTGGTGGGATGGAACTAGCCAAGAGCGAGGATTCCTTTGATACTTGAGAAGCTGGTAGTGATGGCCATTCAGATGTTGATGTGAAGGGTCCTGCTACTGGCTCTTCTGGTTTCTTTGGGTGGGCTTCTAGGTTGTTTCTGGGAGGTGCTGGTATCTTCCTCCATAGTTGCTTGAGGCAACTATGGAGGAGAAATGGTGAAATACTGGAGTAGGTTGTTTATGTTATTGCTGGAAGTAAAATAGAAATAAGATGTGGAACAGAATTGTGGCTGGACTATGATAACTGTAGAGAGAGGTGAAAAAAATGAAATTAGGCTAGCACTTGGACTTGGTAGGGTTTAAACTTGTGCAAAAGGACAACAAAATAAACTTTGTGTATGGAGAATATTTTTTCCTTGTGTCCTCCATTTGAGCATTCCAACTCTTTACATAGAGCTTGGTAATTTGCCTATACAAAACACCACTCATTTGCATAGACGAGTCATCCACTAATCACAGTTTCCGCACATGCCCACCTCTACTCAACAAAGAAACCAAACCAAACCAATCTCTCTTATATCTTATCGAAGTTCATTTGGCAAACAAAAATATATTTCTTTCAGATAACTGGTTTATTAGAAATCACCCCCTTTTTGTCAAATTTATTGGCAATGCAAACAAAAAATTATGCTGTTTTTTTTATGAGACTGCATACCAAGGTTTTCATTCACAAAAAAAATACTGCATTTGAAAGTTATTTGCCACATTGTGGAATACAACAATCTATGTGAAACCCATTGATAAATAGCTTTCCTTGTAAAAATGGACCTTTTTTTGTGCCCATTGTTGCACTAGTTCAGTAGAATTTGTCGGATTATAATTTTTCATCTCCAGCCTCATCTGAATGTTTCCTCTTCAAAGACAGATGGACACTGTGTCCTGTACTCAATGATACATGAATTTGACATGTACAGTCTCTGTTCATTAACCAAAAAATTGTGTTTATAGCATGTTCATATTGGCATTTTCATATTGTAATTAATTTCTTTGGAGGTGGACAGTGTTATCATATACAAATAATTCTTAAACAGATCTATTTGACCCAAAGATGGGACACTTAGAGGCCCCGACGACAGGAATGGGACAAAGACATCATAAGACTGAGGGAATTTGAGGACTACAATAGAGTTTCTTACACGAATCACATCAAAATGTATTAAAAATTGACCGGAAATTTCCTTTGACCTACTGCGTAAGTTGCACTGGCAGCATACCAGTATATGTAAGTAAAGTTGGCAACCATAGTCGAGGGTGACCCGAAGGCTCCCTTTTCGATAGCTTACTACATCAAGGTGTAGGGGAGGGCGCGACTCCTTTCCCTGGATTGCTCCACTTTACCCTTGATCCGTACCTTATAATGCTGAGTGTTAAGCAAGGAGGCATCAAGTACAATTTTTTGAGTCTTTGGTATGACCCGACCTGGGATTGAACCTAGGTCTCCCGGGCCATTGGCGAACACTCTAACCGCTAGGCCAATGTCCGACAGATGTCCCTGCAAAAATGCAGCAAAAATTTGCATGGGTGGCATGACTGTTGTATAACAGTATTTAAGAAGACTTTTTGAGAAATCATCAATTAGACAATTCTTCTTTGATTGGCACAAGAAATTTGAAATCATAGGATGTTTGTGTAAAGATAAATCCTTGGAGACCATCACTATTAAATCAAAACAATTTGTGTATTCATGCTTGTTACCTGTACAACTTACAGAAATCCACAAAAAATGATCAGTTAGGAGTTACTAATTCCTTACAATGTACCATAGAGATGATATGGCTATGTGTGAAACGTACATCAAATGTCCATAAAGATAGAACCTAGAATATAGGAATCTCGAAACACGAAAAACACATAACGACTTCTCAGTTCAGATATGAAACTTTTTATTACCTTTTGAGTTTAAAGGTTCTTTGACATAAGGAGAGAAGGCACAATCTTTCTATTCTGGCTTTTTCATCTGCCCCCCCTCCCCAACATGTGTGGCACCCGCCACAAAAGTCTCCGCGAGCAAGCGAAAGTCAACCATCTCGTTTGGTGTCTAGTCTCAGCTCTACTAACTGACTTTTTCAAAATCTCCCAAAATTCTCCGCGCTCTTCTGGTGTGTGATGTCTCCTGCACTCCGTAACCCTGCTTCCAATGTGGGCTATTGTGACATCTCTGAGTGACACGTCCGCTCCACCCGCACGCGAATACCTGTGTTAATGTTGCACCTAAGTCCTTGGAGACCATCACTATTAAATCAAAACAATTAGTGTATTCATGCTTGTTACCTGTACAACTTACAGAAATCCACAAAAACGATCAGTTAGGAGTTACTAATTCCTTACAAGACTGGAAAATTTTGAGAACAGTTGAAAATTATTTTTTTACAAACTGCAATTACACGGGTGGGCTGAAAAGTTCATGTGATGATGTCATGTCTATATCTGCTGTTGATGACTTTGTTAACCAATGGGATCCAAGCACTACAACACCAATGAAAGAAGTGTGTGAACCTCAAGGGGGACTATGCCAAAAACTAAACCTCATGTGGTCACATTCCATGAGAGTATCTTGGTAAGTCTATGGACTTTTCAGCTAATCTTCATATTGCAAAGTCTAATTGACTAGAACAAAGCCACACATTGTGACTTCTGTTTAGAAGTAGTGTAAAGATGATGATATCTAGAGCATTTAATTTTCAGTGATAATTTGACTGTAAATTCTTGTTATAAACTTCAAGGGGTTCTTTACAAAACTGTGTACCATGTATTCTTTACAAAACTGTGTACCATGTATCTGTTTCACTTTCGGGCAAATACCCTTGGGAAAGGTATGAACCCCCTTTATTCTCCCTCCAGCTATGGGTAAATAGTAGGACGAACTAGGTTCTTCAGCCTTGGTGAGGCAACTAGTCTAGGAGAAGGAAAACTCTGAATTCAAACCTGTTAAACTCCGCTTAAAAAAAAATTGACCTTGTGTCATATCCTACCCGAGCGGAGGGGTTGGGTAAATAGTACCATGTATCTGTTTTGTAAATATTCTATTAGACTTTTTAAATTGTTTATTTCTTTGGTAGACACATAGTATTTGCTTATTAAATGTATATTCAATACTTGGCCACTTTATTAACTTCAAGGGTTTCTTTACAAAACTGTGTACCAAGTGTCAATATATTAAATATTTTTTCAATAAATTTTTGAAACTGTTTATTTCTTTTGTAGACAATCTCTGTTTGGCTTGGTTTTATGCATATCAACCATTGTAGGTTATTTAATGCAAATCTGCTTTATACATATATTTTAAATATATGATCTGTAAACATATTTTTTAGATACACACAGTAAAAGGATCAAACAGTTCTATTTCTACAGGGTATGGAAGCAAAATAAAGAATAATAAATGATTCTATTATAAAACAAGATTAATTTTAATTATAAAGAATAAACAGCAAAATAAGAAGATAGATGCAAAAATAAATTTACACAATATGGCCACCATTTTTTTCAATTATTTTATCAACACACCTTCAAAATAAATTCTTCAGGCATTTTATTCCATTCCTTCTCAGTAGCAGTCTTAAGTGAATCAATATTTGGATGGGAAGTTGCATTTCTTGTTTTTTTTCTAAAATGCCCCATATAACATAAACAAGGGGGTTCAAGTCTGAGCTTGATTGAGGCCATAAAGAAAGTCCAATTTTTTTTGGCTTGGTTTTAGTGTTAAACAAATCATAGATTCTTTGTTGTTTCATTTCTTGCTCACTCATATTGGGCTGAATTTTAATGAAAAAGTAATTGAATAATAGAGACAATCCTGAAAATTTAGATTTTTCAATTTTTTTTTCAAAAATTGCACTAATCAGACTAAAATGATATTTTAAAAATTATTCCATATTTTGTTTTCTATAGCCTGTAACAATTCAATTCAGTGTTAGTCAAATAGTTCCAAGTATTGCTATGTATCACCAATAATTCAAGTAAACATTAGTATTGCTATGTATCACCAATAATTCAAGTAAACATTAGTCATTTATCAACACACTGTTAAATTATCAAACAGTTCTATTACACACAATTGTTTGTGCTCAGTTTAAATGCAAAGTATACAGTTTGAATGTCAAACATTTCTATTTCACCCATAAATAGGACCCTTTCAGGTGCGACCATTCCCGGAAAAATTGGACCTGGGAGCAATGGCAATATGGGGGTACTCCACATTCTTCAAAGTTCCAGCATTACTGGAGCCTCACCATCAGATTGTTTAGTGTCCTATCCAGGATACTTGTTGGTGAGAAGGGTCTTAACCCTCTACTGAGATGCAGTTGGTGTATTCTACAGCTCCCCCCCCCAGCTGACTGGACTTCTCTGTTTGAGGGTTCGATCTCAAAAATCTAACGAGTAAAACATAATTGTCATGTTAATTATTTCGCTAACTTAGTCAAATCATTGTTGAAAATTAGATGCAGTGAAGACGAAGATGGAATTATATATTATCATTAGACGGCACCAGATATTTTTATTATCAGCTTAGATGCCCAAAACTAAAGCTGTTGAGAAGACATTTCATATGCTTGAATTAAAAAAACAATTTTAAAAAAAACTTGTGTTCTGAATTTAAAAAAATAAGATAAATTCTTTTATTCTTGTGCTACAATATTTTAGAAGAGATTTTATGAAATCACCGACAACTTGACAGCCTACTTAAAGGTGAAAGTCCAAGTAAAGTCCTCCCCCACCACAAAATCCACAGAAATCCATAAGGAGAACATGTCAGGAGTTATAAATTTTCCATCAGACTGGAAAATTTGATTGAATCAGTAGGAAATGATTCCTTACGAGCTGCTGTTTTTGCAAAGCCTAAGAGACCAGTTCAAATCCAGATGTCATGATTTCTGAACAGAAATACAAGAGCTTCATAAGGTGAAGATGGTTTTATGGAGTCTTAAATTTTCAGCCACGAATTAGCTGTAAGTTCCAGTATTTTTTAAATGAATTTTAAAAACTTTTTTTTTTTTTATAGATAACCTATATATGTACACTTAGTATAATGGTTATCATTGTAGGAAATGGAATCAACAGCCCAAGTTCAAACCCTGCACAAAGCTGCTTGCATTTCACTTCTCCCTTTGGAAAGGCATGAATCCACCTGTTCTTCTCTCATGCTATGGGAGAATAGTAGGTTAGAATGAATTCTTATGGCTTCATATGGCAACTGGTCAAGAAGGAAAACCCTAAATTGAAAGCCAGCTGTACTCTGTCTAAAAGTTCACCTTATAGCAGAAATTTTGGGTAAATACATACATCTTTTTATTTCATTTTAATAATCCTTTCTTATATATATGTGTGTGTGTGTGTATATATATATATATATATATATATATATATATATATATATATATATTTATTTATTTTATTTTTTTTTTTTTTAGGAACCTGAAGAACTATGGATTGCCTTAACTTTAAAACACAGTTCAGTTATGTGCTGATCGTCCTGGCAATGTTTCCTTTGATCAACAGTTATGAATGTCCAAAAGAATGTCAATGTGTCCAGAAAACACAAGCTGATGCAGTTTCAGTTAGTTGTTTATTTACACGGTTGAATTATGACATGTCATTCAATGTTTTAGCGCCACAAAATACAACTGATCTGTTAATTATGTGCAATAATAACAGTAGGTCTAAAAGCACACTCCAACCACGAATGTTTCAAGAATTATTCAAATTAGAACAGCTAATTATTCTTAACTGTAAATTTAACTATATGGGCGAAGATGTATTGGCTGGTTTAAATAGTTTGAAAAACCTCTCCATTTTCAATGCCCTGCAACTGTCGATACACCCAAATGCTCTCCTTCATGTCCCAAATTTGGAAATATTGAAAATAATTGATAGCGATTGGCATGGATTAGTACCAAATAGTCTATGCACATTGAACAAGATTTCCTCTTTGAATTTTCGTGGAAATCAAATCGGTAGTATGTCTGAAGTTTTAAATCTCTGTTCACATAAACAGTCTTTCTTCAATGAATTAATGTTCTTGGAACTAGATTTTAACCAAATCCAATTTTTGAAATCCGGTTTTTGGAAAAGATTTAAAAAATTACATGTTCTCTCAATGAAAGGGAACAAGATTGAAAAAATCCCAAATGATACTTTAATTAACTTTAGCAAATTGAAATATTTGGATGTTTCTTACAACTATCTTACACAGCTACCTGATGACTTTTTAGATGGTTGTTTTCAAGTTAATATTCTGAATATTTCCAACAATTATATAAGTAAACTCCCACAGGTAATAAGAAAGTTGAAGGACTTGTGGAAATTGTATGCATCCAATACTGCCTTAACTGATATTACTTTACTCAAACAAACATCTTTAATAATCCTGGATATACATAATTCTAACCTGACAGTAATCCCACCAAGATTCTGTGGAAAAAACTCTTATTTGAAACAGTTAATACTTAGTCAAAATGACATTTCAGAAATCCCTCCAAACACATTCAAAGATTGTTTGAGGTTAATCTATTTAGATCTATCAGTGAATAATATCTCAACTTTGTTTAATGATTCTTTTAAAGGATTAAAAAGACTAAAAATGTTGTTGTTATCCAACAATCAAATTTCAAATTGTGGAAAAGAAACTTTTGTAAACCTGAGAAGCATGACACGACTAAATTTAAGTCGTAATTTTCTGCCTGAAATACCAGCAATTCCACAAAGATTAGAATTAATTGATCTTAGTGACAATCATATTCAAAATATTTCCAATAAAACCTTTTCACATTATTCAAATTTTTATTTAGAATATTTATTGCTTTCACAAAATTACATCAAAAACATTGAAGATAATGCTTTTCAATTTCTGTATAAACTCCTCATATTGAATTTAAAGAATAACAATTTGACAGTGCTAAAAAGATTCACTTTTTCAGAATTCAATCACTTATATGGATTAAATATAGCTTATAACAAAATCACGGATATTCACTTGGTATTGTATAAATTACAGAATCTCAAATACCTCTTTGCAGGGCATAATCTTATATCCAAACTTCAACGAAATACATTCCCTAAAGAACTTTCTGTTATACACCTACAACATAACCAAATCAAAACTATAGAATGGAATACCTTTGAAAATATGGAAACCTTAATGACAGTTGATCTAAGATGGAACAAAATGGTCACACTTGACCAATTTAGCCTAAGAATCAGTTTAAAGAATCAGGCCACAAATTTTTTTATCGCTGGAAACTTCTTTCAATGTGACTGCAAACTAGCCTGGCTAAAAAAAAACTCTATGATGATGACATATAAATCTAGTGGTTATCCCATATTTCAGGATCTGAATGTTGTGCTGTGCTCTAACTATGGAAAACATTGGTTACCAATAGGTTTGTTGCACTCGATCAAAGCAAATGAATTTTTATGTGAGTACGAAAGAAGTTTTTATTCAAAACTTCCTTTTTCTTGTGGAGTCTTTTGTGAATGCTGTTTGCAAGAAAACTGCTACTGTCAAGACACATGCCCTGAAAAATGTCATTGTATGTATACATTCAATCGCAACAGCAAACCTGTAAATTGTAATAATAAGAATTTGACTGATGCATCTGGTATACCTTCCAATGCAACAATGATTGATCTCAGTGTTAATGATCTGGGATATTTAACAAACAAAACTTTTGATAACCAATCCAAGGCTGAGATTTTGTATCTAAACAATTCAAAAATTACAGGTATTGGTGAAAGAACATTTATCACTTTCAAAGTGCTCAAAGTATTGTCTCTTGAATATAATAAGATCATGATATTAGATTCAAACAGTCTGTTTGGCTTATGGAACTTGAAAGAGCTGCTGCTCAGTCATAATGAGATTAAAATTATATCACCAGGAACATTCAATGCAACACCCAACTTGGAATTTCTTGACTTGAGCTATAATAATCTTAGAAAATTTGACAGTCAAACATTCAATATAGATAATTTGAAAACAATCATTCTTTTTAAGAATCCTTGGTCATGCAACTGTGAGGATGTAAATTCTCTTCGTGATTTTTTAATCACTCGAACATCAGAAATTAATTCCCAATCTATTCTCTGTAATGAAAGTCAAATACCAGTCCTTGAATACACCATAGATTTCTGTCAGAATAAATCCTTAAATTCAACTATTCAAATGTTGCTAGTGAAAGATACAACACTTGTCTATGGTTTATCTATTGGCCTGACGATTATTGCAGTTGTTATGATAGCATGTATTGTGTTGTATGTATATCGAGCTGAAATCCAAATCCTACTTTTTGTTCGTTTTGGCTGGAGGATTTTATCTCGGAACAATCAATTAGACAAAAAAGACAAGAAGTATGATGCGTTTGTGTCGTATCACAATTCCCAAGATGAGTTTGTGGTAAATGAAATGCTTCCTCGTCTGGAAGGAACCAGTCCTGTCTATAAGCTATGTGTCCATTTTAGAGACTTTGCTGTTGGAGCTCCCATCGTAGATAACATCACAGAAAGTATTGAAAACAGTAAAAGAACAATTTTGTTGCTCAACAATCAGTTCCTTGCCAGTGAATGGTGCCGATATGAATTTCAAGCATCCCACTTTCAGGCATTATCAAATAAAATGAACAGCCTTATTCTGGTTTTGCTTGAAGAAGTTAATCCAACTTTGATAGACGGTGGATTAAAGCATTATATGAAGACAAAAACCTACTTAAGATATGATGACCCAAGATTTTGGGACAAATTACGGTTTGCTTTGCCAGACAAAGAAGAAAAGAAGGAAGATTGACTAGATGTTCTATAAACCTAGTGAATTTCCATTGAAAAGGGAGTTTATGATGATATCAATATTTCAGCTTCAGGTTGCAGGTTCAATCCTGACTACAGCCAAGTAACAATACAGGAATACTTAACACTTGTACCCGGTTATGGCTAACGGAATCAGAACAGGCGACCCACCCCCGTGGATTCAATAAAGGACATAGTTCGAAGTTCTGTGAAGTTTCCTAAGTTCGACAAACACCTGAAGAAGGACATATCAGCCAAAACTTTGTGGAAATGACAATAAAGATGAAGACAATAGTCTGAAAACCCTTAATGATAAAAATTACAAATTATGTTTACTTCCTTTAAAATTTACTTGTTGAATTTCATATACAAATTGTTTTAACCTTATCATTTTCAAAATTTTCCAGCTATGGGTAAATAGTAGGACAGACTAGGTTCTTCAGCCTTGGTGAGGCAACTAGTCTAGGAGAAGGAAAACTCTGAATTCAAACCTGTTAAACTCCGCTTAAAAATTGACCTTGTGTCATATCCTACCCGAGTGGAGGGGTTGGTAAATAGTATCATTTTCAAAATTTGCCATTTAATTTTTTTTAATTTGTGAAATCCTAAAATCATATCTGTATATATTATTTTTATAGCTAAACAGACAACTCAAACCCATTGTGTTCATTCAAACAGTGGTTCATGATAATATTGATACTTCTATCTAAGATGAAATGGAAGATTCTAATTAGCATCTTGGACATGATACCTTATTACCAACATGTCTTACAGCTTTAGACAAGAAAAAAAGAAGACAGTGAAAAAATAAAGCCATTTTCTATTTGTGTCATAAATTTTAATTAAACTTCAATGGCTTAGACACACATAGGAAGTGATTATTTTCCATGATTATCATTGTCAAAGTTTTCTTAGAAATGCTAGTAAGTAAAGTTGGCAACCATAGTTGAGGGTGACCAGAAAGCTCCCTTTTCAATAGCTACTACACCGAGGTATAGGGGAGGGCGCTACTCCTTTCCCTGGATTGCTCCATTTTACCCTTGATACATACCTTATATTGCTGAGTATTAAGCAAGGAGGTATCAAGTACCACTTTTAAAGTCTTTGGTATGACACAACCTGCGATTGAACCCAGATCTCCCGGACCATTGGCGAACACTCTACCCACTAGACCAATGAGAAATACTAAGAATAGGAAATTTCTTAGAATTTCTTTTCCTTGATTTGATAACCTAATTTGTGATTAGTCCTTTACTAATGGCTTGTAAGCAGTTGTCTTAGTTTGAAAAAGATCAAACTGTACCATACAGTCATTCTGGAATATCACTTTGCAATATTGTAAAGAAATTGAATCATTCATCAAATGACATTTTCCTCAAAAAAGAAAAAAAAAAAGAAAATTTAAAAAAAAAACACTGTACCTGAAAATACAAAACTTGTTAAAAAAAAAAAAGGTCAAACTGTAGCATACAATCATTCTAGAATGTCATTTTGCAATATTGCAAAGAAATTAAGTTGCCATCATTCAGCAAAAAATATAAGAAAACTGGAAATTATCATCAAAAAGAAGGTCATGGCCAAATGAGAAAAACCACTGATGCTAATGGATATCCTACCAAATATTAAGTCGTCATAAATTGTCTGAACTTTTTATCAACTACATCAATTGTCTTCATAAAAAATTTTATATAAGCTATCTGTTTTTTTGTACTATACTGTAGTTAAGTTAGTTCAGCTTGTTCATATCTCAGAGTCTATACTTTTATTTATAGGGATTTCAGCATGAATGAAATGCACGCAGAACCACCATTCCCATGTGATTACGCAACATCAAGAAACAGTTGCTATGACATCAATGGCCGAAAGTAAATGCGTTTTTAAAAAAATCACAAGCTGCACTAAAAATGAAGATGAATGAACATCCAATCTAATCTCTGCATCTAGTTGATCTGGCGTATATATAGATATATTTTTTTTTTAAATACCCTGTCCGGTGGCAAAAGCTGTTTGGTCGCGCCAGGAGTGGCAGTACCGACTTAAGCTACTGAAAGTGTGTTATCACTCCTGGTTGGTGGCTGATGAGAGCAAGTTATCGCACATGCTTTCACACATTGTATGATGAAAAAAAAAAAAAATTCCATTCATTGTGTATTTTGGAGGTGCTTATAGTGCAATGGTTATCATTGAAGGAAATAATTATGGCAAACTGAGATCAAATCTGGAATGAAGCTGTTTGCATTTCACATAGCACTAATACCCTTGGGAAAGGTATGAATCTAATTATTCTTCCTCCAGCTATGGATAAATAGTAGGGCAGACTGAGCTCTTTATCCTTGGTATGGCAACTGGTCTTGGAGAAGGAAAACTCTAAATTCAAACCTGTTGAACTCTGCTTGAACTGGAGAGGTTCGTAAATACCTACATTATGTATATTGTAAGCTTTGATGTGAATTCTTTTTCAGCATGTTATCTGTCCATAAATTGTAAATAAATATATTTTTATTACCTAATTTTATATCTTTTTTTATTAATTTTTGTTTCTTCAATCTTCATGTCATTTCACATCATTATCCCCATCAAGCCATGCTGATAACATAGGTTCCCATGACTTTCTCTCGCCATCTGTCCCTATCATCCATTGCTCTTGGTAAGTCTTTTAGACTGCATCCAGTGTCTGCACTGAGCCAACAAATGTATGTAAGTTTTTGCTGGTTGGCCAACACTGGTGTGTCCATGTGTAGGAGTCCATTGGAGAACATTGCTTATGAGTTCGTCTTTACTTCTGCAGCATGCCTTTATCATCTTCAATGGACGATTTGTGTGATATGAGTGCTGTGAAATTCTACTTCCAGGATTTGTTCAAAATAGCACTCAGCATCCTTGTGTAGTTCACATCTAGTTTTCTACTTGAGGCATTTGACTAAAGTCCAAGTGATGCAATTGTTGCATTCTCATATACATATATATGCTGGATACATACCGACGCAATGATAACAGACGCAGGAAGGAGGATGCAGGAAGAAAGGAAGGCACAGGAAAACTTTAACAATATTTTACCTCTCACTTTATTGCAAGGGTTCGAAAGGGTTGTTCAATGGTTGCATGTGAGAGGGAGCTGGAGACCGAACATAAACTGTAATTTCTTGACCCCACTGTTATGACCGTCACGTTGTGTCTTTCTTGTTCTCTAAGGCTGCCCAACCGGGGGCCTAGGGGCTCACTCTGCCGGATGCTGGCTTTCTTTATTGCATCTTATCAGCATCTTCTCTGGACCCCAAACTCCATCAGGGTTTCTGAGGGCCCCCTCGGTCGGGTGTGGCTTTTCTTACCACATCTGGTCTCTAGCTGTCTGGAACCCTCCTGGCAACTCTTTCTTGGACTCTAACTCAACTGAGTTAAATAATAATTCAACGCCCACACGATCGCCCACTGGATCTTTGAAATCGAATGTTTAATCATCATCAAGCGGAAATAACTGTCATGCAGTTCAGAGGTCACTCTCTTCCAGTGCATCAGTCTGTATTGGCAAAGTGGGACCTTCTCCTTGTCCCATATTATAAGCCTTAATCCGCCCATGCGATCTCTTTCGATTACTGGCCATTGGAATGTGTCACTTCCTTCCGGTGCATCACCTTGGAATAGCATTTTTTTGGGCCGGGTCGAAGGTCAAAACATAACACAATTATATGATAGTGCTGACACAACTACAGCTTGAAAGAATTTGTGGTTTTTTTTTTGTTTTTTTTATCAGAGATCAGATTTCCATATGGTTATTAACCTGTTGATAACAGTTCATGCTTTACCTCTGTATATGACATCATTTTCAGTCGATGAGATATTGCTATTGTTTATGTGTATATACGTGAACATATGCATACTCACACAGCAGATGTAGATGTCTCTCCATATATATAGGGGGTGTCCTCGTTGTGTAATGGTTAAAGTGATGGACTGTGGGATCGTAGTACGCGAGTTCGTACTCCAGTTGCGCTATTACGTTCACTTTCAGGCAAATACCCTTGGGAAAGGTATGAACCCCCTTATCCTCCCAGCTATGGGTTAAATAATACCACTACTGTTCTTCTAGGAGAATAGATTTGGCATTAAATAGCCTACAATGGTTGATATGCCATGAAACAAAGAAACCAAACCATCCATATATATATATATATATATATATATGATTTACACAAACATTCACACACACAGAAATGAGAAAAATGTGGGCGAAAAACTGAATTATCTCCTTAAATATAAATCTTTATCAAGTGAATGAACTAGCAATTATAGAAATTAAAATGTTTTAAAAAACAGATATCGTATATTAATCTTTCTTTATTGAACTAATCACAGTGTTCTCCCAAATGTAAGGTCAAAATAAAAGTGAACAGTGATTTTTATCATTAAGGGTTTTCAGACTATTGTCTTCATCTTTATTGTTATTTCCACAACATTTCGGCCGATATGTCCTCTGGCCTTCTTCAGATGTTTGCTGAACTCGGGAACCTTCACGAAACTTTGAACTACGTCCTTTCTTGAATCCACGAGGGTTGCCTGTTCTGATTCCATTAACCATAACTGGGTACAAGTGTTAAGAATTCCTGTATCGTTACTCACTTGCAGTCAGGATTGAACCTGCAACCTCCAGATGATTGTCTCCTTAGAAGCTTAGGGAACCAACACCTATAACCGTTACACTATGTGTCCTGCTTTGTGGAAATAACAATAAAGACGAAGACAATAGTCCGAAAACCCTTAATGATAAAAATCATCTAGCTTTGTCGCAGAAATTCAGACAACACGTGAACCCTGATGATTTAAAAATATTTCATGAGTTACTTTCCTACTAAAATGAATTGTTACACCCCCACCTCTGTCCAGCAATGCTATGTACAGCTTATAAATTTCCTTTTTGTCCTTCCTAGTTTTAAGAGAATTTAGTTTTAAGTAATTTCATTTTAAAGATTGTATTTGATTGCATTGTAACATCTATCATATCCGCCTGAATTCTTTATTCTTTTGTGTCATTAAAAAATAAGAATAAACGTTTGTTTTTTTTTTAAATATTATTCATTAATATAATCACATATAGTCACAATTATTGGCACCCATGAAATTTCAGTACATAATGTAGAATTTCCCCCCAAAAATTCCCCCCTCCACAAAAAACTGAATCTCATGAAACAAATCTTGTCTAATGACAACTTTTCGTTGATAAAGAACAGGAAAGGTTAAAACAAGTTTATATAAATTTGATTATTTTCCGTTTATTTCTTAAGATATAGCAAAAAAATGGAAGGGTTTTGATAATGGTGATCCGGATGACATTTGACACCACTTTCAAATTTTAAAAAAAGTGTTGATGAAAGTAACAAAACAATAAGTGTTAAACAAACAAGACTCTGATAAGTTTTATCGTCACCAAGTAAGTGTCCAATACTTAGGGGTAAATCTTTAATTTGACTGATTCAAATTTTTTTTTTTTTATAAAAGAAAATCTAATTCTTTCTCAAGGAATTATAAAATGTTGTCTATGTTTATCTATGCCACTCATGTTAAGTCAAGTTGTAGGATTACCTTCCCCCAAAAGCAAAAAAAGGGAGATAAATACCAGATTCTCATATTTAAGTAAAATATCCTACAGAGGGAGTGGGTGAGTAAATTCCTATTTCTATGCATAATCTGCCAATGAATTTCTGCAATTGACATCTAGATAGCATTGGCTAAACAGCATAGAAGAAGAGTACATAAAAGTCTCATCTTCTTGTTGCATGCCTTGAAACAATACCAGATTCTAGACTTCTGAGACATTGACATTTTCTTCACTAACAAACCTTGTGTTGCATTGCACATGACACCATAGAAGAGTACAGAAAATACAATATCCTATGCTTACTAACACACTAATGGCTATATATCATTACACACAACTGACAATTACAGAACACTTCTTAAATATGTAAGTCTTTCCTCAAATCTTCCATTCTTAGATTTTACTTACACATACATACAGTAAGGATATTTCTTTATACACCTCTTTATGAACTCTTTACATAACCTATTTCATTTTGTTAAATTTTTTTAGGCAATAAAATATGTTGACATGATTGTTAAATAAATCACAATTCCTCTTCAGAGTAACCTGTAGCGAGATAAGAAACTTACCTCCTGAATCAAAGTGTGTAAGACTATGCCTTGCTTGTCAAGCAATAAAAAATAAATTATAATTCCTCTTCAGAGTAACCATTGGTTTTTGGTTATTATCCAAATCTGTCTGATGTTATACAAGCTAAGTTGATTTTTCTAAGAAGTGTCTCCTGTTAATCATACAGAGATATACTGGAATCACAACTCAAGATCTTTGCTAAATGTTATATTACAAGAGTATATGGTTGTTACCATTTCACTTAGTATAATTTGGAAAGTGCTCAATATCTGTGATAGAGCTATTGTATAATATAGTAATTGTTGTACTCCCTACATAATGGACTCGCTCTCCTCCATAAATATACATCAGTGGAGCATCAGAAGGAGTTGACCAATCCCATGTGACACAATCTCACGTGATACCGCTGGCATAGTGGACAGATAGTCACTACCCCACTGGACTCTCAGCTTCCTATTAACTAACTACTGTTTAACCATGTTCACTTTTATTTTGTTTCTGCTACTTGAATATATATGTTTTTCTATCAACCTTTTTGTATTCACCGTGTCTTTCTTTTGCTAGCATCACTACAATAATAAATAAATATATATTAGTTTTTATATATATTTGATAGCAAGGATTCTTATCTTCAACCATTGGTTTCATCATATTTACCAACCCCTCCGCTCGGGCAGGATATGACACAAGGTCAATTTTTAAGCAGAGTTTAACAGGTTTGAATTCAGAGTATTCCTTCTCCTAGACTAGTTGCCTCACCAAGGCTGAAGAACCCAGTCTGTCACTACTATTTACCCATAGCTGGAGGGATAATAATTGGATTCATACCTTTCCCAAGGGTATTAGTGCTATGTGAAATGCAATCAGTCTCATCGAGGATTTGAACTCGTGTCGTCATGTCCATTTCCTACGACGATAACATTACCTCCTGGACCATTTGTTTCATGCCATCTTTATATGACAATCATCAGGCAGAAAAAGAAAGATTTTGGAGAAATCAAAAAAAATCAAAAATTCTGAAAGATACAGTTAAAAGAATGTTTACATTAGAATTGCATATAAGTTTTTTTGTGTGTGTGTGTGCATGTGTGTAGATTATATTTGCGTACTGTTGTGTGTAGTCATATATGTGATTGTATGTGTGTGTGCCATGATACAAATAAATTTTAATCTGCCAAATCCCCGACTGTCTCTTGACTTCCAACACATTTTGCTACACATCGCTAAACATACATATATTCATGAGACAACCTTAAATCTACCATGTGATGTATGTATCATCATACATGCAAACAATCACATATACAACCACACACAACAGTATGAAAATATAATCTACACACACACACACACAAAAAAGAAGACATATGCAATTCTAATGTAAACATTCTTTTGACTGTATCTTTTAGACTTTGATTTTTTTCAATTTCTCCCAAATCTTTTTTTCTCTCTGATGATTGTTGTATAAAGACAGCATGAAACCAGTGGTTGCAGATAAGAGCCCATGCTATTAAATATGTACAAAAACTAATATATATTTATCCATTATTAAATTATATATATATATATATATATCAGAATGAATAGGTCCACAAAGAGATTTGTATTTTCTTTAAGATTTATTTGTTTATTTCATTCTTATATATGTGTATGTTTCCAGATTGTTATTCCAAACTATTAGTAAATTTTTTTCTCTAATAATTTTTGTGTATATATATATATATGTGTGTGTGTTTGTTTCCATTTGTGTGTGTGTGTGTGTATAATTCATGTTTTATTCAACGAGGGCTTAAATTTATTTATGAAGTTTTTTCTTTTATTTGAAGTAATGTGTAATCATTAGTTTGGTATGTGGGCATAATTTTAAATTTACCTTGACTACATTCATATAGGTGTTTTGATACATTTAATTTTCTATTTTCTGTTATTTTGATATTGCTCTTGTGAAGTGATATTCTGGTATTGAGGGCTTGTGTTGACCCTATGTATAGTTCTTTACATTTGTTACATTCAATTATGTAGACTACGTTTTTTTGAATTGCGGTTTAAGTCTTTATCTATTTTGAATTTTGTTTCTGGGTTTTTAAAGGTATAGGATTTTCTTTCTATAATTATATCACATATTTTACATCTTCTTTTTTTGTATTTGTATAACTCCTTGTGTTATGTTTTTTCCGAATGTAGAAGAGGTGAGTATTTTTTTAAGATTTTGGGTTGACTGACATGTCATGCATTTCTTCACTACGTGTGTGATTTGAAAGTCACACAGATGAATATGCAGCATTGTCTAATTCAGGAACTTATGCTTTACAAGTTTGAACTAGGCCATAACATGGTGAAAGCAACCAAAAGCATTTGTTTTCAAGATATATACAAAATGAAGCTATGCAGAATGTGTTGGCTATCAACTGAAAGATTCCTTTGACATGCTGCATAAGTTGGGTGGGTGGCATTACAGGATATGCATCCGTTTCCAAGAGTAAACAGAATACAGGTATTTCCTCAGCAGAAGTGCTGCATAAGTGGTGTGGTTAGCATGCTAAGCAGGAGGTTTGCGGGTGTGACCACAAGAATTGTGTGGGTGTCCAGAAAATTACATAAACCACAGAAGATTTTGATCTGGGAGAATGAAGCAGAAAGATAGAGCAGTTTCACAGAAAGACTGCACTGTCGCCCCCGTGTGTACGTGTGTTCATTTCATACATCTTCAACTCTCTCTTACTCTACCTGAACATACATTTTGGGTAATAAAAAAAAAAAAAAGATGCAGATTATATTTTTATACACCAGTCTTGTCTTTCTTTGTTGTATACAAATGTATCAGTGTACCAACTACCATGCAGCCCAGTCAGCTGGGGCTGTAGAATGCACTGACAGCATCTGATGGTAAGGTTCCTGTAATGCTAAAGCTTTGGGGAATGCAAGGTACCCCATCACTCCTAGATCCACTCTGGCCTGGAGTGGTAGCACCTGATAAAGTCCTATCTATCAGTCAAATAGAACTCTTTGACAAACAAATGACTTATGCTAAATTGAATTGTTTGAAATAGAACTGTTTGAACATTTAACTGTGTGTAAACAAATGATTGATGTTTAATTAGATATATAGCAATACTTGGAACTATTCAACTTTGTTGACTTATGATAAATTGAATTGTTAGAAATAGAACTGTTTGATCATTTAACTGTGTATATCATCAAAATGTGTTTACAAATCATATATTTAATAGATATGTAAAAACAAGATTTGGCATTAAATAACCTACAATGGTTGATGTGCCATAAAACCAAACCAAACCAACTACCATGATGATACCAACTAACACAGTTCTACCAACTATAGCAAGTACCTTACATGGCTTGAACTATTTTGCTCATGTGACATAAAGTAAAGTTGGCAACCTTAGTCAAGGGTAACTCGAAAGCTCCCTTTTCAATAGCTACTACACCGAGGTGTAGGGGAGGGCGCTACTCCATTCCCTGGATTGCTCCACTTTACTCTTGATCCTTACCTTATAATGTTGAGTGTTAATCAAGGCGGCATCAAGTACCATTTTTGAGTCTTTGGTATGACTCAACCCGAGATTGAACACCAGTCTTCCAGACCATTGGCGAACAATCTACTCATTAGGCCAGGGCCCCACCTCGTGTGATATACATGCAACATACTAGGTAATACCAAAAGAAAACAAAACTTTTGACTCACCTTTGTAGAAGAAAATTAACTTTTTATAAAAAAGTTTGTTAGGGTTGTACTTATTTATAGTAAGTATTCTTACAAAACTTTTAAACCTCTGATTACATTATTTCCTTTTTTAGTCATGAACACTAACCAACACAATTGCTAGTTGTGACTTGATTTACTGTACAAGTAGATATAATTAAATAACGGAATATTTTATTACCAACTGATTATCAGTTAGAATTCCCATTAAAAAAAAATGCCATTTTTATCAGGACATAAACAAAAAAAACATTTTATATACTTCCATTTATTTCATTTTGTATCCATGCCTGAATTTAATAAAGTATAATAAATCTTTTATTTGTTAACAATTCCTGTTATTAAGAAAGTAAATAGATAAAAACTATGATTTAAAAAGACACATTATCTGAAGTAACAAAATAAAGACACATATCTGAAGTAACAAAAAAGACACATTATCTGAAGTAACAAAAAAAAAACATACTATCTGAAATAAGAAAAAAGAGACATATCTGAAGTAACAAAAAAAAACATACTATCTGAAATAAGAAAAAAGAGACATATCTGAAGTAACAAAAAAAGACACATTATCTGAAGTAACAAAATAAAGACACATTATCTGAAGTAACAAAAAAAAGACATATCTGACGTAGCAAAAAAAAAAAGACATATTAACTGAAGTAACAGAAAAAAGACACATATTAACTGAAGTAACAGAAAAAAGACACATATTACCTGAAGTAACAAAAAAAAAAGACATTAACAAAAGTAACAAAAAAAGACATTATCTGAAGTAACAGAAAAAAGACACATATCTGAAGTAACAAAGGAAGCATAAAAAAATATTACAGTTGTGTTCTTTCTTTACAAACAACCATGAATTTGAATGCAGGATGAGGAAATCTCCATATAAGATTTTGTTTCTTTGTCTAATGGCATGTCAATCTTCATGGGTTATTTAATTCTATATCCATTCTTGTAGAAGAACAGTTGTTGGACTATTTAACCCATAGCTGGGGAATTCATACTTTTCCAAAAAGTTTTAGTTTAGAAGTGAGCATAATAGTGTAAGTGGAGTTAGTTTCTTCTAAGCCGCAATCGTGTCAATACTGCTGTAGGGATGCACTACATGGATGCTAACTAAACAGCTGGAGAAAAAGCTTGATGGCAACTACACAAGAATGCTGCTAGCAATATTGAACAGGTCTTGGATGCAACATCCCACAAAGCAGCAGCTGTATGGCCACCTACCACCCATCATGAAAACCATCCAAGTTAGATGAACCAGACATGCAGGACACTGCTGGAGAAGTAGGGATGAGCTCATAAGTGATGTACTCCCATGGACCCCTTCACATAGCCGAGCAAAAGCAGGGTGACCAGCTCGAACCTACATACAGCAGCTCTGTGAGGATATGGGGTGTAGCTCTGAGGACCTGCCAAATGTGATGAACGATAGGGAGAGGTGGTGAGAGAGGGTCTGGGACATTTGCGCTGATGGGACGACAAGATGATGATGACTACAATGTCACAATTTAGCACATTAGCCATTACGCCATGGAGACTTTCTCGCCATATATGGGATCTATGAAAGAAATATACATTTTCAAAAATTCATTCTAAAAAATTTAAGATATTTACACGCATAATGCAGTTTTGTTGTGAAATACTTGAATTTTATTATGGCAACTAATAGTCAACTTGCAGAAACTGCCCTGCTAAGAATACACTGATTGTATCCCCCTGCAGAGAGGTAAGACCTCCCTGCCAGAGGGGGCGTCCTGGTATGAAACTAAAATGCATTTGATAGTGAAGCTTTAGGGAGTGTAAAATAGCCACTCACTGCCATTACTCCCAGGTTGACTCAGACCAGCAGTAGTAGTACCTGTCAGGGTCTCATCTGTGGGTCAAATGCATCGGTTTAAGGATTATTCGTATTTGACAGGACTGTGTGCAAAAAAACTTTTAAGAAACAACTCTGCACAAAAAATGTCAATATGAACAAACAATGATTGCCCAGTCAGCTGGGGCTGTAGAATACAATGACTGCACCTTTGCAGAGGGGTAAGACCCCACCCCAATGAGTGTCCTGGATATGACACTAAACAATCTGATGGTGAGGTTCCAGTGATGCTGGGGCTTTGGAGAATGTGGAGCAACCCTTCATTGCCATTGCTCCCAGGTCCACTCTGGCCCAGAATGGTAGCACCTGATAGGGCTCTATCTATGGGTTAAATAGAACTAAACTGCTTACTTATGCTAAACTGAATTGTTTGAATGAGAACTGTTTGACTAAACTGAATAGCTTGAAATAGAAATGTTTTTGACAATTAAACTGTACTTACATTTAAACTGCATGCTTGTGCTGAACTGAATTGTTTGAAATGGAACTGTTTTTGACTTTGAAACTATACTTACACTAAACTGATTTGTTTAATATAGAACGAACTGTTTTGACATTTGACTGTGTGTAAACAAAATCTATACTTATACTAAACTGAATTGTTTGAATTAGAACTGTTTGAATAAACTGAATAGCTTTAAATAGAAATGTTTTTTATAATTAAATCGTGTACTCATGCTAAACCGAACTGTTTGAAATAGAACGGACTATTTGCGTAAAAATGGATTTGGCCTTAAATAACCTACAAAGGTTGATATGCCATAAAACTCAACCAACAATGAATGCAATTCTTTAACCTCTTGGCATAAAATAACTTCAATGGATTGACATTCCATTAAAATCTATGAATTAGAGAGAGACTATCCCTACAATCTGGTTTGATTTTTGGGTGTTATTCATATAGCCCATCTCTCTCCATATCCACAACAAGTTTAGAATTCAGGGGTTTTGAATTCAAAGGGTTCCTTTTCTTAAACTATCAGAGGATACAATTAACATATTCTAAGTTCAACTATCAGGGTATAGTCTCTCTCTCTCTCTCTCATAGTATTTAGTAAAGGAAAACAGAAGATACATATATATTTATACTATTAAGGTCAAGGGTTCTTTCTATGACATTCAGTAATTTATAAAAAACAAGTTGACACCACTTCACTACCCTACATTTTATTTCAATATTTATAATAAGTAAGTAAAGTTGGCGACCGTTGTCGAGGGTGACGCGAAGGCTCCCTTTTCGATAGCCACTACACCAAGGTGTAGGGGAGGGCGCTACTCCTTTCCCAGGGTTACTCCACTTTACCCTTGATTCTTACTTTATAATGCTGAGTGTTAAGCAAGGTAGCATCAAGTACCATTTTTTGAGTCTTTGGTATGACTCGACCTGGGATTGAACCCAGGTCTCCTGGGCCATTGACGAATACTCTAACCATTATGCCAATGTCCGGTTGAATGTTTTTGCTTTAGGTTTGGTTTCTTTGTTTAATGGCATATCAATCTTTGTAGGTTATTTAATGTCAATGCCATTCTCCTAGAAGAACAGTAGTGGTACTATTTAACCCAAAGCTGGGAGGATAAGGTGGTTCATACATTTCCCATTGGTATTTGCCCAAAAGTGAACGTAATAGTGTGACTGGAGTTTGAACTCACTTACTACAGTTCCGCAGTCTATCGCTTTAACCATTACACCATGAGAAATTGTCTAATTGCATGAGTCTTCAGTTGGTTTGCTGACTGTGTTCTCCAGTAACAGTATCACAACTGGTTACAATAACTAATGACACATTCATTCATTGGTTTGGTTTCTTTGTTTAATGCCATATCAACTTTTGTGGGTTATTTAATACCAATGGAGGTGCCCGTGGGGTAATGGTTATCGTCCTAGGAAATGGACACGGCAACTCTAGTTCAAATCCTGGATGTGACTGATTGCATTTCACATAGCACTAATACCCTTGGGAAAGGTATGAATCCAATTATTCTCCCTCCAGCTATGGGTAAATAGTAGGGCAGACTAGGTTCTTCAGCCTTGGTGAGGCAGCTGGTCTAGGAGAGGGAAAACTCTGAATTCAAACCTGTTAAACTCTGCTTAAAAATTGACCTTGTGTCATATCCTGCCCGAGTGGAGGGGTTGGTAAATATCATTTAATACCAAAACCAACTCTCATTTATCTTGAAATGTTTAATGTCATAATTGACATGCAGGGTCCCATAAGCTATTGATAACATGAACATATATGATTCTCAGTGGTTGTTAGATTTAACTTGGCCTCATTTTAGGCTCAGCCTAATCCACTTAAATCTGATCATTGGATAATCAGTTGTTAATCAGCCTTTTCGCTTCAAGTGAATCACCTGAAAAATGCAAGTGACACTATTTATACTCCTTGAAGAAAAAAAAGTCACTGAAGCAACGACAGAAATTCAGACTTGACTCTTTATTCTTAAAATGCTTGTATTTTGTTTTTATTCAATTTTTACCAATGTAAGTACTGAATCCTGAACAGGAGTACCTAAAGGTATGCACAAATGTAAGCAAAAGTTAATAAGTCTTCTCAGTGTGTATGGGTGGGTGGGTGTGTGTTTGTATGTTTAATGTTAAAAGCTGATATAGCACAAATAAAATAAGTTAATATGCTAAAAGTTAATTTAGAATGAGAAAGAAAATCCCATATCATAGTTGATGATTCAGTTTTCTTGGCATCTACTTATGAATTTTTCTTCTTACATAGGGCATATATATATATATATATATATATATATATATATATATATGCCTTGTCACTAGAATGTAGAATACACTGACAGCATCTCTACAGAGGAGTAAGACCCTTCCCAGATGAGTGTCTTGTAAAAACCTTAATTTTCTTCTAAATGAAAGATACCAGGATCTTATTATTTCTTGTGGAAACAGGGCCCAGTTTCCTGGGACTGGAGAATACACTGACTACATCTTTACAGAGGGTTAAGATGAGTGTCTTGGGTATTATGCGAAACCATCTGATGGTGAGGCTTCAGTCCTGGATCTTTGGGAAATGAGGACCCCTTCATCACTATTACTCCCGGGTTCACATTCACCCAGAGTGGTAGTACCTGTTAGGGTCCCATCTGTGGGTCAATTAGATCTGTTTAAAAATTATTCATATTCGATTAGACTGTGTGTAAAAAAAAAATTCTTAAACATGAACATACAATGTACACAGTTCTCTAACTTCTGAGCATAAAATAACTCCAGATTGGTTGACATGCCATTAAAATCAATCATGCTCTATCACCAATCTAAAATACTCTTTATTTATAGATAATAACAAATTACATGTTATGGGATTGAATCCAGGTCTCCCAGATCATTGGCAAACACTCTACCTACTAAGCCAATGAGCCGGTTTACACACACACACACACACACACACACACACATATATATATATACCGGCCCATTGGCCTAGTGGGGAGAGTGTTTCCCAATGGTCCGGGAGACCTGGGTTCAATCCCAGGTCACATCATACCAAAAACTTTAAAAATGGTACTTGATACTACCTTGCTTAACACTCAGCAATATAAGGTACGTATCGAGGGTAAAGTCAAGCAATCCAGGGAAAGGAGTAGTGCCCTTCCCTATACCTCGGTGTAGTAGCTATTGAAAAGGGAGCCTATATACACATGAATGTGTGTGTGTACGTGTGTGCACTTGCTTGTATGTATTTAACATTATAAATGGATGTGACTCAAATAAAATAAGTTAATTCATTAGAATGTGATTGAGAATGAGGATCAAGAAAATTATATATCTGAGTTGATAATTCACTTTTCTTGACGTCTACTTATTTTTCTTCTAACTCTCAGAGAGGATCAAATGAGCTTAACATCCTGCTGTTTAGTATAGTTCATTGCCTTCAAAACTTTGTCAAAAGCTACCAGTGCAACCAAATTGTACCTCTCTTTACTAAAATATTGCAAAACTTTTGTCTCACCCTTATTGCAACTAATAGTTTCATGCTGACATGATCATCGGGCAATACTGAATTAAGAAGAATTACAAGTATTATGGGAGAATGGTGCGTAAAAACGATGGAAGATAAAATCAAATCAGATTTATATTACAAAAGATATGAAAAGCATGTAGAACGATAGACTTAAAAAAAGATATTTTTGAAAAAAATTCTAATGTTGGTCATGATATACTAAAAAAGCCAAGAATTTCTAAAAAAATTTTTCAAAGATATCTATTTATTCTATTGTTCTACATACTTCTTGGATTTTTTGTAACATAGTTGGGTAAGTCAAAAGTTTTGCCATATTTTAGCGATGTGAGGCACAATTTGGTACCTCCAGATGCTTGCCCAGTCGGCTGAGGCTGTAGAATACACCGACTGCTTCTCTGTAGAGGGGTTAGACCCCCCACCAACAAGTGTCCTGGATATGACACTAAACAATCTGATGGTGAGGTTCCAGTGATGCTGGAACTTTGGAGAATGCGGAGTACACCTTCATTGCCATCACTCCCAGGTCCACTCTGGCCTGGAGTGGTAGCACCTGATTAGGGTCCTACCTATGAGTTAAATAGAACTAAACCGTGGTTTCTTGAGTTGACTGTTTTTTGCATTCAAACTGTGTATTTATGCTAAACTGAACTGTTAAAAATCGAACTGTTTTGACATTTAAACTGCATACTTATGCTAAATTGAATTGTTAGAAATGGAACTGTTTTTGACATTGAAAGTGGACTTACACTAAACTGAATTGTTTAATATAGAACTGCTTTGATATTTAACTGTGTGTAAACAAAATCTGTGCATATACTAAACTGAATCAGCTGAATTAGAACTGTTCGAATAAACTGAATATTTTGAAATAGAAATGTTTTTGACAATTAAACTGTGTACTTATGCAAAACTGAATTTTAAATAACCATAACAGGAGGTTACTAAACGAACTAATTATAAACGGTGAGAGACCAGATGTTGCATCTTGTAACTGTAGAAGTAAAGGGGAATGCCCCTGGGGTGAACGTTGCAATTTGAGAAATGTCGTATACCAGGCATGCATTTTTCCTATGGAACATAATAATGATCGGGGAGAGAGTCTATATAGGCATCTCCACTGGGAATTGGAAACAAAGATTGTATAATCACATTCTTTCTCCAATCCACAACTTTAGAAACAGACTGCTCTATCTAAATATTTTTGAAACTTTACAGATCAGGGGCTGAGCCCCCAAATGAAGTAGAAAATAGTCAGGCAGTCTTCTACCGTGTATAGCTTCAATGGTAGATGTAACTTGTGTATCAATGAAAAAATTAGTATAATTAATTTCAGAGATCGCAGACTACTGTTACACAAATGAAATGAACTCGTGTTTAAATGTAGATATAAAGGAAAATTCAAATTATCCTGACTGAGAGCCACTGAGGCCCCTATTCTAGGAAATAGCAAGGACAACGATGAGAATTTTATTGGAAATTAATAACAATTAATTCAGTAGTTGATATCTTTTGGTGGGGAGATTTATACACAGATGATGATTCTGTGAACTTCAGATATTAATAAAAAAGTAAGGCCTTTGTTTCTGGGGGTAGTTAATTCCCCTTGACCATTTTTAGGGTTCATTAAAGGCACATGGTAGTTGCAGAAAAAGTTTTTTACCATTATTTTATTTATCTTGTTTCTAATTAAAGTAAGGGGAATATCTAAAATCACACCAGCTGAGATAATTAACAGATGTATGAGGAGTAACTGATGAATATATATGAGGATAGTCTTTTAATCTACAAGCTTAGATTGTTTAAAAAATACTATCTGCTACGGGATTCCTGACGTGCTCAAAATGGGATGGGTTGACGTACAGAGACGCCCTGCTCCTGTTTCTTAATGTTCCTAACACCTACTGTTTTGACCCCCTCAGCTTTCACCTGAAACTTTAAATCTTTCTTTTTTCCATCATACACATAACTACACATGTAATTCCACATTTGCTGTTCCACAACCTCAAATACAATGTGTAAAAAGTCATTTGATGAGGCAGAGATTATAATAATATTCTCCGCTGAAATAAATTTATTATGACAAGTCCACCAGGTTTAAGTTTCATTCTAAGTACACTGTATATGCTCTGAACAAAAATTTTGTTATATGCCTGCAAGTGTATAAGTGATGTAACAATTGCCATACATTGAGCACTCACGTAGATTTATATAATATTCCTCATATGTTCTATAAAAGAATTATCCACACCCACTGTCTTCGGACACTGACTGGATATTACACACACACACATACACACTTACACACTCACACACACTTATATATATATATATTTATATTCACACGTACATATATATATATATATATATATATATTTTATATGTATTTATATATATATATTTCTATATATGTATATATTCATATATATAAATATATATACCCGTATATATATATATATATATATTTATATTTTTATATATATATATATATATATATATATATATATATATAACACACACAAACACACACACACACTTACACACT
>CAUZXS010002283.1:0-15000 GCA_963585895.1 Sepioteuthis lessoniana
CACATATATATATACATACATATATATATACACATATATATATATACACATATATATATATACATATATATATATATATACACATATATATATATACACATAAATATATATATACACATATATATATATACACATATATATATATATACACATATATATATATACACACACATATATATATATATATATACATATATATACACATATATATACATATATATACATATACATATATATACATATACATATATATACATATATATATATATATATACATACATATACATATATTCATATACATATATATATATACATATACATATATACATATACATACATACATATATATATATATACATATACACATACATATCTATATATATACATATGCACATATATACATACATATACACACATACATACATACATATATATATACACATACATACATATACACATACATACATACATATACACATACATACATACATATATATATATATACACAAATACATACATATATATATACCTACATATATACACACATACACATACATACACACACATATACACATACATAAGTACATATATACACACATACACATACATACATACCTACATATATACACACATACACATATATACATACCTACCTACATATATACACACATACACATACATACATACCTACCTACATATATACACACATACACATGTATATATATATATATATATATATATATACTTTTTTATGTATGGGTATTTGAAATCATCGCAGACTCTAGGAAATTCAGTATGTTATACTATATATCTCATGAGATAACTGACCAATTTTTATGATTCAGGTTCAAATGAACAGGAACAGCTCGAATTGGAATACACCGTACTAAAGCTTGATTGTCACACCTGGTGAATTTCAAAAATGCAATCTGGACGTGAGTAAGAATGATATGCAATAAAATTCTGTTTAAACTTGGAAAAAATTCCATAGAAACGTATGGAATGCTTCAGACTGCTTTTCGATCATCTTGCATGAATCAAGCATCAGTTTTTGAGGGGCATAAGAGATTTAAGGAAGGCAGGAAGTCTATGACGGATGATGAGAGGTGTGCGAGGACTAAGCAAGTCAATACACCACAGTTGATTGGCCAAAGGGTTAGGGTTAGGGTTACTATGTTGTGGTTTGAAGGAAGTTCAGGAAGAGATTCCGTCGGAAGAGGCCACCACTCTTCAAATCGGGTCAGTGGCATTTCCACCAGGACAATGCACCAGTCCACAACTCCATCCTTGTCACAGACTATTTGACCAAGATGGGCATCAACACAGTTCCTCACCATCCCTATAGGCCAGACCTTGCTACCTGTGACTTTTGCTTAATCCCTAAGCTCAGAGGCTGTCGTTATGAGACAACCGAGGGGATGAAAGACGCTGTGACGAAGGTCATTGACACGCTCACACAAGAGGACTTCCATGGGGTCTTCCAGAAGTGGTTGGAATGATAAAACAAGTGCATTGCAGCTGGATGCGATTACTTCAAAGGGGACAACAGTTTTATGTGTGTACTATCAATAAAAGTGCACATACGAAAAAAATCTGGAAGCTTATTTAATGATCCTCGTATATATACATGCACATACATACATATATACATACACTCATACATACATATATATATATATATATATATATATATATATATACATATGTGTTTGTTTGCATTTTTCCTTAATACAAGTACTGTACATTTTTAAAAAAATCTAGTTTAAAGATAAAATGGCAGTACCAACCATAGTCAATAGAATAATGCTCAATACAAAAATATTGTAGAGCCAATATAACAAATAAAATATTGAAAGAAAATGAAATAAGATTACCTTTATATCTAATAACTTGAATAATGTAGAAAAATAATAACCTTGAAAAGCACATAATTCTTTTGTATTCAAGTAAAAAATAAAATAATGAGAAACTGAGTATTTTTAAATGTGAAATCAAGATCCAGTAGGTTGTTTTTTGGCATCATTTTTCATAGTGGGTATCATTTAAAATACTAAGTAACATTCTGGATTTTATGAAAAATTTCCTCCTGTAAAACAACTCAAGTCCTAATTTTAACAAACATTGTATTATTTTTTTACTATGTTAAATATCTAACATACAGCAAAGATTCTTATTTCTGTTAACGAGATAATTATCAGCTTAATTGGGATAAAGAAGGCAAGAGAAAGTTTTGAAAAAAAAAATCATAGGAGGGCAATGTGTCAACCAGTTTCACCCTCTTTATCCATAATTTCAAACACATATATACAAAATAATGTTTACATACATATATTTATATATAAACACCCTATTTGTAGGAGAATGAAAAAGTGTTAGAATATATTAATATATAATGTTTCTCTTTTTTCACACAAGTAAAATAATTTTTTTCTATTATATAGTTTTATGATAGAATTTAATAGCAATAATAGAAGTCAGTGTTTTTTTTTTGGGGGGGGGGTAAAACTTGTTTAGCAAATAAGCATACATTTAACATTCCTTTACAAAAAAAATTGGTAAGCAACTTATACATCTTTTATTGAAAGGTGGAATAATGAAAAAGATTGCCACATTATGTGTCTCACAGCTGATAAGTTTAACTTAATACCAATTCAATCCACCTTTAATTTCTTTAGGCTGCTGTGACCCTTAGAAATTTATTAGTGTATTATGTGCTTGTTTATCTGTTGTCGCCTCTATTTATTTATTCCTCTGATCTATACTAAGATTTTCATTTCAAAAGACTAATCTTCACCTTCTGCTTGAGCAACTGACTTCAAACTAACAAATTAGGGATGGGCGCAATGTAACTTTGTAGCTTGATGGTCGAGACTGCTTTGATATTGCCAACTCTTCACAAATAGTTCCTTAATAGATGGACCACCTGTGCAGCAATGGTGCTTATCCTTCTTCTATCAGTGTCTATTCAGCCAGACCAGTGAGCCAACCAAAAGGCCTATAATCAACCCTCCTCCCAGTTGAAGGACTTTTGTGTTGTTAAATTCTCTTGCTTCCAACATGTCATTGTGACTTTTTCTCACTTATATAATCTCTCCTCATCTCACTATCATTCATAAATTGTAGTCATTTACATTAGGCTTGTTCACATAAATTATCAATATCACAGTACATAAATCAATCATGCCATTAAGAACAGGGATGTAAAGGGAAAAAATGAAGAGAGATAGAGAGAAAAGAGATGAATCCACACAAACATTTAAGTTTTAGTTATCTTTCCTTGATTTCTATCTGGTCAGAATGTTTGATGTATTCTAACAAATGCTTATATCTACTGACTGGGAAGAAAAGTTGACAAGGTAATATTTCTGGTAGAAAGCTCTTAAGTTAGAAATAGCTACTTTAGAAAATAAGTTGAAAAAAAAAGTAGGAAGAGACATTTAGTTTGTTGGACACTTGTAAGAGAGAAGGTTTAAACTTTAGTATATGTGAATTCCAGCAGGTTTTTGAAATTTCGACTTATACTAAAAAGAAAAAAAAAAAAATTCAAAACAGTACAGAAGTTAACTAACCAAAGCAAAAAAATTCTGTAAACTTCAAAATGTATTAAGAAAGTTTCAAAATTTAAGAAAGTCTGATGAAAATGTAAAAACAGAGTAGTAGTAGTATCACACTGAGGATTTGAAATCAAAACAGAAGAACCTTTCAATTAGCAGTTAATCAAATTATTCATAAAATTTAATATTTTAAATTGTATTTATATCCTAAGTATCTAGTTATTCCTTTCTGATGTCCTAGGAAAAAGAAAACTAAAGTATTAGGGAAAAAATTCTTCATTGCACTATTCTAATTAGTTACTAATAAGAATAATCAAAGTATGGAATTAACTATTGAAAATAAAAGTGTACAATTTGAAAAAAAAATCCTCTATTTCATATTTTGCACAGAAAGTTCAAGTTAAGTTGAAACAATTTCTTGAATGTTTATCACATTCTCTAGAACAAGTTCACACAAAGAGAGAGACTTTCCGAGAAAACTTGAATATCTAATGTAAAATGACAATCACTTCTGTAATTAAAAGAGGATATGGTATTCCTAATGACATAGAAAAGAAACAAAACTTTACAGCCCATTCTTTCCTTTTGTTTTTCCTCTGACTTATTTTTGTCAAAGTTATATTCTATTTGCACAAAACTTTCAACAGTCCAATCATGTATTTATATTTACAGAGGTTCCATCCTTTGTATGCCAACTGAGAGGTAAGAGTATAACATATGTCACTATGAAAACTATTATGAAGTAAGCTGCACAATATTGCTTACAACATGGAAAAGAATGAAGAATAGAAATTCAAAAGAAACAAAAACATTAGCATCAGATTGATAACAAAGAAAGGGAAACAAACAAACAAATAAAAAAAACCCAAGGAATTTGATCAACTGTTACAAAACTAATAAGGTTCAAACATTTGTCAATATCTCCTAAGAGAAAACTAAACTTGTGGATGTCTTTTCAGGAGATAAAAAAGTGGACACACCATGCTGATAGAGAAACAACATACAGCAAAAAGTAAAGACAAAATAGAAACGTTGTTTACAAATTTCTGAAGAACTTATGTGATCAATATATATTTGGATTGTGCAATCTAAGTTTTTAGTATTAGGAACAAAATTAGAATCAAATTATTCTAAGGAAATTATTTGGCTCAAAAGAATTCAGCATTTTACAAAATATATTACATAGACAATTAGTGTGTGGTAACAAACAGATTAAAATAGTCACAAAAGTCCATATATTTAATGAACACTGTTTAATAGGTTCAGTCAGCAAAAGCTTTTTTGAAACTGAAGGTTCATAAGATTTAATATAAAACCTGCATTGAAAGAATATAAAGGTTAGAAATGATTAAACATTTTTTCTTTTGCAAAATACATCAAAGAGCTTGTTCACTCTTTCACTAATAATAATAACAGTAGCAGGTAGGGCAAGTGTATCTACAATAGGCACAGCATTGCATAATCACCATCTCATCAGCAAGCTAAAACCGGCTAAACAATAAGATTTAAATAGTGTGAATTTGTTTGATGGACATAACTAAATGCGGTTTAATGAGATGAAAGCAATAAAGTTTATCATGACAATATCATGCGAGAAGTCAGCTTAAAAAGAAATACTTAAAAAGTCAGAGAGTGTGGGAAACAAGATATGACCACTTTTAAAGCATCAATAAACTTGTTTTAGAAGCATATTTAAACACAGAATCACTAACTTTGACTATTTCAAGATTCTTTAAAAAAAGAAAAAAAAAAGAAAATATAAAAAATAAAATTATAAATAACATTAAGATCAATCTATATCTACGCTCATCCAAACTATACATGTAACATATCTATATTCATATTATGCCTTTGAAATTAATGCATATATTGTTTAAACTTCAATAAGACTGGAGATATGAAACCACAATAACTTATTACAAATAATTTCACAACTTTCAAGTCTTGGATACTGATTAATGAGATTATATACACACACACACACACACACACACACACACACACACACACACACACACACACACACACGGCTAAAAAGTGTACTAAGAAGCTAAATTATACCTTTTTTCCTTTTTTGATAAGGTAAAAGTCAATGGCTATGCAGTTATTTTTGTATGGGTATCAAACAGAGAAATTAGTATTTATAGTATTTATAGTCATTATTTGAAAAAGATGGCTTGAAATGTTTGCTTAGCCTCAGAGGAATATAAACATTGACTTGCCCCTTGATTTGTCAAGAGCTACAATTAAATTTAAAATGGCTCTAAATAAGAAAGATTATTTTGCGCAGTTTTTCCTTTTAACTAGTAGTGCTTATTTTGATATTAAATTAAAGCAATGCTAATCTAGTCTATTTAATTTTTTACAAAAATATTTAATAAAAGCTTAGGGGAAATAAGGTCCAGCACACCAATATTAACAGCACTCAAACTTATTCAGTTGAAACAATAAATAGCTTTTGCCAAAACTGTGTACAAATTAGTTTATAACTGATCTTTTCTAGAAATATAAAACTATTGATGTCATTAAAATATAAATGATCTTTTATGATTTCAGCCTGAAAAATAATTTCATGTGTATCTGAACCAGTTTAATATAGTTTAACATAAGAGCAAAGAATTGTATTTGAATGCAGATAAAAATATCGAAAAGAATAAGCAGAAAACAACTGATCGTTAAATAAAAAAAAACAACAACAATCTATTCAATGACTAATTAACAATACTGTTACATCAAATGATCTAATGGCCCAGTCAGTTGGGTCTGCAGAATACATCGACTACATCTTTGCAGAGGAGTAAGATTCCCCCAATGAGTGTCCTGATATGACACTAAACAATGAGATGGTGAAGTTCCAGTCATGTTGGAACTTTGGGGAATGCAGAGTACCCTTTTATTGACATCACTCCCAGGTCAACTCTGGCTTGGAGTAGTAGCACCTGATAGTTTTAATAGAACTAAACAGTGTACTTAAACTAAACTGAATTGATTGAAACAGAACTGTTTATATGTATAAAAATGGATTTAGCATTAAGTAATCTACTATGGTTGATGTGACATAAAACTAAACTGAAATCAAATGATGATAGGTCTTGGGTCAAAAGAAATAAAGTTTTTAAAAAAAAAAAAAAAAAAAAAAAAATGGAAGAAAAAAAAAAAAAAGGCTGATTTATTTTTTAATAGTTTCTTTATCAAATTTTCATTTCGATTCCTGTAGTTATACCAAATTATAAGAAAACAGTAAATAAAATAAAATCTAATATGACATGAATAAAATTTAATAAAATGAAAACTAATTAACCTAAATCTTATTAGTTGAAAAAAATATTACCTTTTCAATATCGATGTATTTTAGATAATATCAAGAACTTTTTCTACTCAAGTAAATACAGCAATAACAGATTGTTTATATCATCATACAATCAACTTACAAAGTCTATACTTGATCAGAATGATGCCTGTTTAAGGATGCAAACTTCTTAAAAGCTTTACTTTTTTCTGAATATTAAAAATACCATTGAACATAGAAAACTTATGATGGTTTATTTACAATATTAAGTTATCACAAATTGAGAACTCATTCAAGCACTGAATTTATTATTTCTTCTTTCATCACAAATTTGTTGGATTTTTTTAACATCAATTAAGATTGTATCATAGGGCTGGTAAATATACTTTTTGAGACAGGTTCAGTCACAATTTTTAAAATCAGTGAAATTATCCACTATGATTTTAAAAGTTATTTTTGCATTTGAATGGGATAAATTTTTTGTATTTCCTAGTGTCTAGCACACTCTCATTTTTATCAGTAGCAGCAAAATAAATAAATAAAAATACTAACAATTAGGTAATCAAATGTACAGATTTTTAATACTTTCCAGTTACAATTATATATATATATATCTATATATATATATATATAGGTCAAGTCATACCAAAGACTCAAAAAATGGTACTTGATGCTGCCTTGCTTAACACTCAGCATTATAAGGTTTGGATCAAGGGTAAAGTGGAGCAATCCAGGGAATGGAGTAGTGCCCTCCCCTACACTTCGGGGTAGTAGCTATTGAAAAGGAAGCCTTCAGGTCACCCTCGACTAAAATAATTGTAGTATTTATTTGGAAATAAGAGCTTATTTTACATTTAAATGTGTAATAAAATTGACCATTATTTTTCAGACAACTTACTATATTTTAAAATGTCTGTTTTAACTGAAAGCCAAAATTTAATGATTATTTGAGCATTAATAAAAAGTAAGCTTTAATATGTCTATTTCTATTTGGTAAATCTGATTCAAGAATTTGGATCAGGTAGAAAAAAACTCTCTATTTTTGTCTTTGCTTATTTTGATAAATGTCACTTCAACGAGTTTAAAGGTTTTAGACTATAACAGTAACAATAAAAAAAAATTGATTAAAAACAAACTCAAATAGTATGTAATAACATTTTGGACAAAGTTAAACTTTATTGCTACACTTAAAGTACAAAAGTAATAATTAGAGGTGCTTCCTAGTATATAATAGATTTTTATAGACATCTTAAATAAGAGATGCCAAATATCAACTTTTACAATCCATCACCAAATATCATTTTCCCAGTTTTTCCGGAACTTTGATAAATATCTACATATTGATAAGAGGAGATTTTGAAATGAAGTTGAATTTTTCTTTATTGAATAAAATTGTTCAACTGAAAAGAAAATGAAATTCATACATATTTCCTTAGAGACTTGATCTTTTATTTCAGCTGGATGTAAAATTTTACAGCAATTCATTTATAACTGAAAAAATTTAGAATCTACTAAATCTGTGGTCAAAAACTTTTACATGACTTATTAGGACATAACTGAAATGAACTAATTGATTTTTTCTTTTAGAAACTTTCAGAGATTAACAGTTATTGAAACAGAAATAAACAGATTTAAATGCATGTTTAAAAAAAAAAAAAAAAAAAGACAAAAAAACAAAGAAAAGATACAATTTGATGCAATCATAGATTAAAAAAAAAAAAAAAAAAAAAAAAAAGAAATCACTAAATAATACTAGTGGGAAAATTCATGATGAGTATATATGTACTTGGATTAAGCCTTGTATAAAGGCATATTTATTACTTTCCATATTAATATAAATTATGTTAATAACAACTGCATGGTCACAACAGACAATATGAGAAAAGGACACAGGGAAAGATAACTAATAAACTAAAAGAAGAGCTTAAAATAGAAGAAAATAGTAGAGATGGATTTAAAAAAAAGATAGGATAAAAATATTTTACTCATATAGAAGGGAAAAAGAAAACATCAGCTTGTTCAGAAAGAAAGCAGGAAAAATGTTTAATGCTTTACAGCTGTATAAAAATAATCAAGAAATATGGCTTAGCAGTTGGTTTAATGATAAGCTCTTTGCAAAAATAAATATCACTAACAAGATTATATATATATATATATATATATATATATATATATATATATATATATATATATATATATATATGTATGTATGTGTGTGTGTGTGTGTGTGTGTGTGTGTGTGTGTGTGTGTGTGTGTGTGTGTGTGTATCAGCTAACATAAATCTTGACATTTTCAAGGATAATATAATTCAACATATTTAACTTTACAAATTTAACAACTTCATTTCACTACTTGAATTTATAATTTAAATTCAACTGGAATTCCATAAAATTCTGAGCTGAAACAAATTATGTCTAATAGCAGTTTTTATTCCCTTTCCCTGGATCAAGTTAAACTTTAATCTTCCTAATCTTTCTATATTAGGTATGTTGCCATCAAATCTTACTGTTAAAAAATACAATTTCTCTTTATAATGCTTTCTAAATTGCCTGTTGATGACTGGTTGTCAGAGAGGTGTCCAATGAGTAATGTACTTTATGACAAATATATAAAAGTTTTATTAAAATTGCATTCATAAACTAATTAGACAGAAATACATAATGTAAAACTTTGAAGAGTTTTTCATTTTAACAGTTAAGGACATTGTTGCAACTTTTATTATTAGTGCAGTTCTGATCTAATTAGATAAGATGAAAATTTCAGTGATTTTAACTTAAAGAAATTTGATTTATCTTTCAGTAAATCTTAATTATGATATAATAAACAAATCTTCAGCTAAAAAAAAAATTATTTCTGGATTTGATAATGTTAAGCAAAAGTCATACTTGAAGTCTTTTTTATTACATCTATGAATATCTCCTAGTTCTATTAAGTAGCAAGAAACAAGGTGAACATTTATAATATTGTTATCTGATATGATCAACTGAGTATATACATTCCAGGATTGTAAAACCTTGGATATTAGTTACTTATTTATGAGGAATTTTTTCTTTATTTACAGCAATTTATCATTTGTAAACTGCAAATACATATAATCACAATCTAGAAGACTATGAAATGCTAATTAGAAGTCTTCTTTCCTTTATAGAAATATCAATGTCATCATGGACTGCTGCTCCAAAGCTAACACAATGAGTTCATGGGTCATCTAGTTACTGTTAATTATAAATATGAAGCAAAATAAATGATAAACAATACTGAAAAGTAATTACAAAAGTTTTTTTAAAATTTAAACACATAAGTACACACTTACTGTAAATATCTAAGTTTATGAGCAAGAATAAAGGACTTTTTTCTAAGTTTTATAGACTTCAGAAATTTAACATTCATCAAAAAGGCATGAGAAAATAGATAGCAAGTGAACCTCATAGATTATTTTTATTAGAGTGATGTGCCATATCACAAAATAAGCACCTAATGTTTATACCATTGCAGTTTTACACAAACACAGCTTATTAAATTGATTTTTAACTAAAATCTAACAGAATAGTTTTTAAATTATTTAACTAGTAGAACAAAACCAAAAAAAAAGGCAAGGAGAAAATTCTGGAGACATACATAAGGACTTCTTTCTAATTTCATTAGGCAGATCAAAAGAAAGATTCCTTTCAAGTCAAAGAGACTAAACAAGGAAAGTGAATAAGTTTAAGTAATATTATAGAAATGAATTGATGGCAAAAATCATGGCAGGTGGCTTTAAAAAGCCTAATATGAGCTTATTCCATGCACTGATTCCCACTCCTTCAATACAAAACTTATCAAGCAAACATTAACAGAAATATTCTTATATGAAATAAATACAGCCTCTTCAAAAAAAGAAAAAAAAATTATTCAATGATATTTCCTCTACTACTCAAGTAATGAAAGGAGAAAAATAATGAAGCATATATATATATATATATATATATATATATATATATGCTTCATTCTTTCGAAAAGAAAGACAAAATTAAATAAAACACTTTTTTCCACAAAGACTTTTCTTCTGAATATGACCTAAGGTTGAAACTAGTTGAGAACAATAAAAAATATTTCTATTTGTCTTATCACTTTTGGCTGTTTTTTTTCAGAAGTTATGTTTGTTATGAAACCCTCATTCACATTAATACTATTAATATCTTAGTATTCAATTATAAATGAAGTTTTGTATTATAAGCAAATGAGTCAGTTACTCATACTTTAACAAAACTTTAATTTAGTCAAAACGCTGATAATCAAACATTATAATCAATGTATAAAAACAACTCAAAGTATTTTTAAACCATAAATAATTGATATTTTTCAATAGAGATCATTTAAAAAGGAAAAACTCCATAAGAGCAGAAATTAAAACTATTTCTCTTATAACTTATCTTGAGGTCCAATAATAACTAAGTTACAAATAAGAAAAACATATCCAGCAATCAACAAACCTTTACAGAGCTAAATAAATGCAAAATAATTTCTTCCAAATATTATTAATGAAAATGACAGGAACCAACTTTAAGATTTTCTTTTCAATAAATCTTCTGGATACAATAATGGCTATGAAGCCAATTACTGATACTTAGACAAATGTTAAAGCAATGAACCATGATGGATGGATGGATAGAGAGAGTGAGAGAGAGAGAGAGAAACAAAATAGAACTTAACTTCAGGCAGAAGATAAAAGTTAGTTAATTTAGAATTGCTGTGATATGGTCATATTAATGATATTATCAATATCTCATGAGACATGGCAAAATGATAAGGAATAAAAGTTCTTTCTAAGCCATCTTATGATAGTCCTATAGACTTTTGTAACAATATACAGTTTATTACTGTGTAATGTTAAAGGAAAACTTTCTTTTTCAGAAAGAAATGTTTTATTTTCTAATTTGAAATTAAATGTTTTTTTTTATTATATGAATATATTATAGCAATCCTTATCAGTTCAGCATCAATGACAGAACTTTTCAATTTTCAGAGGTCAAATGTTCTTCAACAAAAGTGTATCTCCTAAACATCTAAAATATGAATATTATGATTATTATAATTATTGTTTTTGTTATTGTTCTTTTGATCAAATACAATAATTAATTTTAAAAAGTGAAGTGATTAAAAATAGTAAACACTCACTAATTTTTTTCTTTTGAGAAAAAGTTTAATTCAGTTAGGATTGTGTTTTTTGGGGTTTTTTTCCAGATGTACATGTTAAATTTAATATTTTCTTTAATAGATATCCAATTAAAAACATCAAGAACTTATTTGGAGAAGAAAATCATTATCTCATGTAATTGAGGATGAGGTACAAACAAAAAAAAAAGAAAAAAAGAAAAAGAAAAAAAAAGTGAATATGTTTCTGACCCTTATCAATTATAATCTACAAAGAAATTTGTGAAAAGGAAGCTCTTGAACATTTGTTTCTGTATTACAGATAGCTAAATCTAATAAGTTGATTTAACATCTTAAATAATAAGGGAAAAGGAAGGCACAAGGTGCTAAATATAGAAAAAGTTTTTGCACTTAAAACTTGTACATAGAAATAAAGAAAGCATATTAAGTCAGAAATTAAAGCAAATCATGATGTTTGTGCTACTTATTTTTTTCTTCACAAATTTTTTGAATGTGCTTTTTCGTTTGTTTTTTTTTTTTAATGTAAATTCAAGAGTATTTGTTTATTTTTCACATGTGAATAATATATATAGATGCACATGGAAATTTTGGGATTAATAAGCACTGAATATATTCATAAGTAATGATATTTATTAGGGCTGATTATTATATATAAGTGATTCTTAGTCCCTGACAATAAGTTTTTAGGTCACTTCAGTTTTAATGATGTATCAATATATTATTTTACACAAAAAACATGGTGAAAAAAATAAGATACAAATAGCATAAATTTAAGAGGTAAGTGTATATGTAAGGGAGGTATATGCCCATAGGCAAGCAATTTCTCAATCATTATGACAGGCATCAAACTCTTCACAATAGAAAGATTTTTACTAAAAAATCATTTTATTGAAATATTTTCTTTTAAATTTCAACATGGAAGAAAAGAAAAAGCAAAGTTGATAAATGATGATTTGCACTTATTTTCAAATGTTAGATATCCACTACTATTACTACTAGTAGTATGTTTGTTTTTTGTTTTTTTTCTCTAGCAATCATATTAAACTAGTAATGAACATGTGAAAAATAAAAAAATATTACAGCTGACAAATAAATTGCATATTTCTTTCCACATGCTAATGAAACTTAAATAGGATTTTTTTTAAAAACCTGCTTAAGGCATGGATCCCATTTTAAAATAGAAGGGAAAGCTTTCTCAATGCATCAGTCTCAAAAATGAGATAATGGGAGATGAAGGATGCATTTTTATTTTAAACTTCTTTGGACTCACACACTTTTTTTTTAACATATAGATACATTTGATAATAATGAATAATCTATCTTTCCATTAAATTTGCAGAAGCCATAAAAAAATGAATAAATAATTGAGTTTTGAATTAATGATTAAACTTTTTTTTTGAACATCAAAGTTAATTTAGTTAATAAAAATTATCCACAGAATAACTAGGATGGATATGAAGAATTAGAGCCTCGAAGTAGGAAACATTTTGTATAAGTTTGGTATCATCTTAAAAAAAGTGATAGCATATTTAAATTTCGTAAAACAGAAGCTGCAATTATTTGGCTATACTGATTAGTATACAAATGATAACTTTTATAATTCTTTTGATATTTTAGAAAATCTTATTGAAAATAAAGATTGACAAATTTTTGCTCTTAAAACTTGTTTTCTACACTCTTAATGTCTTGAAATGGCATTAATAAATGGCAGGAAGCAAATATGAAACCAAACGTTTCATGAGTCCAAGTACTATTATCATATTTACCAACCCCTCCGCTCGGGCAGGATATGACACAAGGTCAATTTTTTAAGCGGAGTTTAACAGATTTGAATTCAGAGTTTTCCTTCTCCTAGACTAGTTGCCTCACCAAGGCTGAAGAACCTAGTCTGCCCTACTATTTACCCATAGCTGGAGGGAGAATAATTGGATTCATACCTTTCCCAAGGGTATTAGTGCTATGTGAAATGCAATCAGCCTTGTCCAGGATTTGAACTTGTGTTGTCATGTCCATTTCCTATGACGATAACCATTAGACCACAGGCACCTCCAAGTACTATTATTAATCCAACTGTACATTTCTTCCAAAAAGTAGTGTATATATATATATATATATATATATATATATATATACACAAAAATCAAAGAAGTTAGTTTCTACTAGCATCATTTTAATGAAAAGCTAGTGATAGAAATGAAATGGGACTCAACTGATGGATAGTTTATCTTTTGTCATTTTGCCAGGAGGAAGAGTGTTGTCCTGAGGATTAGAGTAGATAGAATTTCAGAGCCAATAATCATTGAACAGAAAGAAAAAATTCACAAACTTAATGAAAAGATCTGAACAAGTGAAATGGAAATACCCAGTATCTTGCCAATTTTAACAGAATCTGAAAAAATAGAAAGAATGACAAAGAATAGATATTAATTGAAGAAAAAGTCTGAAATTTGTGCTCAACAAAACGTAAATTCTTTTTCTAATCAAATATTTTATGAAATACGACATGGGTCAAAACTATTATGGAAGAAAATATGACAAAATGCAAATACACTTCAGTGAGAAAATAGTCAAATACAAAGACATCATTTTGTTCTTTTGAATTTACAATAAATATAAAATTATGCAAATTTCTTTTACTAAAGTAAGAATGTATACATACACATACAATAAAAGACAAATATAGGAACATATACACATCTGCTAAAATATCCAAATATACTAATAGATATAGATGCAAGAGACAGAGAGAGACAGAGAGAGAATAACAGCAAAAGCCATGCCAAATTAACCAAGTGCAAAGTTGTAAATTTCATAAAATGTTTGATTCTTACAAAAACAAAAATTTACCAACTTCAAATAAAATGTGATAAAACTAATAATACAATATAGTAGCCTTAATGTCTGACAAATGTGTACTTCTATTTTCCTTTTGAGTGCTGAGTTATTTCCAACATCCTAGGATATTCCACCCACTTCTTCAAATAATAAGCATAATCTTTTAC
>CAUZXS010002285.1:0-10000 GCA_963585895.1 Sepioteuthis lessoniana
CACACACACATATACACACACACACATATATATATACTTGTAAAAGTAGCTGGTTCATGACCAGACTTTAAGAATTTTAGGAACGCCTGTGAATGAGACAAATTGGAAGGAGAGGAGTAAGTTAAGGATTTCAAAAAAGTGTCCTTATTTGTTGTTGAAAGATTTCACCTATTAATTCAAAAGAAAAGTATTCTTTAATTTTATGAATGCTTTTTTTAAAAATCTTTTTTGGTTTACATTCGAAATGATATATAAAAATGTGGAACTCTATACTGGTGAAAGATTTTTACAAATTTTTATGATTGTATTTTTTTTGGTCTTCAATAATTTTTTTGTTTACAATAAGTGCTCAGTTATAGAACATTTTAGAGTTAATGATTTTCGGAAAAAGCTGTTTTAAATCAAATTTTTATTTAATCTCTAAAAATTTAACGATAAAAAAATATAAGAATTCACATTTTATAATATTCTTTTATTTTAAGAATTTTCTTTTTTTATATTTACATTCACAATATTATCTTAAAAAATGTAACCCTAAACTCGTTTGCCCAGTCGGCTGGGGCTGTAAAATACACCGACTGCATCTTTGCAGAGGGGTAAGACCCCTTCAACGAGTGTCCTGTTTATGACACTAAACAATCTGATGGTGAGGTTCCTGTAATCCTAGGCTTTAGGGGAATGCGGTGTACCTCTTCATTGCCATCGCTCCCAGGTCCACTCTGGACCGGAGTGTTAGCACCAGATAGGGCCCTATCTATGGGTCAAATAGAACTAGACTACCAACTTAAGCTAAAAGGAATTGCTAGAAATAAAACTGTTTTTGATATTCAATGTGTGTAAAGAAAACCTATACTTATACTAAACTGAATTGTTTGAATTGGAACTGTTTGACTTAACTGAATAGCTTGAAATAGAAATGTTTTTGACGATTAAAATTTTTACTCATGTTAAACTGAATTGTTTGAAATAGAACTGTTTATTTGTATAAAAATGGATTTGGCATTAAAAACCAGCAAAGATTGATATGTCATAAAACCCAAACGGCCAAACAACCTAAACACGTGACTGGTTGAGAACATTATTTTATATTTGTTTTTCTGAAGAATCTTTTTTTTTTTTTAAATATAACAAAATTAAAACCAGTTCTTAATCGGCTCTCGTGTTAAAGTGATAAAAGATCAATCAGTTTCATTTATTTTCAAAATGTAACGATAAAGATATTCGATGATTGTTTTTTTTTCTTTTTTAAGTCTTTGAGTTACAATGATGGGATAATGTTGACATTACTTTTAAAGGCTGCTGTAATTAATCTTTGTTTGCCCTTTTTAATATAGTCATCTAGTAATTGTAATGAGGTAGCTATGTAATCCTCAAAACTGCGAAGTCCTCTTCCTCCTTCTTTTCTTGACACACATAGTCTATGTTATCTCTCAAATGTGCATTGCCCAGTCGGCAGGGACAGTAGAATACACCTGCTTCTCTAGAGAGGGGTAGAATTCCCTCAACGAGTATCCTGTATATGACACAAAGCAATCTGATGGTGAGGCTTCAGTAATGTTTGGCTTTAAGGAATGCAGAGTACCCCTTCATTGCCATCGATCCCAGGTCCACTCTGGCACGGAGTGGTAGCACCTGATAGGGACCTATGGGTCAAATAAAACTAAATTGTGTACTTAAGCTAAACTGAATTGTTTGAAATAGAACTGTTTTTGATATTGAAACTGCGCATTTATGCAAAACTGAACTGTGTAAAACAGAACTGATTTTAAATTGAACCAAACTCTGAACTTATGTTGTATACTATACGTATACATACGCAAACCACACAATACAAATACACATGCATATAGAAATGCAGGCGAACTGTTTTGCTTCATGTACGAACCGTTTATTGATTCTGAGTTCGGTTCTTCACACGAGGAGAGAGACACAATTCTTTAAAGTCTTTCGTATCATACTATGCTAACAACTCCCCCAACATTCGGCACATGTCGTGATGTTTTAGATCTCAATTCATCTTCGCTGGTCGGGACCCGCAAAACTTAACCGCCACCGCTACGATAGAAAACCCAACTGTCTGCCTCCATGGTCCAATGTCAACCTTCAACTGCATGGTCCGACCTCAACTTCTCAACATCATGGTCGAAATTCAACTTCCCAACACTATGGTCGGACCTCAACTAAATCTTTTTCAAAATCTTCCAAATTCTCAGCCCATCTCTTCTGGGCATGACGTCATCCCCACCCCAGTCCAATTTTCTGTCTGGGGTTTATCATGACAATTGTGACGGTGCATAAATATTTATCCCAGGACGGGAGTTTATTTTACGCATGTGTGATGTCGGGGCAGTCTGGCACTTGACTCCTCGCAAAATAAGTCCTAGTTAAGATTCCTTTTTCGGGCATATGGGAACTGGCAAATAATGTGGGGTTTAATTTGGGGCTAGACTAACCGCTGCTGGCAAGGGGTTTCCAAATTCCCTTTACATACGTCACCAAATCCTTTCGTCTTCCTACCCCCTCGGATAACGGAATACATAGCCTTCTAGGTTAAGACAAAATATTATTCACTGTAGTCGGCAATTCCAACTTCTCGTGTAATGTTTTTAAAGGCGAATAAGACATTTAGCGAGAATAAATTGAAGCGAATGAAGCTGAAAATGATATATGAAAAGAAGGCAACTCGACAGATAAACAACATAACGAATATATTTCAATATAAGGGAACATTTAAACTACAAAAACATTTTGATAGGCGAGGACCAAACAAATATTTAAGGTGCCGGCTATATTACACCAGCAGACAGTCTTAAACACAAATGTCTCTCCTCTTTTTCTTTTTTCTTTTTTCTTTCCCTTTAAAACTTGAAAATGTAGTTAAGTTTACTCGTTCGTTTACAGTTTATGAAACGAATTTCTTCAGTCTATTCCTTTCCTTTTCTGAATACATATAAGTCCCAATATTTGGGAAGGTTAGGCGGAAAAACAGTTCCAGATGTATTTAGCTTTTAACTGGTTTACTTCGCAGACTCTTATCTTTTGCGGGCAAGCAGCATTCTGTAGGGCCTGGCTGGAAGGCACCTGTTATCTTCTTGTCCAAGGATTCCGTTCCGCTCTTTCCGGTGCAGGCTGGAAACCAACAACTTTATCCGCCCATTTCTGTCCCCAAACTCAATTCTTTTCACGGGTGAGGTACCCGGGAATTTTGGCTACAATTCAGCACATCTCTTCACGCCAACTGCTGTCCTAAAACTTCCATTCTTTTCGCGGTCGAGACCCGGGAGTTTTTAGCCTCAGATCAGCACGTCCTTTCACGGTGACCTCCGTCCTAGAAACTGACAAACCTTATCCCTATTTCCTCTGACGAAAAGGGTACTACTTCCGGCGCTAAGGCTTCGGCCAATCATTTGGCTCCTTCCTCTTCCTCTACCTCATTCGGTCATGCTACTCAATGACCTACATTCCTTCTCCGTCCACCCGGTTATGGAGTCCAGGTAGTTTGACCTTATCCTGGCTGCCCTGAGCGGTCAGTCATTGTGTTTGTTAGTCAAACCCAGAAGTGGAAGGGAAATTAAATCTTACTTCTCCCCTCTCAGGAGCATAACACGTGACACAATACTGATTGTCATATCCTTTGCGCTCGAGCGTAAACTGTACATAATGATATGCACCTGAACTCTTAACCCGAATAGTTCCAAGCCCAAACAAACTGAATGATAAAATATAAATAACGAAAAATGATTAATATAAAAAATCATTCCTTAATTATATAACACTTATGCTACACTGAATAGTTTGAAATAGAACTATTTTTGACATTGAAACTGAGTACTTATACTAAAATGAATATGTTGATATAGAACTGTTTTGACCTTTAACTGTTTGTAAACAAAAACTATACTTATACTAAACTAAATTCGATGTTAAATGACCCGAAAAGTGTTGATACTTCGAAAAACGAACGAACCAACCAACCATCAGATGTGCAGTCATCAATTTTCTTGTCCCTTGGTTCATTTCGGTTGGTTTAGTTTGGTTTTACGAGATGCATACCATAAGTTTCCAAACTTTTTTGGTATGGGCAATTTTATTGATAGTACACACATGAAACTCTTGTCCCCTTCGAAGTAATCTCCTCCGGCTGCAATGCACTTGTTGTACCGTTCCAACATTTTCTGGAAGGCCCCATCGAAGTCCTCTTGTGTAAGCGTGTCAATGACCTTCGTCACAGCCTCTTTCATCTCCTCAATTATCTCATAACGACAGCCTCTGAGCTTACGGAATAAGCAAAATTCGCAGGGAGCAAAGTCTGGACAATAGGGAGGCTGAGGAAATGTCTTGATGTCCATCTTGGTTAAATAGTCTGTGACAAGGATAATTTATCAACCATTGTTGGCTATTTAGGGCCAAATCCTCTTTTTATATACATATTAAATGTATAATTTTCAAACACATTTTGTAGATAATCGCAGTTAAATGTAAAAACAGTTCTATTTCTGACAATTCAATTTAGCCTAAGTCATTTGTTTGCACAGAGTTTAAATATCAAACAATTACTTTTGACCCATAGATAGGACCCTCTCTAATGCTAACCTTCCGGGCCAGAGAGGATCTGGGAGCTAGGAGTGATGGCAATGAAAGGGTACTTCACATACCCCTAAGCTCTAGCATTGCTGGAGCCTCGCCATCAGATTGTTTCAAGTCATATCAGAACACTCGTTAAGGCGTGGTTTACCCATCAGCAAAGATGCAGTCGATGTATTATATTGTCCCAGCCAACTGAGCTGTTGGTTCATTTCGCTGGTCCAGAATGGTCCAGAGTATCTTTCAAAGGGAACTACCCAGGTGTTTATTCCTTTGATGAGATTTCTGCAGCAGGGCTTTGTTGCGGGAAGTTTTCTCGTTCTTCGGAGTAACTTTTATCTAATTTTTTCTTTCATCCCTAATCTTTTATGGTGTCTACTTTCAATATTTCTCATCATCATTATGTCGCACCATCAGCCGGGATATCCCTGGCCCTTTCTCGTCTCCCTTCTCTATCGTCCATTGCTTCTGGCAGGTCTTCAGGACTACATCCCATATCAGCAAAGAGCTACTGTATATAGGTTCTAGCTGGTCGTCTTGCCTTTGCTCGTCCATGTGAAGTGTTCACAGGAGTACGTCACTTATGAGCTCGTCCCTACTCTTCCAGCAGTGTTCCGCATGTTTCGGGCATGATATGACACAAGGTCAATTTTAAGCGAAGTTTAACAGGTTTGAATTCAGAGTTTTCCTTCTCCTAGGCTAGTTGCCTCACCAAGGCTGAAGAACCTAGTCTGCCCTACTATTTACCCATAGCTGGAGGGAGAATAATTGGATTCATACCTTTCCCAAGGGTATTAGTGCTATGTGAAATGCAATCAGTCTCGTCCAGAATTTGAACTCGTGTCACCGTTTCCATTTCCTACAACGATAACCATTACACTACGGGCACCTCACAGCTTGTATTTGGGTTTCCAATTCTTTTTCATATTTAGCAATCAGTTTGATGTCGTCCATGTTCATTGGGTGGCTGATTTTTCTTGCGATTTCGTTAGTTTTTAGCTGCCTGTACTTTTCCTAAGTATGTGATTGGGATCATCGCCCTGACAAATAGCAATGGCTATAGAGCATCTCTCTGGAAGATACCTCTCATGATTTTCACCTCAGCTAAGCTTTTTCCTCCTACTGTCAGTTCGACTCTTTTCTATGGTATTCTCGATAAACTTTATGACTTCGTCGGATATCTTGTAGATTTTGAAACAGTCTTTTATCCAGCTGTGCAGGATCTTATCATGCCATTTTGTTGTCAACCTATGCTATATCTATATTTTTTGTCTGGTCTTGCTCTCTTTGAGTACGTGTTGATCAATGCATTATAGCTTTCCTGTTCCTCTGCTCCCCTTACGGTATCTTTTCTGTTTCTCCTGGAACAGTTCGTTACTTATCAACGAATAGTAAACTCCCTTATTCGTGCCGTTAGTATTTTCTACATCATCGGTAGGCACATTATGATTTTCTTTTGGTTTGGTTTTATGGCATATCAACCTTTGTAGGTTATTTAACTCCAAATCAATTTTTATGTAAATAATCAGTTCTTTTTCAAACAATTCAGTCTAGCATGAGTACACAGTTTGTCAAAAACATTTCTATTTCAAACTATTCAGTTTATTCAAGCAGTTATATATAACAATTCAGTTTAGTGTAAGTACAGTTTCAATGTTAAAAACAGTGCAATTTCAAATTTAATTGTGAAAAACATTTCTATTTCGAGCTATTAAAGTTTAGTCAAGCAGTTCTAATACTGCTAATTCAGTTTAGTATAAGTACAGATTTTGTTTACACACAGTTAAATGTCAAAACAGTTCTATGTTAAACAATTAAGTTTAGTGTAAATACAGTTTCAATGTCAAAAAACAGTTCTATTTCAAATAATACAGTTTAGCATATGCACGCAGTTTAAATGTAAGTACGGTTTAATTGTCAAAAACATTTCTATTTCAAGCTATTCAGTTTAATCAAACAATTCACTTAAGCATAAGTATGCCTTTTGTTCTATTTAATCAATAGATAGGGCCTTATCAGGTGCTACCAGGCCGGCCCAGAGTGGACCTGGGAGCAATGGCAATGAAGGAGTGCTTCGTATTCCCCAAAGCCCCAGCATTACTGGAACCTCACCATCAGATTGTTTAGTGAGACTCCTTGGGCAGGGGTCTTACCCCTCTGCAGAGGTGCACTCAATATTCTATAGCCCCTGCCGACTGGGCCAGCACATCATGAGTTTATATTTGTTGGGGACGGCTGCCTTTTAGGGGTCTTTTTGATTGAGGATGGTCTTTCTTTAAGTCCTCCATTCGGGTATATCTGTTTCTCCTCAGCATATATTCATTTCGAAAGCCTGTCTGTCGAGGATGGAAATGAATTTTTAAGCCAGTATCCATGTATGGGATCATGTCTCGTCGTTTTTTGATTTGGTACTTTTTTGAATGTTACTCTGATTGAATCGAGGTGTATTTTTGCCTTAGGTCCTTCTTCAAGTTCTTTTAATTCATTTATTCAGGAATGACCTGTTTCGTCAGTAATGTTTTACCCTGTCTCGATATCTTTTAGTCTTCTTTCTTTCGCCAGTACCTTCTGGTTAATTTCCTCAAGTTGTTTTGTTTGTTTTGATTGTATTGCTTTTTCCTTTTCGTCACATGTTCCAGTATTTTTTTCTGTCTGTTCATTTTTTGCTTGTTGTCGTAGATTTTTTTGATTTCCAGTCGAATTTCCCCTCTAGGTTTTGAATTTCTCTTCGTGTTCTTTAAGGAACACCGGTTTTTTCACAGACTTATTTAACTCCTGCATAGATTTGTATGTTTAATTCCGTAATGTTGTTCGTTAAAATACGTGTTAATATTTCGTTTATTTTTTTTTCAGTTTCGGCTGTGACTGTTCTCCAATTTTGATTTCTTAACAATGGTAATCTAGTTTTCTTTTCAGACATAGTTCTCTTTAAATTTTCTATATTCATTTCTTTTCCTGTGTTAGTTTTTGTTCTGCGTGGCTTGGGTGTGTGATATTTCGATTGTTAATACTTTTTGGTTTATTTTCGTCAGAGTGTTTTTGTTTTTCCGTATTTGGTCTATCGATTATTGTATTCAGGTTTTGTTGCTTTGATTCCACGTGTATTTTTGGAGTATTTCAAATATTTCAAGGTTAGAAAACCAACATTTCTTTATGACCATCCTAACTTGGTCTGCAAGTCCTTGACTTATTGTCTGAAATCTAGTGCATTCTTCCTAGATTTCTACAATTCTTTTCCTATACCCTTTTTGTATAGGGTTGGTCCTAAAATGACTATGAAGTGCAAATTTGTTGTCTTCCCGGGTCCATTTTTCTGCATTGTCTCTGGTTTACGTAGTTACTTAGAACGTCCTTCGTGTACCTGAAAAAAAACAAAAAAAAAAAAACAGCCAAAATGTAGCTTATTATGGGATTAACCGTTTCATCCCTTATTATTATTATCTTCTTTTTTTTTTTTTACTCTTTTGAGAGTTTTCTCACACCAGCGTTAGCTGATTGATTCTAATTGGAGTTTGAGAGACAGCAAGTCTCCTCAAGTCTCCAGGACTCTTATCAGTATTCTGGCCGATCTTAATAATGCTGTCGTTTGGATGATTTTCCATTTCTCCTTTTATTTTCAAGTCCTCCTGACCCTGTACAAATCCTTTGGTGACCGTACTGAACGCACCAATAACAATTAGTATCACCGTCACTTTCATGTTCCATAGTTTTTTTTTCAGTTCTCTTGCAAGGTCTAGGTCTAGGTAATTATTCTTCTTTTCGATTTCTTTCAGTTTTACCTGATGGTTAACCGAAACGGCAAAGTCCACTCTTCAGCAGGTTCTCTCTTTTTTTTTTTTTTGTTGACTATTACAAGGTCTGGTCGTCTGGTCGAGATTAGGTGATTCGCTTGTTCCTTGAAATCCCAGTGAAGTTTGTGCATCTCATTTTCTTGGAGAGATTATAGGTGATGTGTATTCCATTCACTCGTATGGTCAAATTTAAACTTCTTGCACAATTCACAGTGGACCACCCTGTCCACCCATTCGTATCTATCTCTTTTTGCGTTAATTTACTGCATTCACTTATGTGATTGATCGTTTCGTCTCTATGATCACATAATCTACATCTGCTATTTTGTTTCGTCTCCTCTATTCTTGCTTTGACATAGTTTTTATGACTTTTTTTTTTTGCTGCTATCAGAAGAGATTCAATTTCTCTCTTAAGGTTTCCCATTCTAAGCCATGTGCAAGTTTTCTTGCATGAGATTTTGCTTGCTTGTCGCTAGAAATGTCCACAAATCTGTTAGTCTTCCCATTTTTTTTTGTTCTGTTAATGCTTGTGTTGTTTTTATTGTTTCTAGTCACTGAAATCCGTCTTCCTCCGCACTTTTTATGTAGTCTTTGAGTCTTATCGACGCTATCTTGTCACATATGGTATGTCAACGTCATCTCTGGGATGTAAGGCCATATGCGTTGTCATTTTTGTTCTCTGCTCCATTTGTTTAAGTTCATCCCACGCACTCTTCAAGAATGCTCCCGAGTATTTTATGAGGAGGACAGCTCAGGCTTTTTCACTTTCATTAGATTTTTGCTCTATAGTTTAGTTTCCAGTAGTTTCCTTTTTCTCCTGAGATCATCATCATCATCATATCGTGCTGGCAGCACGGATATCCCTGACCCTCTTTCGCCACTCCTCCCTATCGTTCATCGCCCTAGGTAGGTCTTCAGGACAACATCCCGTATCCTCACATAGCTGCTGAATGTACGTTCGTGCTGGTCGTCCTGCTTTTGCGCGGCCGTGTGTGGGGATCCATAAGAGTACATCTCTTATGAGTTCATCTCTGCTTCTCCAGCAATGTCCTGCATGTCTGGTTCGCCTAACTTGAATAGTTTTCGTGATAGGGGGCAGGTGGCCGTACAGTTGGTGTCTTGTTGGGTGTTGCCGCCAGGACTTGTTGAGGATTGCACGCAGCATTCTTGTGTAATTGCCATCTAGTTTCTTTTCCAGCCGTTTTGTTAGCGTCCATGTAGTGCATCCATATAGCAGTATCGATGTGACCGCTGCCTGGAAGAAACTGCGTTTCATTTTATCGGTTAGGTCTGATTTCCATATAGTCGATAGCCTATTGATAGCTGTCCATGCTTTCGTTAACCTCGTTTCGATGTCCTTTTCGGTTGATTCGACGCTGCTTCCTAGGTACGTGAAATAGTATCTCCTGAGATACTCATTTTTAATTTTTTCTTTCATCTTCACTTGTTTGATGGTGTCCGCTTCCAATATTCCCAAGTATTTATATGTTTCCTTTTATCCGAGCATGCTGATTTTTTTCGAGATTTGATAATTCTATTCCTTCTGTCATGTGACGTTTCCTGTTTCTCATTATTAGCAAGGCATATTTTTCTTTGCCGAATTCCATACTAATGTCCTGACTGCA
>CAUZXS010002285.1:17500-60000 GCA_963585895.1 Sepioteuthis lessoniana
TGGAACCCAGGCATGATGGGAGACTTCTGCTGGATGCTCTTGCGTGACATCCCGGAGGCAAAATACACTAGATCTTCTAAGAAAACACACTTTTGACTGTCTGTGGTACTATGAATTGTGTAATTGTGTCATCCAAGTATATTGATTCAATCGGTGTTCTTTATCTATCCTGTTTTATCCGTTATAAGCTGTCGCACATATATTATACTAAAATGAGACTATTCAAAAGCCAGAAAACTAGAGGTGATAGAGCAAAACTATTTATAAATTTGAATTCAGCACACCCAAATTAACAAAAAACACCTATCCCCATTCTTGCCTCAGACCAAAAATTTATTTTTGTAAACCAGTGTTATTATTGTTTGACAGCAATATCTGAATCCATTTAACTGTGTAGAAACTATAGCAATACTACTGTGTAAACAAATTAGTTCTAACTCATCAAAAAATGAAACGACCGACAATCTATTCACTTACAAATTAGATGTATATCCATTTAAATGCGAGCAAACAAATCACTGATGCTAAATTGTTACTGTTACATAGTAGTACCTGAAACCATTTAACTGTGGGCAAAATGAATGAGCTCAGTCTCATTTAAAAATGTTATCAACAAAATATGTTTTCAAATCATATATTTAATATAAAACATTCGGCATTGAATAAGCTACAAGGATTTATATGCCATAAAATCCAACCAATCCTTTTTAGCAAACAATTATATTTCTAACCATTTCAAAGTTCAAGGCACATTAGAAGTGTTCACTTACACGCTTTTACAAAATTTCGTGCTTTATTTTTGACGAAATTTGAGAGACACTTATGTTCCTCATAACGTATCACAAGAAGCAAAGGGAACCACACGTGACCCTCAAAACAGTGAAAGGGTTAAAATAATTGGACCTTCAAAGAACTCTGAATACAAATAATTTGTACAGCCCAGTCAACTGGATGTGTAGAATATACTGATTTCATCTCTGCAGAGGGGTACGACCCAGCTGCAACAATTGTCCAAAATATGACACTAAACTATCTGATGGTTTGGCTCCAGTCCTAAAGCTTTGAGGAATGTGGAGTCCCCTTCATTGCCATTACTCCCAGGTCCACTTTACCTGTTAGGATCCCATCTATGAGTCAAATACAACTGTTTAACCATTTATCTGAGAGCTGCAAAAGAATTCAAATATCAAGTGATTAAATAATAAAAATACAATTCTTAAAATTAGATTGCAATACCTGAAACCATTTAACTGTGTGCAAAGAAATGATTTTAGTCTTGTTTAAAATCTTAACAAACTATTCTCTGAAAAATTATTTCTATAAACAGGATATGGTATTAAATAACCATCAATGGTTGATATGCCATTAAACCGAAAAAAAGAAAAAAAAAACCAAAAACAAAGTAAAATTAACCAACCAAGTAATCTTTATAGTTTTATGGTTTCAAATAACTTCCTATTTAGTAACTACTACTACTACTACTACTACTACTACTACAAGAGTGCCTCGAGGGATGTAATGGTTAGCCAGCTAGACTAAACAAATCTTCTCGAGTAGGTTCGAGTCTCACTGGGTGCCCATTAATACGGCCTTGTGCTATATCTACGCAAAAAGCTCAGTAAATTACTACAACTACTTCTAATAAAAGAAATAATAATGATAATGATAATTTATAATAATGATAATGCTCATTTATAATAATGATAATAATAATTTGTAAACGATTAGAGCTTCAAATAACTATTCTTAATACAAATAATTTTCCCAGTAATATGGTTTCATGCAACTACAACAGCAAATAATAATAATAATAATAATAATAATAATAATAATAATAATAATAAACGACTAATAAACAACATCTCGCACGACAAAACCTGGACATGGCTAAGAAAAGGAAAATTTAAGAGAGAAACAGAATCTCTCCTAATGGCAGCACAAAACAGCGCCATAAGAACCAACCATATCAAAACAAGGATAGATAAGAAACAACAAAATAGCAAGTGCAGACTATGTGGTGACAGAGATGAAACCATCAATCACATAATAAGCGAATGCAGCAAATTGGCACAGAAGGAGTACAAGGCTAGACATGACTGGGTGGGCAAGGTGATCCACTGGGAAATGTGCAAGAAATTTAAATTTGACCATATCAACAAATGGTATACGCACAACCCAGAACCTGTCCTAGAAAATAATACACACAAACTCCTGTGGGACTTTGATATACAAACACATCACCTATTATACCAATTGTGATTGGTGCCTTTGGCACGGTAACTAAAGGATTATTAAAGGGCCTGGGAGATTTGGAAGTTGGCGAGTGAGTGGAGACCATCCAAACAACAACATTATTGAAAACTGCCAGAATACTGAGAAGAGTTCTGGAGACTTGAGGAGACTTGTCCCTCACTCTCCAGTGAAATACCATCAGCTTACGCTGATGTGAAAACCCTATTGAATAAATAATAATAATAATAATAGTTGGCATGATTGGGTAGGAAACATGATCTACTAGGAATTGTGCAAGCGACTAAAGTTTAACTCTACTGACAAATGGTATAAGCACAAATTAGAAGCCTTCATAGAAAATGAGACGCGTAAGATTCCTTAGAACTTTGAGATTCAAAGATTTACATAATAATTCTGGATTATCTATTTGTCAGCTTATGAGTGTTAGGTGTATGTCGCTTTGAAAGTAGAGAATTATATTTGTATATTCCTGAAAGAGGAAAATGGAAAGAAAGATCAACGATACATTTGCTATCCGACTATTATTATCCTGTACGCTACTTTTTGTAAGCTGCTGTTTTATTCTTTAAGTTAAAGCATTTTAATGGTTGGTTGGTTGGTTGGTTTTTTATGGCATATCAACCTTTGTAGGATATTTAACGCCAAACCGATTTTAATGTAAATAATCCGTTCTATTTCAAACAATTCAGTTTAGCATGAGTACACAGTTTAATTGTCAAAAACATTTCTATTTCAAACTATTCAGTTTATTCAAACAGTTATAATTCAGCTAATTCAGTTTAGTATAAGTACAGATTTTGTTTACACACAGTTAAATGTCAAAGCAGTTCTATGTTAAACAAATAAGTTAAGTGTAAATACAGTTTCAATCTAAAAAAACAGTTCTATTTCAAATAATTCAGTTTAGCATAAGCACGCAGTTTAAATGTAAGTACGCTTTAATTGTCAAAAACATTTCTTTTTTAAGCTACTCAGTTTTGTCAAACAGTTCAGTTAAGCATAAGCATACCGTTAGCTCTGCTTAACCCATAGATAGGGCCCTATCAGGTGCTACCACGCCGGGTCAGAATTGACCTGAGAGCAATGTTAAGGAAGGGATACTCCGTATTCCCCAAAGCCCCAGCATTACTGGAATCTCACCATCAGATTGCTTAGTGTCATATCTAGGACACTCATTGGGGGGTCTTACCCCGTTGCGGAGGTGCAGTCAGTGTATTCTACAGCCCCAGTGGACCGGGCAATTAGAGCGTTTTAAGTGTCTTGCTCTAATAAAGATCTCGCAATAATGTGCCGTTTTTTTCCTTTTTGCTGGGTTAGGGTTACCCATATACATACAATGAGAATTTCGGTAATATATTGATAGAAGTATTAACCAGAGTATATAGATCACAAATCGAATTCAAGTTTTAGTTACTTTAAAGCTGGTAAAGTTTTAAAATAAATTCAATCTGCAAAGGGTTAAATAAGTCCAATTATTTCAGAGGAATGCCGAAAGCGATTTTGTGATTGGTTGTAATAAAACCTGCAGTTCACAGACCGTAAGTAAAGGAAACGTCTTCTTTGGTTTCATTCTTCGGGCAGTGGTCATTGGATATAAAATACTATTAAATAACCAATCACAGATGATTTAATTTCTTGTTTCTCTTTCTTCCGTCTCACGTCCAAGTTGTCACCCGAAGGAGTCAGCATTTTCATATTAACGTCTCTGAAATATCAGGAAATAATCAGAACATTGAAATGTCAAATGTAGAAGTCTTACATTTAAAAGCTGACACTTGGTTCAGTCTGGCAGGGAGATTTCTCATCCATTGAGAATTGAACTGTTAGTCTTGCTTGCGAGAGGTGGCCAAATGCCGATTGTTGGTAGTTGTGATTTATTTGCCCTTTTTTTCTTTCGGAGCTGACTTGACAATACCCATCTACTTTTTAAAGAACATGCAACAAGTCCCAAAAGGTTACGTTGTGCCAACAGAACAGACATACCTAAATTAAGGTTCCTTGGTATGAGAAAAAACTGCATTCGGTAGTGAGGTTCCTGTTCCGGAGTTTTGCGGCGTATGAAGTTACTCTTACATTGCCATAAATTCATGGTCCGCCCTGTTCCGAAATGAAAGTACCAGATAGAGTCTCATTTATGGGTCAAGTAGATCTATTTGAAAATTATTAGTATTAGATAAAAATACTTGGGATCATATAATTGTGTTCAAAATGATTGGATTGAAAAGGAAAACTTGATATCATATAACTGCGAGCAAATTATTCGTATTAGACAGAAATATTTGGAAACCATGGAACTGTGCAAATTTGTTTGTCTTATAAAGAAATATTCGGAACCATAGAACTGTGTGCAAATTATTTGTATTAGAACGGAATATTTGATATAATATAACAGCAAGATTTTGACAAACAAGGTCAAAGGTTAAGGCTTATGCAAAACTACCATTTTATAAATCTGATGCTGTAAGATGCATATAAATGCATTAGTTGCAACCTGGCAGTCGACTGTATAAGGTAGAAATAGGTTTGGTTTGGTTTCTTTGTTTAATGGCATATTCCATGAAGAAGCTATTCTTGTAAAAGACATTAGTGGTAAAGTCAAAGGTGAAGGGATAAGGGGTTCAAACCTTACCCAACGTTATTAGTCTGAAAGTGAACGTAATAACGGGACCAGAGTTTGAACTCTCTAACTAGGATGTGGTAACCAAGCACACGAGTTCAAATTCTGGACGAGACTGATAGCATTTCACATGAATGCAATTCTCCCTTCAGCTATGGGTAAATAGTTGGGCAGACTTGGTTCTTCAGCCTTGGTGAGGCAACTAGTCTAGGAGGAGGAAAACTCAGAATTCAAACCTGTTAAACTCCGCTAAAAAATTGACCTTGTGTCATATCCTGTCCGAGCGGAGGGGTTGGTAAATATGGTTATTTATAACACCACTAGGACTTTTCCTTCAGGAAATAGCTGCGATAAATCCCAATGTATATATATATATATATATATATATATAAATACCAGATATTTAATAGTGCGCAAAAAACGTTGCCGCACAATAGATGTAAATATAAACACACAATGTAATAAATTTTGCGAAATCTCTTAACCATTAGGTATAAGATAACACTAAAGGTTTGACATGCCGTTAAAATCAATTTATCAACCAACCAACTCTCCGCCGATAAATTATTGTAGATAAATTTACCCAGAATCATGTGCAACGTTCTTCTTCTTGGACTCGTCCGTTTTAATCAATTCCTGAAGCGAAACTATTCCTTTTCGGTTCACATAGTCAATTTTCTAGACCTTTTTTTGCCGGAAGCAATGTTGATTTAAAACAAAATGCTAACTTCATTCAAAATGACTAAAAGCAAAACAAAAATAACAGAATCACTTGAAATACTAAGATGAAGGCAACAAATAAATAATTGCAATGTGAGGTTTACTTGTTCTTTTATCTTTTGATTATATATATATATATATATATAATATATTATTAAATATACAGATTCAAACTGATTGTTTGTTTGGTTGGTGACTTATGGCATCTCAATATTAATGAGTTATTTAATGGCAAATCCATTATATACATATATATATATATATATATATATATATAGTAACTTGGCCAACCGTGACTTATGGCATCTCAACATTAATGTGTTATTTACTGGCAAATCCATTATATATATATATATATATATATGCACACACAATATATATATATATATATATATATATATATAGTAAGTAACTTGGTTAACCTGAAGACTCCATTTTTAAAAGTGACTTAGGGAGGAGGCTACTCCTTACCCTGAATTGCTCCACTTACTCTTAATCCGTACTTTATTAAGCTGAGTGTTCCTCAAGTACCACTTTTTGAGTCTTTGGTATTACTCAACCTGGGATTGAACCATGGTCTCCCGCACCATAAACGAAAATTTTAACCATTATGGAAATGGGCCGGTTATATATATATATATATATATATATATATATATATATATACCTCTCTCATTTCAAACTGATTGTTTGGTTGTTGTTTTATTGCGTATCAACCCTAATGGTTTTTAAATGCCGAATACATTATATGCATGTATATATATATATGTAATTTCTTTCCTTAGTCCAATGAAAGAAAAAAGTAAACACTTTAAAATGATACGCAATAAAACACAAGTAAATTTGCTTTTCGGTTATTTGTCTTTAACACGTGTTTCTGACGTCTTTAGGAAGTTAATGGTTGATTGGCGTGTTTCCTCAGTTTATTTTATAGTGGTGACTATTTTGATACGGTTGTGTTTCGTTTTTTTTATCCCAGAATTTGTTTGGTTTGGTTTGGTTTCTTTGTTTAATGGCATGTCAACCTTTATAGGTTATTTAATGCCAAAACCATTCTCCGAGAAGAACAGTAGTGGTACTATTTAACCCATAGCTGGGAGGATAAGGGTGTTCATACCTTTCCCAAGGGTATTTGCCCGAAAGTGAACGTAATAGCACGACTGGAATACGAACTCGCGTACTACGATTCCGCAGTCCATTGCTTTAACCATTACGCCACGAGACTCCCCTCCGCCCAGGATTTGTGGTTCTTTTCAGTTCCAAGATTTGTGTCTGAATTTCCAGTTCGAGTTAATTGTCCGTGACTAACTTTGGTCTCTGCTGATGTTTCTCTCTCTTCTTTTTTTTTTTTTACAAGCGTGTATTATGTGTCTTGGGAGGTGCCCGTGGTGTAATGGTTATCGTCGTATGAAATGGACTCGGTGAGACGAGTTCAAATCCTGGCTGAGACTAATTGCATTTTAACATAGCACTAATACCCTTGGGAAAGGTATGAATCCAATTATTCTCCCTTCAGCTATGGGTAAATAGTAGGGCAGACTGTGTTCTTCAGCCTTGGTTCGGCAACTAGTCTAGGAGAAGGAAAACACTGAATTCAAACCTGTTAAACTTCGCTTAAAAATTGACCTTGTATTATATCCTGCCAGAGAGGAGGGGTTGGTAAATAGGATTATGTGTCTTGGTGTGTCTGCGTAGGTGTTTGTATCCATGTATGTGTATATACTTTCGTTTTTTTTTGTTTGTTCTATTTTCCTTTATTACCCTCCCTAGATAATCTACGATAGTTGATATGCCATAAAGTTCAACTGATTACTATCATTAATGGTTTCTGGACTATTGACTTCATCTTTATTGCTATTTCCACAACGTTTCGGCCGATACGTCCCCCGGCCTTCTTCCTTAAAAAAATGTGAATATGAGCAAAGGTAAAAAATCATACATAATTGTAGTATTTCTAGACAAGTAAGAACATTAAGCAACATTGCTGAATAATAAGCACCTCTGAAATTCATAATTTTGAGAATCAATTTTTAAAGAGTGAGGTTTTTCTTTCTATTTCCCTTATTTTAATACTGTACTATTTTTAAACACTTAAGTTTTTGATAAGCGAGTAATTAGACCTCATTTGTTAGAACTCATTTGAATCGTTTCAAGTATTGTTATTTAACATTACTTGTTCTATTTATCAAGTATACTAACTAATTTGAACAATCTGCACGCAGCAGTATGTAACCAAACAACTAACAGTGATCGTTAGTAAATAATTGAACAGTTCTATTTGACATATAGATAGGACCCTAATAAGTACTATCATTCCGTTTTAAACCTGTTAAACTCCGCTTAAAAATTGACCATGTGTCATATCCTGCCCGAGCGAAGGGGTTTGGTAAATAGGATCATTCCGTTTTAAACAGTTACCTGAGTCTTGCAAGTGAATTTAGGCAAGCGTCACTGGTAGCTCCATCGATCTAATGACTTATCATTTCTTTTAGATACAATCAGTTACAACCATAACTTGGACCTGTGCACACAGTGCGTTTGTGGTTAAAACTTTCTTTAAGACTAAAAATCTCTAATTGCTGAGCACAGTGCTTTTTGAATTCATTTCACGACATAACTGAATGATGCTACTTCTGACTGAATTTTTAACCCATTGCAGTACCGATTTTATATTGCATCCATGTTTTACCTATGCATATATAGACATCGCTATTATTAAATTAGATATTAATATTATACGAATTGGTCTACTAATTCCAGAGTCATGCCATTTAATGAGAGGATGGAACCATCTTGATTAAAAGACACGGACTCTGTTTTATACGAGTTTAAGAAGAGACTAATACCTTAATATGTCGGCTATTGTCACATGTCAAGATTATTAGGAAATTCCTTGAAAGGGAATCTATCTGTTCAGAAAGCTTTTCAGCCTACATTCCATTTTTCATGGAAACGATGTTGTTTCGCCTAAAAAACGTCAATACTGTAAAAGATTGAAAATTTTACCCGGAACAGTGTCATTCTGATATAACATGAAATGGGCACACGAAGCTCTCTTTGTTGCTATAACAGATACATCCATCTTGAAAAACAGATCAAGAAGAAAATCAGTGCGTGCCAACTATGATCGTTACTGATCGGATTTGAAAAAAAAAAAAAAATAATAATAATACATTAAATCCCAGTGGGCTGGGGCTGCAGAATATACCGACTGCATCTCTGCAGAGGGGTAAGACTCCACTCCACCACGAATGTTCAGGATTTTCAAACTAAACAATCTGATGGTGAGGCTCCAGTAATGCTGGAGCTTTGGGGAATGTGGAGTACACCTTCATTGCCATTGCTACCAGGTCTACTCTGGCCTTGATAGGGTCCTATCTATGGGTCAAATAAAACTTTTTGACATTTAAACCGTATGCCAGAAATGACTTGTGCTAAATTGAATTGTTTGAAATAGATCTGTTTGATCATTTAACTGTGTGTAAACAAATGATTGGTGTTTAATCGAATTGTCAGAGACAAATAACAGTACTTAGAACCATTTAACTTTGCTGGCATGCTAAATTGAATTCTTTGAAATAGAACTGTTTGCTCATTTAACTATTTGTAAACAAATGACTGATGTTTAATTGAATTGTTAGTGATACATAGCAATACTGAGAACTATTTATCTTTGTTCAATTTTGCAAAAATGAATTATTAGAAAGAGAACTGTTTGTAAACAAATGATTTATGTTTAATCGAATTGTTAGTGATGCATAGCAATACTTGGAACTATTTGTCTTTGTTGAATTTTGCTAAAGTGAATCATTAGAAAGAAAACTGTTTGATCATTTAACTATTTGTAAACAAATGACTGATGTTTAATTGAATTGTTAGTGATACATAGCAATACTTGGAAGCATCTAACTGTGTGTAAACGAATGAGTAATGATTCGTGCTAAATAGCAACTTTTAACCACATCAAGGTGTGCAAACAAATCATCATCATCATGTCGCGCCATTAGCACTGATATCTCTGACCCTCTCTCGGTACCCCTCTTTACTGTCCATCACTTCTGCATGTCTGGTTCATCTAACTTGGATAGTTTTCGTGATGGGTGGTAAGTGGCCGTACAGCTGCTGCTTTGTGGGATGCTCCCTCTAGGACTTGTTCAATATTTCTCGTAGCATTCTTGTGTAGTTGCTGTCTAGTGTTTTCTCCATACGTTTAGTTAGCGTCCATATAGTGCATCCATACAGCAGTATCAACACGACCGCTGCTTGGAAAAAAACTACGTTTAATTTTATCGGTCAGGTCTGACTTCCATATGAGTGATAATCTATCGATAGGTGTCCACGCTTTTGCTAGTCGCTAGTTGATGTCTATCTCAGTTGATGAGACACTACTTCCTAGGAAGATGAACTTGTCTACTAGTTTCAGAGAGCTACCGTTTAGTGTGGAGATGTCGCCTCGTTGATTAAAGCACGTATATTCCGTCTTGTGTGCATTAACATGGAAGCCTAGGCCTGCTGATGCTCGTTCCAGACTATGTAGCAGGCTTGGGCGGGTGTATTTGCCAAAAGCGCTATGTCATCGGTGTAGTCCACGTCCGTAATTGTTTGTGCGGGGTACCTACTGCTTCTTTCCTTTGTTAGCTTGAAACCGTTTTCTTTCATTTTATCAAACAAATAATGACTGATATTAAATTGTTACTATAACATACCTGAAACTATTTAACTGTATAAAAAAATGAGCTCAGGTTCGTTTAAAACAAAATGAGTTTACAATTAAATAAAAATGTCAATGTTTGTTACTAACAGATAATTTCCAGTTTTATACCACTGATTGGTTTAAAATTTTGTGAGAGTATTTTAATCGAATACGGGCGTGTTTTTATATACTTAATATCCAAAAATATTACAATAATTGAAAAAAATATTTTTAATAAGTCGTCTTTTTTCCCGAGAAAAGCCGAACGCAAATAATGAAAGTAAACATTACTTTTGTTTTCCAAGAATTTTACACGAGAATTTTTTTCTGTTTTTATCACTTTTCTTTCTTTTTTTGTTAACTTAAACAGAGACACTAAACTCTAAACCATATTTCATTGGTTCAGTAGTAAGTAAATTTCTTTTTATTCGAACGAATTGTTTACTAGATATTTTCTTTTCTTTTTTCAACATTCCTTTTTTTTTTGTTTAACTTCAACGAAAGACATCCATTAAAAAGTTTTCTTTCTTAAACCATATTTCGTCGGTTCAGTAGTAACGAATTGTTTACTCAATATTTTATTTTCTTTTTTTCAACATTTCTTTTTTTTTTTTTTTTTTGTTTAACTTCAACGAAAGACATTCCTTAAAAAGCTTTCTTTCGTTTTATTATTTTCGATAAGACACTAAACTTTAAACATATTTCGTTGGTTTCCTTTTTTGTTTAACTTCAATGAAAGACATTCTTTAATAAGTTTTCTTTCGTTTTATTACTATCGATAAGACACTAAACTTTAAACCATATTTCGTTGGTTCAGTAGTAACGAATTGTTTACTAAATATTTTATTTTCTTTTTTCAACATTTCTTTTTTTGTTTAACTTCAATGAAAGACATTCCTTAAAAAGTTTTCTTTCGTTAATAAACTTTAAACCATATTTCGTTTGTCCAGTTGTAAGTAATTTTTTAATTCTAAAAACTTATTCTTAAATTTTTTCTTCATTATTGATATCCCATTTATTTTATGGTGTGCCAATTATCATGTTGCGAAATATTAACCAGCCCGAGCTTTGTAATGGCACACGTCTTTCAGTAAAAAAATTAATGACCAACATCATAGAAGCAACAATTTTGACAGGGCCTTTCAAAGGTGAAGATGTCCTCACCCGCGAATTCCTATGATTCCAACAGATATGTCATTTCAATTTAAGAGATTGCAATTCCCAATTCGATTGGCATTTGCAATCACGATCAACAAAGCACAGGGACAATCTTTAGAATTGTGTGGCTTATATTTACACACTGGTTGCTTCTCACATGTGTGGCTTATATTTACACACTGGTCGCTTCTCACATATTTACACACTGGTTGCTTCTCACATATGTTGCCTGTTCCAGAGTCGGAAATCCAGACAAGCTCTTTATCTACATGGAAACTGGAACTACCATGAATATTGTGTATCCACAAGTATTGGAAAATTAAACATTAAAAACATGTATTTTCTTTTTTTCCCCATTTAAACAAACAGAGCCACACACACACACACACACACACACACACATATATATGTGTGTGTGTGTGTGTGTGTGTGAAAACTTTATTTGGCCTTAAATAACCTAAAATAGTTGTTATGCCATAAAATCCAACCAACCCAATAATACATTAAATAGATGGAGATATCTTTGCCACTTACTCCCCACCAGTGATAGTTTATAATATGCCAGGTATTTCTGTCGTATCCTGCTTTATATATATATATATATATATATTCATATAACGATTGATATATACATTTTATATACGTACATATATACATATATGATTATATATTGTAATTCATAAAATAGATGAAAATACCATTGTCACTTGCCTACGTTCAATCGCATCACACAAGTGGCAGTTTAAAATATGGCAGGTATTTCTGTCCCACCCTGTTTTATATATGTGATTATATATAATATGCATGATGTAATATATATGATTTACGTAGTATATTATAAATCTTATGAATACAAGCTTTTTTTCGGCAGTTGTCTTAATCTTAAGGATGTGTTGTTAAATCTTTAGAAGACAGTATTCAATATTCAACAGATTCTTAGATTTGGTTCAGTTGTATCTAAAATGTGTTCAAAATTTTCTCTCAGAACACTTTTCACCATTATTAACCATTTTGAAGGGCATAATTCGAGGTGTAATTTTTTCTTTAAAATCCAGCTAAACTTTTGTTTTTAATGTTCATTTTTCTTTAAATTTAAACAAAATTTGTTTATGAATTTTTGGTATATATATATATATATATATATATATTGGAATCTCCTCCACGAAATGGAAAATTAGATACGCTAATCACAAATATTCTTTCTCCCATGAACATCTGAAACATCAAACTGCTCTATCTAAGCATTTTTGGGGTTTGAAAAATAAAGGTTTAACCCCTGAGATTCAATGGTCAATATTAAAAAGATCAAATACTCCAAAATGTTTCGATAGTAGATGTAATTTGTGCTTAGAAGAAAAGATGCATATTTTGCCTTATCCAGAGCCAGAAAAATTATTAAATAAGAGATGTGAATTAATAGCTAGGTGTAGACATAGGGCTAAATTGAAACTATAGATAATTAACATAAATAATTAAAAAAAAACATAGGATTAAATTGAGAATTAATGTAAATGAGTAAATAAAAAAAAAATGTTAGATAGAAAATGTGAAAAAACATATCATATATACGTACTAATCATTAAAAGTGTAACTGATTAATAGGTTCTAAATAAATTTGATTTTAAAAAAAGTTACATTTAATTAAATACTGAAATTAATTTAATATAAATTTTACTGTATCGTTACGTAAAGTTATTGAATAAAGTTATTTTTCTAATTTAGTATTAAATCTGTAGTTTTAAGTTGAAAAATGATTAAAATTTTGAAAAAAGAATTTTTTAAATTTATTTTCTATAATTCTCACCGACAATAAAATAAAAAAACGGAAGTGGGCTAAATGAGGATATAACTCTTCGCCCCTCTTCTATTCCCTCCCACCTTCTGTCCTGTGTCTATTCTGATTTATTTTATCCATAAGATCTGAAGAAGTCTCATTAATTTTTTTCTCGTGTTTTTGGATTTTTCAAAAACGCATAACAGGATGGAAATAAATTTATAATCCTAATATGACCGGTTTGTTGTTTTTTCTTAATGAAATTATTGCTCTGTAATGTCTGTTACATTGAGCTCTTTACCAGGAAAATTTAAATGTTCACTCTTGAATAGTTTTCTTGTCCTGATGGAATTACTCCCAACTCCGGTTTAACTGGACCAAATAATACTTATACCTATATATATATATATATATATATAATTTATTCTTTATATTACGGATTTTCTAACCATATGTAAAGCTTTGACCAGTGCACAAGATCGACTTATACAGGGATTTGTAGTGTATTCAAACAATGTTAAGAAGAAGGAGGATCTCCTGTCTTCAAAACCTGATTACTTGATGTTTTCGTGACTATAAATCGACGATCGACCTATACACCAGATCGACTTATACATGAGCGCGTAAAGTATTAAAACATCATGGGAAATAGGAAAAAAAACTCCCGTCTTAGAAAATTGATTCTCTAAATTACTGTAATAAAAGGGGTGTGTGGATGGTATGCCTCCTCGGCAACAGAAAGAAAAGAGTCTCTCGTAACTGAATACGTGGAATCAATTTCTCCTTAATAGAAGGTGAACAGCCGAATTTCTACGCTGAAAATATCCCTTTTTCCTGCAACAGTCTTAGCAATCCTTCGCCCAAGTTCGTCTCTCGTCGCTTAGACTTTTTCCAAACGCCTATCTCTCGTGCATTCAGGCAGGATTTTAAATCATCATACCAAAACGCCACATCCGGGTCAATCGTACAATGTAGTAATTTACATGTGCGCCAGCGTGTAGGTAGTTGTGACGTCAAACACGATTCACGATCGGGAGGATGTGAGTTCGATCTTCCCAATCGCCCGTTTCTCTGTCCATGATCTTATTTTACACGCCTGACATATTCGTGCACGCTTTGAGTTGCCGCGTGCGTGATTTCTCTCGTCACAATTACAAATTTCAGAGGTGCATATTATTCAGCAACGTTGCTTTGCCAAAGATGTTCTTGGATGGCGTGATCAAAAGTTGATCTCTCATATTCGATAACGAGATGCAATCGAAGAAATATGTGACAGCTCGCAGGATCGCGAGGCTAATCATCCGTGCTGGATCCCGTAATTAACAAAATGAGAACTGTGCTCCTTGCGCTCTCAAGTATATGAATTCTCTATACTATACATAGTTGGAAGAATCATGCTCAAAGTATATAGGAGAGGCATTTCCCTTATAAATATCTGAAGTTATTAAAAACGTTTGATAGCTATGTCTCTGAACAATGTGACAGTGAGTCTAATGAATATTTAATAAAACAAAAACTGTTTACATTTTTCATTTTATTAGCCAAATGATGGTTTCAAAGATTCGTTTGCTTTCTTTGATTAATAGCATATTAACCTTTGTGGGTAATTTAATGCCAAAGACATCCTTAAAGAGAGATGAACAGTAGTGGTACTATTCAGCCCACAGCTTGGGGAGACTTCCAAGTGAAATGAACTGGGATAAAAATCACGTTACTCAGACGATGAAAAGTCATTTCAAAGCACGCTGTCTCAGTATCGTTTCCTTCTCATCGAATGCATTATTATTATTATTATTATTATTATTATTATTATTATTATTATTATTCCTTGAGAGTTTTTCAAATCAGCGTTAGCTGATGATCTTTCACTGGAGTTTGAGTGAAAACAAGTCTCCACAATTTTCCTGGACTCTTCTCAGTATTCTGGCCGATCTTATCATGTGATTGATTGTTTCGTCTCTATCTCCACATAACCTACATCTGCTGTTTTGTTACGTCTTATCTATTCTTGCTTTGATATGGTTGGTCCTTATGGCGTTGTTTGTGCTGTTATTTGGAGGGATTCAGTTTCTCTCTTAAGGTTTCACTCTCTTAGCCACCTCATCGTTTTCTTATGAGAGATATCGCTTATTATTCGCTTGAATCGTCCATAGAGTTGTTGTTTTTTCCCATTTTTGTTTTCTGGTTATTTTCGTTCTGCTAAACCTTGTGTCGTCAGTACTATTTCTGGCAGCTGTGATCAGTCTTCCTCCGCGCTTTTTATGTAGTTTCGAGTCGTTGTATCGATACGTAAACGCTGTCTTCAATGCTTTCAAGTCCTCTTCCTACCTCTTTTCTTGACACATAGTCTGTTAACGTCATGTCTGAGATGCAAGGCCTTATGCATGATCATTGGTTTCTGGTTCTCTGGTCCATTTGTTTAAGGTCTTCTCTGGTCCACTTTAAGAATGGTTTCGAATTCCCTGCAGTAACTAAAGTCTGAATGATATCTAGTCTCCTCAACTCTCCAGGACTTCTCGAAGTATTCTACCTAGTCTCAGCTGTGCCTTGGCGTAGACAGTTTCAATACTCTCTCAGACATCCAGTTCCATCAGTCTCTTTTTCAGTTCTTCAAAATTTTTTCTTTAGGGTCGAACAAGGAATTGTGTCTTTTCCTTTCATGTTACATAACTTTTTAAGCTCTCTGGCAGGGTCTATGTATTGATTTTTAATCTATGTGAGTTTTTCACTTTGGTCTCTTTAGGTCTCCAAGACTTTTCTTAGTATTCTAGTTGATTTTAGTGTAGTAATTTGGATGTTCTCGATTCTTCCACTGACCTCCAATTCCCTTTGGCGAGCATTTCAAGGGCTCCAACTTGTCACTAACATTTTCCATCTCTTTTTCAGCTCTTAAGCAAGATCCAGGTATTTATCTAGATTAGGTGATTCGCTTGTCTCTCAAAATCTCAGAGAAGTTTATGCGTCTCATTTTCTTGGACAGATCCTGGGTTATACATAAACCATTTGTTCGTGTGATCAAATTTTAACTTCTTGCACAGTTCACTGTGGATGAACTTGCCCAGTCATATGTGTCTCTTATTGCACTTATATACTACATTCACATATGTGATCGATTCGTCTCTATGACCATATAATCTTCATCTGCTATTTTGTTTCGTCTTGTCTATTCTTGTTTTGACATAGTCCTTATGGCGTTTTTGTACTGATATCAGAAGAGATCAAGTTTCTCTCTTATGGTTCTCTTTCTAAGCCATGTGCAAGTTTTCTTGCGTGAGATTTCGCTTGTTCGTCACTTGAAAGTATTCTAGCCGATCTTAATGATATTGTTATCCAGATAGTCTCATCTTGTCTTCTTATTTCTAAGAAGTCTAGTCCCTTTAGCAATCCTTTGGGGATTGCTCCAAATGTACCATTTACAGTTCGTATCACAGTCGTCTTCATGTTCTTTTGTGTTTTAGTTCTTTAGCAAGGTCTTGATATTTATCTCTCTTTTAGTGTTCTTTTAATTTTACTCTTTGGTCTACCGGGACGGAAATGTCTGCTATTTGGCTGGTTCTCTTTTTTTTTTTTTTGTTCACTATCTGGTCGTCTGGCCGAGATTAGGTGATCTGTTTGTATCTCAAAATCCCAGAAAGCTTTGTGTCTCTCATTTTCTTTAACTGATTCCAGGTTAGGCTTACACCACTTGTTTGGTGTAATGGTTATCATCGTTGGAAATGGACACAGCAAACTCGAGTTCAAATCCTGGACGAGACTGGTTGCATTTCACATATACCCTTGGGAAAGGTATGAATCTAATTATTCTCCCTCCAGCTATGGGTAAATAGTAGGGCAGACTAGGTTCTTCAGTCTTGGTGAGGCAACTAGTCAAGGAGAAGGAAAACTCTGAATTTAAACCTGTTAAACTCCGTTTAAAAATTGACCTTGTGTCCGCCTTGTCTCCGCTTAAAAATTGACCTTGTGTCCGCCCGAGCGGAGGGGTTGGTAAACATGTATACCACTGGTTCGTTTGGTCAAATTTCAATTTCTTGTACAATTTACAGTGAATCAGTTTCATCCCCCAGTCGTGTCTATTCTTATACTTATTATTATTTTTAATATTAATTTTTTTTTTACTTATTATTATTACTATTATTATTATTATACTTAGATTTTTTCACATCAGCGTTAGTTGGGAGTCTTTCATTGGAGTATGAATGACAGCAAGTCTCTTCAGGTCTCCAGGTCTCTTATCAATGCTGAAGTCTGTATAGTTTGTTCCTTTCTGTGATTTCCATTTCTGCCAGTCTTTTCTCCAAGCCTTTGGGAACTACTTCAAACGCGTCAGTTACAATTGGCGTTACCGTCATCTTCATATTCCAAAAGCTTTTCCAGCTCTCTAGCAAGGTCAAAGTATTCGCCTCTCTTTTCGCTTTCTTTTATTTTCATTCTGTAGTCCGCTGGAACTGCAAAATCTACTCGGCCAAAAGTTCTTTCTTTTCTTGTTAATCAACACTAGGTCCTCTTGCCAGGATTTGATGATCCGTTTGTATTTCAAAATCCCAAAGAATATTTGGGATCTTGTTTTCTTGGACGGATTTTGGTTTGTTCATATACCATTTTGTGATATGATAAAATTCTAATTTCTTGCACAATTCCCAGTGAATAACCTTTCCAATCCAGTCATGTCTTGTCTTGTATTCCTTTTGTGTTAGTTTGCCGAAATCGCTTATCGTGTTATTAACTGTCTCATCCTTGTCTCCACATAAGTTACACTTTCTACTCTATTACGTATTATTATTATTATTATTATTTTACTTCTTTCAGAGTTTTTCTCGCCAGAGCTAGCTGATGGTCTTCCACGGGAGTCAGAGTGAAAACAAGTCTCCTCAAGTCTTCAAGACTCTTCTTAATTTTCTTAATATTACGATCTTAATAATGCTGTAGTTTTGATGGTCTCCATTCGTCTTCTGATTTCCGAGTCCTCCAGTCCCTGTACCAGTCCTTTGGTGACTGTACAGAGCGCACCAATCACCATTGATATCACCGTCACTTTCATCTTCCATGGTTTTTCAGTTCTCAAGCAAGGTCTAGGTAATTATCTCTCTTTTCACTTTCTTTTAATTTTACTCTGTGGTCTGCCGGGACGGCAAAGTCCACAGTTCGGCAGGTTTTCTTTTTGTTGACTATCACTAGGTCTGGTCGTCTATCCGAGATTAGGTGATCTGCTTGTATCTCAAATTCATATTATTATCATTATTGATAAAATACGCATGGCGTAACGGTTATCTTCGTTAGAAAATCGATTCGTTGAGCAAAGTTTCGAACTTCTGGATGCGTCTGCCGGCGTTTCACTTCGTACTAATGCCTTTTGGGAAGGCCTGAGGCCATCTCTCCTTTCCTCCACCAGCTATGGGTAAATAATTTGTCAGATTGCGTTCTATACCCTTGCTTAGGTAACTGAACTCGAAGAAGTGGACCTGGGAGTAATGGGAATCAAGGGGTACTCCAAATTCTCCAAACTCCAAGACTCGAGTCTCACAATCGTAATCTTTCTAATAATGATAGTAATTCTTTATTATAAGTGCAACTGCGACAAAACACATTTGAAGAAGGCCGGAGTGTACAGCAACCAAAACTTTGGAAATATAACAACGGAGGGTAGGACTGTGTAAATGAATTGAACTCATCTCAGACCCGCCCTGTCCACTGTTGGGGTAGAATAGCCCAACTGCACCTGTGTAGAGGGGTAAGACCCCCTAAAGAGTGACTTTAAACTGCATCTGATGGTGAGGTCTCAGTCTTAGAGCTTTTGAAAATGTAATGTACCCCTTCATTGCCATTACTCCCAGGACCACTCTGTTAGGACCCCATCTGTTGGTCGAATAGAACTGTTTAATCATTTACTTTGGATTGTTATTGTTAGGTCTTTTAAACCATACAGCTGCGTGCAAATTATGTATATTTCATAAAAATACGAATGTTAAATAATAATAATTGAAACCATTTAAGAAGTATTCCTATTTAACTGAGCGACCAAATGAGCCCTAAAAAACTTGTTTAAAAAAAAAGTTACCAATAAACAATTAGCTTACTATATATAAACAGGATTATGCCAGAAAACACCGACCAACCCACCATCGATTGAATTACAATGAGAAGAAAATCCGGCAAGCACTGCATGCGACATACGGGAAAACTTAACAGCCATTTCGAACTTATTATAAATCTCATCAGTTGTGTATATCGTGATCTCATCGTCTGGGGTTCGAACCAAGCGACCACAAAACGCAAACTTGAAACTCTACCACTGAACCATTAGCCCACGTCACACATAGGCGTTGCCAAATTAACCAGTTATGGTAAACGTGCGACTAATTAACCTGATTTGTCTTTTAGTTACATCCGGACTCATACATAGGACACGGTCACCTCCAAGGCCACGTCTTCCCAGCTTGGAGATACGCTTCTCTCTTTGTGTAATCATAACCATATGGGCAAGAAAAAAGATATACATATTTTCTTCAAATAGAGGAATTATATATTATAAATTGAACTATCATCACAGACATTTAGGACGATAGGATTCATTATCTAGAAGTTTTTCAATGTCTAACTTTAGGTTGATTAAAAGAGATACATTTCTAGAAGATAATATCAGAAAAGATAGGATGAATTATCTGCCCTTGGCAGTAAAGGGCCAATCAGCGCTCTATTGCAGATTGGCGCCAATTTGTGACTTTTAGATTTACATCATTTATAGTGTTGGCAGTGAGACCAGTGGATGTGTGTTCAAATCACCCCAGTTCAAATTCAAATCTTCGTCAACGTCTGAAAAGATATCTGACATCTTATCTATTTTAATCACAGGAAGAAATCATTTTAATCAAGAGATATGACTGGTCTCCGATCGCTGGCAAGCAGATTCCCTTTGTAGAAAATTCTCCTTGTAGGTGATTCGTTCATTTTTTTTCTTTATGAATTAGTGATGCTATAGTTTCTTTCTCTATCTTGTGTTGAGAAAATCTTGTTAATTAATAATTCAAATTGATTGGTTTGGTTTCTTTATTTTAATGGCATATCAACCTTTGTAGGTTATTTAATGCCAAAGTCATTCTCCGAGAAGAACAGTAGTGGTACTATTTAACCCATAGCTGGGAGGATAAGGGTGTTCATACCTTTCCCAAGGGTATTTGCCCGAAAGTGAACGTGGACTACGACTGGAATACAAACTCGCTTACTACGATTCCGCAGTCCATCGCTTTAACCATTACGCCACGAGGACACACCCCAATTCAAATTGAATAGAGGTATGTTTCATTAAACTACAATGTTTGCCTATTAATTAAAATCGGTTTATTTTCGAAGTTGATCACAGTTTATTTTTCATGGATTAGAAATAGCGGAAGAAATCTTTTTTTAAAAGCAGACAGGACGTATTTTTGAGAAATAGTATAACTATAGCGTCTTATAAGTTTTGCAATATTTTGGTGCGAGTAAATTTATAACGAGTCCATCACGTGACTGAAGCAGTTCAAACAATTGCAGCTATCCACTGTGGTTGGTAGTATCGTGAGTGTTGGTTTGCATAATTTGTGCATAATTTGAAAGCCACGTAGATGAATGTACAAAGTAGTCTAATTCGGGAACTTTATGATTTATAAGTTTGAACAGAAGTAAGCAAAAAACATTTGTTGTGGAAAAGATAAAGGCAAAGTGGATCACAGAACAATAACCAGATGGTTCAAGAAAATTCACTCAATTTGCAAGAATCACGATGATCAGGCCAGGTCGGTATTTGTCATTCGTCCCACCGATTATTTGTCGCTGCCTCCCACCAGACACGACTTGACACATGGTCAAAAGCCCGAAGGCCGATTAAAGTGGGGATAAAAGGGGAGGCGAAGGTCGGGAACGAGTCGAGACTCGAACCCTGCTGGTCGATGCTGCTCATCGGCTCACTTGGTGCGATGTGAGCCTGAAGAGGCAAGCAGTTTCACGAACCCAAATGTGGGTCCGGGCACGTATGCCGGGTTATGGCTTGAACTAGACACCAACGTCTAGTGCCATACATAGGTTCCTTGAGAGCGTCCGCGGGGACCTCCCTTGTCATTCGTCCCACCAACTGGACGAATGTGTCATAAGGACTTTTCTTTAGGCGGGTTCTGGTGTCGGGCTGTAGCTCAGACGCACCCGGCGGCTCAAAAAATGCCCCGGTCCCTGACAGCATTCCCCAAAAAAAGGGACGTCTCAGGCGCCAGGCGATAAACCTAGCCCCTCCAAGGAGGGTTAGAGCCTAGGGGTCGCCCCACCCCCTGAGGCTTGAGGATGCCGGTCAAGGTGCATTACGACCGACTGGCGTCGGAGCCAGAACACACCCGATCAGATCCGTGTACCGACCAACGATCAGGCAAGGTCAGGGAGAAAAATCTGGCGAGTAGCACTCGGGTGACTGGTCACTTCACGACCTCCGCAAAAAGTATTCGGTGCAGTCGAAATATGTCTCACGTTACCAAAATAGCACCCCCATATATATATATATATATATATATATATTGTTGAACATTATATATATTTTTTGTCAACATATTTTTGTTAATCCTTTTGAGTTGCTGTATCGATCTTATGATATTCAGCAAAAGTTGTTTGATAAGCCTTCCATAATTATTTCTCAAGTACTTTCTGCCCAACCTTGGGCCATCATTAGGAGAGGATATATATATATATATATCACAAAAGTGATATATATATATATATATATATATATATATATATATATATATATATATATAATCATGCAGAATACCATTTTTAAATCTAATTGTTTAGATTCAGTTGGTTGAAACAAAACTTGAATTACACAATTTTTTGATCAGCTTTGTTTTCCTTGTTTAATGGCATATCAACTTTCATGGCTAATCTAATGCCAAAGCCATCCTTATTTGTAGATGAACTGTAGTGGTACAATTCAACCCATAGCTATGGGGATAAGAGGTGTTCATAACGATGATTCAAAGGGTAATATTTCGAAAGTGAACGTAATAACACGAGTAGAGTTCGAACTCGCTTACTACGATGTCGCAGTTCATCATGTTAACCACAACGCGACAAGGACTCAGCCATACTTTTTTTGTCCCGTCACCATATGACAGCCTTGATAGATGAAAACAAAAAGCAATTAAAACAGAGATACAAATAAGAAGCCCAGATTAGTAAAAAAAAAAAACAAACCCCAAAAACAAACAATTCAATAAAACAAACAGAAGATGTGATTTTGTTTTTTCAGTAATTAGTTTTAATCACTACAAAGACAATTCTTATCATTCATACGTAAGTGGACAACGGTCCTAAACCTTTGTGTTGTTTTTTTTTTTTTGTCATCATTTTTTTTTTTTTTTGGTAATGGCTAAAATAATTTGCAATATCTGTCTGATATTAACAAAGTTCGGTGAAAATGTCAATTGTTCTTTCTTTTCTTTTCTTTTCTTTGTGTTTTTTTTTTGTCTTTCTTTCCTTTTTTTTTCATAATTGTAATTACGTTTATCGTCATTATTATTATTATTATTTATATAATTACCATCGTCATATATTTTTGTAATGAAATGTTGTTTTTTTTTTATATTCAAATCCATACTTTGTAGCAATCCGATACAAGAATGAATTTATGACCATTCATACTTAGCCGTCATCGCCCTTCTCCACAATTTGAAAGATGGGAACGTCTTATATAAACAGCGGGTACATGTCATTCCGTCACTGATACAATTTTTGTTAAAAAAAAAAAAAGAAAAAATAGAGCTTTCTATCAAAATCTAAAATGAATGATCTTTTTTTTTTTTTTTTTTTTGTAAGAAAAGATATTCAAAGCAGTTATATGAACACATTCAATCCTTAATCTGACTTTATTTGATGAACTACGATAGTTTATTCGATTCTCTTCCGGGCTTTATATCTGGCTATGAGGAACTTTGTAAAATATCAACTGCTGGTGTTTAGATAACGCCGCGGATTCCAACAAAATTAAACACACACTTATCAATGTATCTATCTATCTTAAGTTTGTAACTTATCTAAATTTGCCGAATAATAATATCAGTTATACCAACAAAACCAACAAAACAGTTTACTTCTAGCTGAAAAGTTGTTCTATTTTAACAAGAGCAAACGACTAATGTCCATCATACATTTTATTAGCCTCTCTTGCTTTCGTATTTGGTGTTTCAGCCTGGGATAGTAATTATGTCAAATAAAAGACTCAAATATATATATATATATATATTGGATTATGATATCCAAAAGTGTAATTAAGAAATGTGATTTAATAAATAAAAACTAAATTTCCAATGGCGATTATGTTAATTCCGTCATCATTTTAAAATGAACATTTGGTAGAATCTGAAGAAATGGTAAAAGCGAAACAAACTACACGAAAAAAATTTTTAATTCCTTAAAACTTGTTTTTCATTTTTTTATTACGTTTATAACGATCAAAGCGTAGTATATGCTATTTAGGTGTTACTTACCTTAAGTACGTACGGCAAACACAAGTATTGAGTTTGAAAATTAAAAACTAGTTTATAATATATCAATAGGGAAGAAGAAGAAGAAGAAGAAGAAGAAGAAGAAGAAGAAGAAGAAGAAGAAGAAGTTTAGATAGACAGATAATTTTATAAATAGGTAGTGATAGAGGGAGAAAGAGAATACATACATGTATACAGAGACAGAGAGAGAAAGAGAGAAAGAAAGAAAGAGAGACAGAGACAGAGACTGAGAAAAACGACGATGTAGATGTTTAGATACACAGAAAGATTAATAGTGAAGGAAAGAAAGAGGGAGAAAGAGAATATATATATACATATATATATATATATATATATATATATATATATATATATATATATATATAGAGAGAGAGAGAGAGAGAGAGAGAGATACTTGAAAGAAAGAGATAGATGGAAAGATAGTGTGCATTTTTTAAGGAAACAGCTAACTAACTCTATCTTTTCCTGCTTTCATTTATGGTTTTTTAAATGTATTAAAAATTATGTTCGATAATATATATATATATATATATATATATATATATATATATATATATATATATATATATATATATGTGGGTGTGTGTGCGTAAGACTTTTCTTATGTATGTGTTCGTTTGTGTGTATGTTTTATTACAGATAATAAATAACTTAAACCATGCATTTTGTTAGTTTCTGTTTTTCTACACTGAGTCATCAATTAACAAATTTGAGAGAAGCTATATTGAATTCATGGTGCATGTTTTTCATAATAATAATAATAATAATAATAATAATAATACCTCGACTTTGCTAGGGAATTGAAAAAAACAAACAAACTGTGGAACATGAAAGTGACGCTTATACCAATTGTAATTGGTGCTCTTGGTACAGTCACCGAAGGATTTATTAAGAGACTGGAGGACTTGGAAATAAGAGGACGAGTGGAGATCCATCTAAACTACTGCATTATTGAGATCGGTCAGAATACTGAGTAGAGTCCTGGAGAGTTGAGGAGACTCGCTGTCACTCAAACTTCAGTGAAAGACCATCAGCTAACGCTGATTTGAAAAACTCGAAAGGAGTAAATAATAATCATAATATATGCTTACTTGTTAGTATGAGAGTAAGATTATTTATTTAATACCAGTAGATTATCGCATACCGTTTTATAAAGTACTTCTTTTTAAAATTGTCATACGTCTCCCATTTTCTCCGCTTTAGTCATCTACGTTTAAACACACACAAACATACACACACACACACACTCTAATACACACACACACACACACACACACACACACACACACACACACACACACACATATATATATATATATATATATATATTATTCTTTACGAGTTAGAACACTAAGCCTTAATGAAATTGCAGACGACAGCAACAGTTGTTTGAACAAGGATCTGTCCTTATTCGTAAGATTCAGTGACTTTTAAAAATTTTCTTCTTGGAAATGAGATTTTAAAGATTTTGTACCGCCAGAAAGAAAGCCATTATTTTACAATGACACAGTTGTAACATATTCGTAAAATTGCATTCAATAACGCATTACCTATGTGGTTTTTCACAATACTTTTTTTGTTGAAATTTAAAATGTTATAATTCAATTAACGTCACTGCATTCTTGACAACCACATATATAATCTATCCGTCTGATATATATATATATATATATATATATATATATATATATATTCTCTCGCTCTCTCTCCTCAACTTTTTCTCCATTACATTCCCCCTTTTAATTTACTGGTAGTAACAACTTGAAAAGTGCCTGTCGAAACCGGTCGTTTCCCCCTTTTTTAACAATAAAAAAAGCCTACAGATTCCCTAAACCTCCATGTCTTGTTGGGCATCAACAAGTTTTTAACCATCAACAACTTGTTCGTGGATGACAATATATACGCTCCTCCATTGGGGTTGAGCACTCTGGCGAAGGAATTTTCGGCCGCCGCTCGCATAATGCAAAGCTCTTCGAAAGAATTGAGCACTCTGGTAGCCGATAGGGTATAAAAATGTAAACAAACGAACGCTGCTGCTGTTGCTACATAAATACCTTAAAATTCCCTTGTTGGCCGAGCGGTCTGAGACTTAGTCTAACGTAAAGTTGGATGGGTTTCGATCCCGGCTTCGAGCGTCCTACATGTCTAGCCACGCTGAAGAGTTCTAATAGAACGAAACAGTCTGTCTGTGGATGACAATATATATATATATATATATATATATATAACGAGAGCATGGACAGCTATCGATAGGCTCTCGATCATATGAGAATCAGACCTGACCGATAAAATGAAGCGCAGTTTCTTCCAGGCAGCGGTCGTATCGATATTGCTATATGGATGCACTACTTGGACGCTAACTAAACGGGTGAAGAAGAAGCTAGACGTTGAGAGCAATATTGAACAAATCCTGGCGGCAACACCCCACAAGACACCAGCTGTACGGCCACTTGCCTCCCATCACGCAAACTATACAAGTTAGACGAGCCAGACACGCAGGACACTGCTGGAAAAGCAAGGACGAACTCATCAGTGATGTATTCCTATGATCCTCCGCAAATGGCCAAGCAAAAGCAGGACGACCAGCTCGAACAAACACACAGCAGCTATGTGAGGATACGGGATGTAGCCCTGAAGACCTGCCAAAAGCGATGAATGATAGGGAGGGGTGGCGAGGGAGGGTCAGGGATATCCGTGCAAGCGGCACGACATGATGATGATGATGATATATATATCTGGAGTAGTAAAGCCTACAGAGTCAGCCTAATCTACAAAGGTTTCACCAACTGGATCATCAGGAAAAATCTGATGAGGATCCAATTCATGAAACCAAAAGAAATTTGTCTGACTGTCGGCGTTACTATTTTAAATTCGCTCTATTTAGTGTATAGAGTATTTTTTACGTTTACCTTAGGTGATTTTACCGGTGTTTTTTCTTTTGGTTTAGCATCGCAGCACTATTTGATTACTTTTAAATAGTACTTGCCCAGTCAGCTGGGGCTATAGAATACACTGACTGCACCTCTGCAGAGGGGTAAGACCCCCCCCCGACGAGTGTCCTGGATATGACACTAAACAATCTGATGGTGAGGTTCCAGCAGTGCTGGAGCTTTGGGGAATGCGGAGTACCCCTTCATTGCCATCGCTCCCAGGTCCACTCTGGCCCGGAGTGGTAGCACCTGATAGGGCCCTATCTATGGGTTAAATAGAACTAACAGCATACTTATGCTAAAATGAATTGAGTAAACTGAATAGCTTGAAATAGAAACGTTTTTGACTATTAAACCGTACTTACATTTAAACTACGTGCTTATGCTTAACTAAATTATTTGAAATAGAACTGTTTTTCGACATTAAAACTGTATTTACACTTAACTGAATTATTACATATAACTGCTTGAATAGTTTGAAATGGAAATGTTTTTGACAATTAAACTGTGTACTTATGCTAAACTGAACTGTTTTCAATAGAACAGATTATTTACATAAAAATGGATTTGGCGTTAAATAACCTACAAAGGTTGATATGCCATAAAACCAATCAAACCAAACCAAACCATTTAAATAGTCCGGGTGTCGTTAGTCTTTTCATCTTTTATTGATTTTTCCCCAGATATCAGTTTATATGATTCTTTTTTGCAAATTGCATTATCAATTTTTTCCACACTATCAGAATCTAATAGATAAATTACAAATATACATATAATATTTATCATTTATCACAAGTGGGTAGAGTGTTCGCCAATAGCCCGGGGGACCGGAGTTCAATCCCAGGTCGAGTCATACCAAAGACTCAAAAAATGGTACTTGATACCTCCTTCGGGCGCTTCGAGTAGCGTAATGGTTAGCAAGGTAGACTAGCAAACCTACACGGGTGAGTTCGAGTATCATTGGGTGCCCCATTCATATGGCCCTGTGCCACATCTAAGCAAAAAGCTTAGTAAATTACTTCTTGATACCTCCTTACTTAACACTCAGAATTATAAGGAATCTATCAAGGGTAAAGTGTAGCAATCCAGGGAAAAGAGTAGCGCCCTTCCTTACACCTCAGTGTTGTAGCTATCGAAAAGGGAGCCTTCGGGTCGCCCTCGACTATGGTCGCCAACTTTACTTTTTTCATTATAATGTCTCACTACCCAGAGATTTCTGAGTTGTGCGATACAAAGTGAGGGTTACGTGAAACTCTGTGTAGCGGGATAAGTTATCTTCATTCGTATTGAATATTATAATGTTTTCTCTACCTTATGTGCATTAAATACAGTTTTTTTTCTCATTACTTTACTACCTTTATATATATATATATATATATATATATATATATATATATGAGCACTTTGGCGAAGGAATTAACGGTTTCAATCCTGGCTTGGAGCGTTTCGCGTGTCTAGCCACACTGAAGAGTTGTGATACAACAAAAACAGTTTGTCTGTTGATGACAATGTATGTGTTCAATATATGAAACTTTTAGTAATGAAGCCTATGTTTTGCCAAAACGCGCGCACACACACACACACACACACACACACACACACACACACACACACACACACACACGTACATATATATATATATATAAAACAGAGAAAAAAATGGAAATAAATCCGACGGTATATAAATACAAAATATAGAAACAAAATATTCAGAGAATGTATTTATTTATACATGAATAATATGCCTAGGATTTTTGTTAAACAATCTTTGGGGTGATGTAAGTATACATCTCAGTCAAAAATCATTTTCGCCTGAGATATCATAATACTAACACCGAATCCCACCTCCCTAAAGTATCAAAAACGCAACAAAAGAAAAAAAAAAGAAACGTCTGACATATTATTCATCTATAAATAAATGCACCCGAACGCTATTCTGTTTCACACACACACACACACTCACACACACACACACACACACACACACACACACATATATATATATATATATTATATATATATATATATATATATACATTTATGTGTATGTGTCACTTGGTCATGGTACTCAGAGTTCATAAAACGGTTAGCTCAAAAAAATTTGGATGCTAATGTATGTTAATTTAATAAATAGATATGCTACATAACTGGTTTACGTTTTGGTCGGTTCTTTTTTTTTTTTTTTTTTTTTTTTGGCATATTCTTCTTTTAAAAAGTTTTCAACAAAAATTTTCAACTAAAACATTTTTTTCTTCGGATGATCAGCTTGTTTCGAACAGTTATCAATTAAAAAAACCAATCATAAAGAAATATTCCTATTCGTCTTATTACTTTATATAATTGATATTAATATTGTTTACTGGCATACATATTATTCAATTGTGCTTTTATATATATATATATATATATATATATATATATATATATATATATATATATATATATATATATATATATATATATATATATATATATAAAAAAATAAAAAACTCATTAATAACTAGTGGGAAACATGGAGTAGACATGTACATATTAAAGATTTTATCCATGTATTAATAATATATCTACGTTGCTATGAGTGCATAGGGGTATGATACCTTTCCCAAGGGTATTTGTCCGAAAGTGAACGCCATAGCGCGACTGGAGTTCGAACTCGCAGATCAGCGCTTTAACCATTACACCACAAGGACACCCTATGAGTGCATAGTTTCATGATGTAAATATTATTCATCAATTTGAGCTATACTTTATTTCTTCTTCTTCTTCTTCTTCTTCTTCTTCTTCTTCTTCTTCTTCTTCTTCTTCTTATTATTATTATTATTATTATTATTATTGTTGTTGTTGTTATTGTAGTTATAATATTATTTTTATTACTATTATTATTAAATTCTATGGATACTTAAAGGGAGTAAAAACACTCCAACATTGCCGTTTTTTTTTTATCAATGTGCTTAAAATGTTCTAAGTTTTTAATCTAATTCACAACTTAATGATAATCTTGTGGGGTCTCCGTTCGCACTGAACGTATTTTTTTTTCTTTTTAAAGGTTATCCACATTCTCGATATAAACGGATATGACTATAAAAGGATACTTCACTCCTTCCGACAGTATATAAATACAAAATATAGAAACAAAATTATTATTATTATTATTGTTGTTGTTGTTGTTGTAGTAGTAGTAGTAGTAGTAGTTATTATTATTATCATATCATTATTATAATCTCTATCATCAAGGTCCGCTATTTACTACTGGAACGCAGTGGGTTCACAGGTCGTCTGTTTTATTTTAAAAGTTCAACTGAATACAATTACGTTGTTCAATGAGAAGTGAGGAACTATTTTTTTTAAAATAAAATTGTGACCTGGAAATCAGTGTACCTCTTTTTTTTTCTTTTTTTTTTTTTTCGTACCTCCATCATGGACGGCAAAAAAGCGGGGTCATATCAGCATATTACACACAGCGGTTCCGAACACGTTTGTCACTAATAGAAAATCATGTAACCCTATTCAAAGAGGCTGGCCCGACACACTTCCATCATGGTTTAACAGTCAGACAATTATTTCATTTATGGAGTTTTATTTATTTATTTATTTTTTTAAAGTGTGTTTTTTTTTTTTTTTCGGTTTCATTTTTATCATTTTTTTTTTTTGGGTGGGCCCACCATCACAATGAAAATAAAGTTTGATACGACAAAGATTCTTTGTTTTAAAACATCAACAAATAAAAATAAAAAAAAAATTATTCGTAAAGCCATTAATATTCAAAATTCACAAAGTTTTTTTGTTTTTTTTCTTTTTTTCTTTGATTCTTTTTCTTGTTTGCAGCTTTATTTATTTATTTATTAATTTTTTTTTTTTGAATATTTTTTAAAAGTTCAGTAAGATGTTTTGCATCGTGTCTTTGTCTTTCTCTTTTTTTTTTCTCTCGTTCTTTTTTGATATTTTTGTTTCTTATTTTCAATAGCTCCACCATATCCATATGTATTCATTATTGCATTTTAAGTTACACCCCTTAATAACACTGTTTTTCTTTTTTCTTTGAATTTTTGTGCCATACATCTTTTTTTTTTTGTCCGTTGTCGTCTGCCGCTTCATAATCTTTCTTATTCAAGATGGCGGCCACTTTACTGACGTTACCACAGGAAAAACTGATGAAAAAAAGAATAAACAAAAAAAAAACAAAAAAAAAACCCCAAAAGAACAAAAAAACAGACCCCCCCCCAATGAATACGAGGGTCGCTCTGAAAGTAATACCTTATATTTTATGACATCCCACAACGTGGTGGTATGATAGTAGAGGATAAAAAGCTTCCTGCCAACGATCCTTCATTTTTTGCTAGGTTACAAATACCAGATGAGCGGCAACCGAGCAATAATGGACTTTGACATGAAAGCAGAGCTATATGATTGAATTCTTTCATGCGAAAAAAAAAAAAAAAGTAAAAAGAAAAAAGAAAAGAAAACATCCGTCAACATTCATCGACATTTATTGAACGGTTACGGATACCAAACAGTGAACCTGAGCACAGATTTCAGCAGCGGTGACAGCAGTGTAAATTGGCAGCATAACTTTCAACCCTGAAAGGAAGAGCGCTTCGAACAGTTTATTCACACGAACCTGATCTGTGAAGGATCGACTACGCGGACAAAAGTTTCCTAGCAACAACGCCACCATCGCTATTGCAAAAGAATGAGTTGCCTCTGCAGGAGTTGCATCGATAATAGACACTCTCATCCACGCTAGCGAACAATGCATAGTCAATGTCGATGACTATGTGGAAAAAAATTATACTTTGTAGCTGAAAACTTGCTCAATTCAACGGTGTTATCGTGTAGTTTCCGTGGCAATAGACAGAAAGGATTACTTTCAGAGCACTCCCTCGTTAAACCGAGGAATTCTAAAACGGGGCGTAGATACATAATAAAACTGTTAGCCAGAACGAGTTTCGTGTTGCTGACATGCGCAGAACTGTAACCGGAACTGAGTGGCTATTAACAGGGTTGACCATTTAAAATATCTCACAGTGTACCAAGTTTTTCTCGTCAGAATAAATATGGCTTTGTCTTTTACAAATAACCTAATGTATTTTTCTTTTGTCAAAAAGTGTAAAACCACTCACTCACTCACTGCTCATTGTTGGCTATTATTGAAATTTTGAAAACAAATCGTTTTTCCTAGAGAATTAAAGTGGAAGAAATAAAAATAAAAAGAATGTTAAATGACGTATTTGTGTTTGACAGATATGCTTCGTTGTTCAATACGTTATCGATTAAATACTTCTTTTTTTTCTCTTGTAATTTAGAATATCATTGTTGCAATAAAAGGTTTTATAACACAAGACTGTTTTTTATTTTTATTTTGGAACAAGTCAGATTGAAAAGCTTACTTCAGGTTTGTCATTTAGTAAGCTTAGCTTAGTTTGTTACCCAATGAGAATCGATCTCGCTTTAGGGTTGATTGCTAGACGTTTAAAAATGCTGATCTTACCAAGCGTCTTTCATTAGCGAATATGAGGGACAGAAAATGAAAGTTTGAGAAAAGTGGTTTGTCAGTGGGGTGAAAACAAATCGTCCACACAAAAATAATTCAATAATCAAACTATTTCTCTTTACAATCAGATAGTAGGGAGTCTCTGTGGTAGAATAAGTAACATGCTGGACTACAACATATTTGTGAATTCGAACCCTGGTTGATCTAACACTCTTGGGAAAGGTATTAACTTCCTTATTCCCCCAGCTATAGTTTACTGTTACTAGTTTTACATTAAATAACCCATGAAGGTTTAGTGTGGCATTAAACAAAGAAGTCTAACCGGTTATGTATATAGTACTGCATTTTCGTCTCCCATTTAAGAATAGCTTTAAAAACAATTTTGATAATATTATAAATTTCCTGACTGTAGTTTATCTTCAATGGTCATTTGATTGTTAAATTTGCCTTTTTCATTTTCTTATCTTTTTAAAATTGACATCGTTTTAGTTAACTTAATTTCTATTTCCTTCATTTAGTTTGTTCGTACTTTTATTCAACAGTTTCTTCTAAACGACTTTTAATAGACGGCAATTACACAAGAATGTTGAGAGCAATATTGAACAAGTCCTGGCGGCAACACCCCACGAGACACCAACTATACGGCCACTTGCCTCCCATCACGAAAACTATACAAGTTAGACGAACCAGACACACAGGACACTGCTGGAGAAGCAAGGACGAGCTCATAAGTGATGTACTCCTATGGACCCCCACATATGGCCAAGCAAAAGCAGGACGACCAGCTCGAACTTACATACAGCAGCTATGTGAGGACACAGGATGTAACCCTGAAGACCTGCCAGAGGCGATGAATGATAGGGAGAAGTGGCAAGAGAGGGTCAGGGATATCCGTGCTGGCGGCACGACATGATTATTATTATTATTATTTGCTAAGCTTAACTTAGTTATGGCATAAGGCCAGACATATGGAGCACTCGGTCAAAATTGAATTCATTAGTGATAGTCTGCAATCATAGCTTACTAACTATTACACCATGCTTGGCGCCCAAATAAAAAAACTGAACGGATCTTAGATTTGGCACAACGCAACAAGTATGAGACACACGGTGTTGATCAAGCTCACTACTCAGTAGCAATTGATCGGCGAGATGAGCTTGTAAGCTATTTACTCCACGACAAAGTGCAATAATAACAATAATAATGATAATAATAATAATAAGAAGAACTGCATGGATACTTCAAGCAACAAACAAAGGAATTTGCCTTTGAGATGGCTACGAAGAGGACACCTCAGGAGAGAAGCGGAATCTATTAATAGTAGCACAAAATAATGCCGTAAAGATTAATTATATCAAAGCAAAAATTGATAGTACATCGGAAAATAGCAAATGTTGCTATGTGGTGACAGAGATGAAGCAGTTACTCACATAATAAGCTAATACAGCCAATAGGTACTAGAAGGATACAAGAGTAAGCATGACTGGGCGGAAATGGTGACCCAGTGATAATTATGCAAGAGACTAAAGTTAGGCCATGCTGACAAATCGTATATTCACAAACCAGAATCTGTCCAAAAAATGAGATGTCTATAACTCTTAGGGGCTTTGAGATACTAACGGATAACGCAATCCTGGCCAATAGACCAGACTTGATGTTAATCAACAAGAAAAAAAGTAGTTGCCATCTTGAGGAATTTGCCGTTTCAGCAGTCCTCGGAAGGAAAATAAAAGCAAACAGAAAGTCAGACAAATACTTGGATCTTGCTAGAGGGCTGAAAAAAGCTGTGGAACATGAAGCTGACAGTGATGCCTATTGTAGTTAGCGCTCTTGGAACTGTCCCAAAAGGCATAGAAAAGTGACTGAAGTAAGTGAAGATCAGAAGAAGAATCGAGACCATACAGACTGTGAAAATCAGTTAGAATGGGTAGAAGAATACTTAGAAAAGTCCTGGAGACATGAAGGTACTTGCAGTCACTTAGACTACAGTAAAAATCACCACTTAAAATTGGCGTGAAAAATTCGCCAAAGAAAAATGAAATTAATTAGGACTAGAAAAAATGGCGGAAGTAATAGAAATACTTTGATATTAAGCACTAATTTATAAATAAAAAACTAGATATAAATATTGTTTAGTAATTATAATATGTAATATATTAATACGCTTATTTGTAACTGCGAACCTTTGAGTGTGACACAGATATGCATAAGACCAGTCAAGGGATGTAATTCATTTAGAATTGTGCAAACAACAGAATTTTGACAATATGAAGAGATCAAGAGTAGTTCGGGATAGATCTTGAAATTTTCTATGCTTTTGAGATAAAAACGGATCACTTAATCCAATCTAGAAGATTAGACCTTGTTATAGTTAACAATAAAATTACCTGTCGGCTTGTGGACTTCTCCGTTTCAGCACACCTCAGAATAAAATTAAAAAAATACTCGATAAATATCTTGACCTTGTCGGAGAACTGAAAAAAATATGAAAGTAACCGAGCAACTAATCATAGTCAGACCTCTTGTATCAATCTAGACCACAGCAGTGTTGGAATAGGCCTTGATAGCTAAGGAGACTAGCAGTCACTCTGATTTTTGTGGAGATCATTAGTTATTGAGGTGGGGTGGGGGGAAACTCGCATAACTCCTACAATCGAGATTAGCACTTGGTCGGCGATAAGAAAATTGGATTCTTTCAAGATTTCTTTCCGAACAAATATAATATCTACCTTCAAAGAATCATTTCCTTTCTCCACAGAAATTTTCTTCGGTTAACTTTAAAAAAAGACCTATTTAATAACCATCTTTGCTTTATGCTACCAAAGAAAGAGACCCTAACAAAATACTCTTTTCTTTATGAAGGTGCAATATTTAACTCGAAGATGGTCGGCGAATATACCAGCTGAAACAAGGATTTCTGATTATTTCTCTAAATATTAACGACCCTCTCCGAAACTAATATCAACACATAAAAATGAAGTACCTCTGTCCCATAATAGTATATTTGCACCTGAAATTCCAGCAGTATATATAACTATATAACTTGAATACCGGACATTGGCCTAACGGTTAGAGTGTTCGCCAATGGCCCGGGAGACCTGGGTTCAATCCCAGGTCGAGTCATACCAAAGACTCAAAAAATGGTACTTGATGCCTCCTTGCTTAACACTCAGCATTATAAGGTACGGATCAAGGGTAAAGTGGAGCAATCCAGGGAAAGGAGTAGCGCCCTCCCCTACACCTTGGTGTAGTAGCTATCGAAAAAGGAGCCTTCGGGTTACCCTCGACTATGGTCGACTCGACTAATATATAACTACCATTTTGGGACAGATGTAATATCTTATTTTGTTAGAAAACAGAAAAAAAAACATACACAAAAAAACAAGCACTTAGTAATAGTTAAATGTATTTGTTACTAAATCCAAATTCAGACGATTTCTTCATAAAATAGATAACGAGAGAATCAGTGAAGTAATGCTTTCCTTTACAAAGTTTAGCTTAGTTTGGCACAAGGCCAGTAAACTTCATCGAAGTAAATGTAGTCAGTAAACATGAGCTTAGGAGGCGCGTCTATCGTGATGGTTAAATTCGTATATGAACTCTATGAGCACAAGTTCAAATCCAGAACAAGGCAGTTTGTATTTCACTCCATCACTTTTTCCCTTCCTTCTATTCTACCTGATAGTTGGATAGAATGGGGTTTATTGCCTCGTGAGAAGGTAAATTGGTCCAGAGGAAGGAAAAATAAATCTGTATTCGAAACCAGGCATATGTGAGCACAGGTGGGCGGATAGCAACTCTACACAATTAAAAATAAACACTTATAACTGAAACCTCAAAACCTTCATTGGTATGATGTGGCTGTGGCCCTATAATTCATAATGCGTCTGCAGACGTCTACGGAAGAAAGAAGCATCATCATCAGTAGCAGTTGTAGTTGTTGTAGTAATAGCTATTATAATGAGGTTTTGAATGAAAAGCAAATATTTTCAGATGTACTAATTGTTATAGGTAGTTCAAATAATAATAATAATAATAATCTCCAAGAAGATTTTAAGAGACTTGCTGTCACTCGATCTCCACGGTTAACTACTTCTAATCTAAAGATACCAATAATGATACTTATTAACCCCAAAACATCTAGTTTGATAGTGATACCAGTCGGAGTTGGAAACCTTGGATTAGTCACCAAGAAGCCGGAAAAGATACTAGAGACCAGAAGAAAAATTGAGACTTGCCAGACCACAATACTGCTAACATCAGTGAGGATACTTATTGGAGTCCTGGAGATCTGAGGAGACTTGCGGTCGCTCAGACCTCTGTGAAAAGCCACCAGTTAAAACTGGTATGAAAAACTTACAAAAAGTAAAATAATAATAAAAGACCATGTGAAGACGCTGATTTGAAAAACTCTTAGTGAATAATAATAATAATAATAATAATAATGAACAACAGACAATCCAGACCATAGCACTGCAGAAATTAGCAAGAATACATAGAAGAGCCCAAGACAGCTGAGAAAATTTGTTGTCACTAGAACATTGTTGAAAATAACCAGTTAAAGCTGGTGTGAAAAACTCGAGAAGAAATAATAATAATAATAATAATAATAATAATAATAATAATAATAAATTGACCATACGAACAAATGGTGTATGCGCAACCCAACATCTGTCCTGGAGAATGAGACATACAAACTCCAATGGGATTTTGACACACAAACGGATCACCTAATCTCGGCCAGACGATCAGACCTCATAATTTTTAATTATTTAAAAAAGAGAACTTGCAATATTGTAGACTTTGCTGTCCCGGCTGACCACTGAGTAAAATTGAAAGAAAATGTAAAGAAGAATTTGTACCTGGACCTTTGCTAGGGAATTGAAAAAAACTATGGAACATGAAAGTGACGTTTATACCAATTGTAATTGGTGCTCTTGGTACAGTCACCGAAAGATTAGGACTGGATGACTTGGAAATAAGAGGAAGAGTGGACACCATACAAACTACTACATTATTGAGAACGGACAGAATACTGAGAAGAGTCCTGGAGACTTGAGAAGACTTGCTGTCACTCAAACTTCCGTGAGAGACCATCAGCTAACGGTGATATAAAAATTCTGAAGGAGTAAATAATAATAATAATAATAATAATAATAATAATAATAATAATAATAATAATTTATCTATTCATGTTCCAATTTTTTGAATGTAAACTATCGTCGAACAGGAAAGATGTCAAATCGTTGCAATATTTTGAGAATTAAAATGCTCTAATTTAAATGATGTAAATTATAGTGTAGTTTATAACTTAATAATAATGATGGCTGGGGGGCAATGTTCGCTCTTCCCCAGATCATTATATTTTCCTAATCGAGATATCAGTAAAATGCTTATTAGAAAATTCTTCCCTTTATTTATTTATTTGCAGTTGATTTTCATATAAATTCTTTAAAGAAGAAGAAGAAGAAGAAGAAGAATAGCGCTTATTAAATGATTTTCTTTTTCTCCCTTTCTTTTCTATATTTCTTTTGTATTTCTTTAAATGCAGAAGATGTTGAAGAATGCTAGAGTATTTAAGGAAGCTTGCTGTCACTCAACATCTGGTGTCAACCATCAGGTGTTACTGGTGTGAATCATAATAATAATAATAATAATAATAAAAATTATAATAATAATAATAATTGTGAAGCGAGGAGAAGAAATGCGGTTAAAAATGCATTTTTTCTTTTTCTTTTTTTTTTTCTTCTTTTCATTCCTTAACAAAGAAAGAAAAAAAATCCTACTTGGCTTATTTACAGTTTTTTTCTTTGGTATATTCTACGTCCTTTTTTTTTTTTTTGCTTTTTTAAAAAAAAATTTCCATTACAATATATACCTCTTTCGGTATATTTTGCTATTATATTAAACCGTCATATTTTCTTTTCTGTCCCGTAAATCCTTAAAAAAAATAGATAAATAAATAAAAAGAAAAGAAAACAAAACAAAACAAAGAAGGAAAGAAAGAAAAAAAATTGTGGTGTCATAGAGTAAAAAGAAATCGGTAGTCATAGGGTTATCCAAAATGGCTTCCGCACATCGGTGTGAGATGAGATGGAGACGCCGAAAAATGGTGGCGGTGGTAGTAGTGGTTGTGGAGGTGGTGGTGGTGGTGGTAGTAGTAGTAGTAGTAGTAGTAGTGGTAGTAGTAGTAGTTGTTGTAGTAGTGGTGGCAGCGACGACTTAAACCGGTCATTGCCGGCTCATCGTGGGGTGGTTGATTTGTGGCCTCTCTTAAGCCTGGTATTGAAGTACGGGATTTGACAAACTTGGGTGAGTGTTATTCATACGAAGAGCAGTCAGACTTTTATTGTACCAGTCGTCTTCATGGTTTTCCTGTAGATTAGAAAGAAAAGCAAAAAGATAAATTAATATACTTAGTACAATAACAAAGTGGTATAATGGTTATGTTCGTGAGAATTGGGCATGGCCTTACAAGTTCAAATCCTGGATGAGGTTAATATCATAACAATAATACCGTTGGTAAAGGGTTGAATACATTTATTTTATAAACCGGCTCATAATCTAGTGGCTAGAGTGTTTGCCAATGGCCCGAGATACTCGGGTTCAATTCCGGGTCGCGTCATACTCAAAAGATGGTACTTGATACCTCCTTGCTAAACATTCAGCATTATAAGGTATGTATCAAGGGTAAAGTGGAGCAATCCAGGAAAAGGAGTAGCGCCTTCTCGTAAACCAGGGTGTAGTCGGTATTGAAAAGGGAATCTTCAGGTCGCACTCGACTATGGGTGCCAATTTTTTTTTAATGTCAAAAATGGAGGCTGTCATAGTACAGTGGTTATCATCGCCTTAACTATAATTATTATGATTTAGTACGCCTCTCTATGGAGGTGCCTATGATATAATGGTTGTCGCTGTAGAAAATGAACATGGTGACACGAATTCAAATCCTGGGCGAGGCCGATTGCATATCACTAACACCCTCGAAAAAAGTGTCAATCTAATTATTTTTCCTTCAGCTGTGGGTAAAGAGTAGGGACAGACTGTTTTTTTAAGCCTTGGTTAGGCAACCAGTCCAGAAGAAGGAAAACTCTGAATTCAAACCTGTTAAACTCTGCTTAAAAACTGACCTTGTGTCACATCCTGGCTGTGCAAGAGAGATTGTAAATACATACATGATCAATTTTTAAGCGAATTATAACTGGTTTGAATTAAGAGTTTTCCTTTTCCTAGACTGGCTTCCTCACCAAGGCTAAAAACCCAGTCTGTCCAACTATTTACCCAGAGCAAGAAAGAGAACGGATGGATTCATACCTTTTCCAAGGACATGGGTGCAGCCTCGTCAAGAACGTGATCAATCAATTTGATTAATTACTATCTATCTAACCCCGTGGTGTAGTGGTTGATGAGCTGGATTGCAAAACTGTAGTGAGCAAGTTCGAACTCTGGCCACTTTCGAACGAATACCTTCAGGAAAGGTATGAACTCTCTTGTCCCAACAGCTATGGGTTAAATTGTACCAGTATTGTTCTTCAAAAAGATTGCTAATGAATTAAATAATCCACAGAAGTTGATATGCCGTTTAAGAAAGAAACGAACCAATCAGTTCGTACTTTTTTCCTCCAGATTTTCTGGTCATTTAAGTTTCCCAATTTAAAAGATATTAAGTTCCTAAAATTTTTTTTCTCTCTTTATTGTAAATAACTTCGTACAATTTCCCCCCAGATGTTTCATCTCTTCATTTTTGCGCAAAATGTCTTCTTGATTATAACTGTAGTTCATTAAGATAAGCCTTCCATCTTTTATTTGCCGTTTCTTTCACGTCCTCTTTTTGGCTTCTTTTCCATCCTTACTTATATTTTCATTTTATTTATTTCTCACTCGTATAAATACTTGGTCTTGGTTAGTGGAGTTGAAAATAACAAGCAGACAAAAAACAAATATGGACAAATAGACAGACAAATAGATAGATATGAACAGACTGATATATATATATATATATATAGAGAGAGAGAGAGAGAGAGGGGGAGAGGGGAAGGTAGACTAGCAGACAGGCAGAGAGATATATAGAGTTCTATTTACCAAAACCCACCGCCACAAGCAGGATGAAACAAAAAGTCAATTTTTAGGTAGAGTACATCTCGTTAGGATTCAGATTTTCCCTTTTTGATTGGTTGCCATACTTGGAATTAAGAGCCATATAATTTACCAAAATATATATACATATATCTATATATGTATGAACTTTTCAGCCTACCTATATATATATATATATAGTTGGGTTGAAAAGTTCATATGACGACGTCATATCTTCCGTTGATGACTTTGTAGACCAATGCGATTTAAGCTCTGCAACACCAATGGAAGAGGTTTTTGGACACCAAGGGGAACTCTGTAAAAAAATAAACCTCATTTTTTCACATTCCATGTATCTTGATCAACCAATGTAATTTTCAGCCAATACTAGTGTATATATATATATATATATATATAAAGAAAAATTGATAAGGTAATCCAAGTAGAAGGAGGAAATTATTGAGAAGCAAAGTCGACACTATAGCGTTTCGGTTCTAATGAACCATCATCAGGACTATGACGGATGATATTAGTGAGGTTAAATCAACGATGGATGTTTTAAAATGCAAAATACAAAATATCGGGAAAATTTGTATAACAAGAAAAAGTTGGCCGTTTAATTAATGAATCAGCGTTTGTTTGTTTTAAATGATGTCATTTGACTTATTAGAAATATTGTGTCGAATCTACGTTATGTTTGTATATCGAGAAAGATTTCGAATCAAAAGGAGGAAGAAAAAGAAAAAAAGTAAAACAAAAAGAAAAAGAGAAAGTATCAAACTATGATATATGAGGAATACATTAACTAAAGATGGAATATATTGAAGCTATTTAAAATGGATTTGCTCAAGTAAGGAGAAATATTATAAAAGCCCGGACGAATATTTTGGGAATTACAGAGTGAAATAGCAGCGGCTTCGAAAATTCGTCTTCGTCTTTTATTAAGAATATATATATATATATATATATATATATATATATATATATATATATATATATATATAACACAAGAATTTTATCTGTTGATTGTATCTTTAATACATAAAACTTTTACTCATGGAACCAGCATAAATATATCAATTTATTCTATATTTATATTGCTCTCCTGTCCATCATTTGAGTACTTTCTTTACTTAAAAGACGTTTTTAACCGATTTATTTATTCACATCTACACACCGATATATATATATATATATATACATATATATATATTAGCATGTAGTTGTACCTTGCTAACTAATTAATGTACATACACACAAATGTATTTGTAGACTGAGGCAGGCAGATAAATGGAAAGATAGATTTGAAAAGTTAACGTAGATACCATTTGTGATAGACAGATTTGAAAATGTTTATATATATATATATATATATATATATATATAGATTGATAGATAGATAGGGAAGGACAGTGAAAAAGTAATGACAAGAAAAAAAAAATTACGATTCAATTTGTTTTTCGTCGCAAACTTTTGTAACAAAGCATATTTAACGATTCTAAAAATCAATTTTCTCTTTCCCATCATTACTTTTTTGTCTGTCAATTTCATGACACAATCTGATTGTGTGCACATTCACAAAAGAAAGCTATTCTTTCTGCTCAAGTCTCCCCTAACTTTTCTTCTTTTTTTGTCTTTCTTTAATATTCCTTTTCTTAAATTACAAAAATAAGACTCAATAAGAACTAAATTACTGCGTACGCTTATTGTCGAATATTGCTCAGATAATACCAGGTATTTTTAAACAAAAGAAAATAAAAACGAAACCAGCTTTAATTTGGTGAGAATTAGTTTTGAGACACGAAGAACATTTCCAGCAGTAAATCACGTAATAAAGCAGAAAACCACTTTCAGATTGAAATGTAAGCTCCTGACAAAATGGAAAGAAAAAGAAAGAAAGAAAGCACGTACATATAGAATGACGTGGCTTTAGAACACAGAGACAAATGTTAAAACACAGGATGTGCTCAGGTTTCCTGTGTAAGCTGGGCGTGCGTTTTACAGGTTCAGTAGTTAAAAGTGTAATTAGATCTACAACCTGCTCCGAGAAACCTTCCGCCATTTTGAAGAAGACAACATTGTGGTTGGACACACAAACACATGCATACATAGATACATGCCACGTACACGGAAAATCCCGGTATTCCAGTGTGCATGTGGCTATGGTTACGCGTAGACAGCAGAGTCTCACCGTCATTGATTAAATATGTACCAGTACGCATAAATTTCAAATCTAACTGTAAAGACGTTGCACTTCAAATGCACAGT
>CAUZXS010002285.1:62500-92500 GCA_963585895.1 Sepioteuthis lessoniana
AACTCGGAGTAACAGGTTGTGTTTGGTATTGTGGTCATTGTGGTCTATATCGAGTGCATAAATTTTTTTTTGAAATCACTCATATATATATATATATATATATATAGGGTGTGTTGAAATGATAGATTGTGGTGAATCAGACCATATGATAGAAATATGTTAGATAAATCAAACACTTAAAACCGGCTTAGAGGCAGGATATTTCGTTCTTTTATTTCATTATTAATTTTCAAAAGTTCTTAAAAATTAAGAATTAAATAAAAGAACTAAGTATTCCACCTCTAAGCCGGTTTTAAGTGTTTGATTTATCATACTTTCCACATATTTCTATCATATATAGGATGTCTAAAAATGCGCAGTATTTTACTCAGTGATTTTTTTTAGATCTTAATTCGACTCTGCATCGATTGCATAAAGATTGGAAATAACTTATAAATAATAATAATAATAATAACAATAATAATATCATGATTGGTGCATTCGGCACTGTAACTAAAGGATTATTAAAGGGGTTGGAGGACTTGGAAGTTGGAGGACGAGTAGAGACCATCCAAACTTCAGCGTTGTTGAGAACGGTCTGAAATACTGAGAAGAGTCCTGGGGACTTGAGGAGACTTGCCGTCACTCAAACTCCAGTGAAAGAACCACCAGCCTTAGCTGATGTGAAAAACCCTCAAGGAGTAAATAATATATATATATATATAGGTGTTCAAAGAAAATTTGATATAATTTGAGATATCCTTGGTGTTTCAGAAATATTGATATAATTTCGTAATCTTATAACATGACTACTTCTCGTTGAAATGATCTAGAATTTGAAAGACATGCCGAGAAACAACTCAAAATTCAAAGCTTAGAGTTTGAATGTATCTTCTTTTCTAGTGAATAGCATTTCTATAACTGAAAAGAAAAAAAAAAGAATCATAAAACAAAGAAGTTTGAGTCATTTCTACACATACTATTAAAATCTAAGATTATTTAAAGGAGAATTAGTCAAGTTATTCAATTACGAAATGATAGCATTGTTTCTGAAACAATATATATATATATATATATATATATATATATATATATATATATATATATATATATATATAATAAAAAAACTGAATTATCTTTCCTTACCAGGTTATAGTCAGAGGCCATTGGGAACTGCTGCACCTGCCTGGGTACGGTTGTCATATTGGTACTTGGCATGCTGCTCATGGGTGAGAATTGGGCTACCGGAGGGTAGGCTGTGTTCATCTGAGGGTAACGGGCCATCGTATTAACACTGGTGTGTGTTGGATACGCATAGGTCCGAGTGGAGGTCGGGTATATGTTGCGCATCATCCCGTTGCATGCTGGGATTACTGGAGATAAGGATTTTGCCAACTGTTTCTCTTGTTTGCGGTATTTTGCTCTCCTGTTTTGGAACCAAACCTACAAAAAAAAATGAAATAGACCAATGTTATTTTTTTTTTTTTTGACGATTCAAAATTTTGTGTCAACTCTTTCATTGTCGTGGTAATCATACATCAAAGAGTATGCAGAATAGCTTCATCAGTGATGTTCTTGGTGGTTCTTACAAGTTTCAGGTCTTCTAACATCATACTCGTTTTCCTAAGAGACCCAACTAAAACAATAATTTCAGCCGGCGATTCTGTAGTAAAAAGTCCACCAAGTACACAATAACACACAGCACACATCTCAACCCAACTACAAAAAAAAAAAAAAAAAAAAAAATCCACTGCTATTGCTACAGCTCTTGAATTTTTAAGCAGAAGCTGACTAATGAGAAACGATGTACGTCACGTCTCTCCCAGTCACAACAAGTTAAAACAAACAACTTGCTCGTTTTTTCTTACAGCATCTAACACATAGGTGTATATCCACACACAATGAGCAAAGTTCGATTCAAGACAACAGGTAAGAAATTCTTGCGGCCGCTGATTCGGCCGGGAATATTAATATACAAATGCAGAAACTAAATCTTTTTTACTCTAAAAAACACCCCCCCACCTGAATTTGGTGATACGTATGTGTATACATGGGCGTAGAGTTCCATGTGGGGGTAACCATAAGACTGCAGAGGTGTGAGTATAGAACTATGTAGAGTTCGACAGAACTGCACAGATGTGTGTGCAAACATACAAGAAGTATGTTTTGTGGGCGTGTATGTGTGTGTGTGCGTGTGTGCGTGTTGTCATAAACTGAAAGAATGTTTTTCGATGAAATGTTTTTTGATCCTACAATAAGCTGTTCTTTGGATGTCAGAAATTTGGGTGATCCTTATTCAGAAGCGGGGAAGGATTTTTGTTTCCATATATATATTTACCAACCCCTCCGCTCGGGCAGGATATGACACATTGTTTCCAGATTGAGTCAGTTGGTTGACAGGAACCAGAAAGACAAGTTGGATTCGGAAGATAGGAAACAGTGGTTAGTCGAGTTCACGCCTTAAGCTAGAAAGAAAGGGATCAATTTGGCTTAGTGAAAGTCTAGTGAGCAAGTCCAGTCCTTCAAACCTTGTGTTTGTCTTTTCCTTTCTTTTACTCCTTGTGGCACTGCTGTCTCCTGTGATGTCCATCTGCAGAATACTACTAGGCGGGGTGCAACATTACTGTGCAGAAAATATAATATGGTGCAACAAAATATGCGCAATGAGAAATGTGTAGGTTGGTGGTTCTGTTATAAAAGGGAAGAAGACAAAAAGAAAAAGACGAAGAAAGAAAAATATATGAAACAAGAGATATAAAGAGACAGTAGAAAGAAAGAAAGAAAGAAAGAAAGAGATATTTGAAGGAAGAGAAATAAAAAGATCAAACTGAATGGATAAGAAAGAAAGGAAGAAAGAGAGAAAGAAAGAAAGAAAAACTGAAAGAATGAAATAGAAATATTTAAAGGAAGAGAGATAAAAAGATTGAACTGAAAGAAAGAAAGAAAGAAAGAAAGAAAGAAATTAAAAAGAGACGTAAAAAGATAGAACTGAATGGATTAGAAAGAAAGAAAGAAATAAAGAAAGAAAGAAAGAAAGAAAGAGACAAAATAAAGAAAGAAAGAAAGAAAGAAAGAAAGAAAAGAGACAAAATAAAAGGGGAAGAAATATTATATACATTTAATGATATGAAAGTAACAATCAATAAATAATAATTCTTCATGAAGTAAAAAGAAAGAAAGAAAGAAAGAAAGAAAGAAAGAAATCAAAAAGAGACGTAAAAAGATAGAACTGAATGGATTAGAAAGAAAGAAAGAAAGAAAGAAAGAAAGAAATTAAAAAGAGACGTAAAAAGATAGAACTGAATGGATTAGAAAGAAAGAAAGAAAGAAAGAAAGAAAGAAAGAAAGAGACAAAATAAAGAAAGAAAGAAAAGAGACAAAATAAAAAAGGAAGAAATATTATACACATTTAATGATCTGAAAGTAACAATTAATAAATGATAATTCTTAATGAAGTAAAAAGAAAGAAAGAAAGAAAGAAAGAAAGGAAGAAAGAAGATAATTGAATAGAATTGAATGGACCGAATAAGAAAAAACTGACTAAAAATGGATGAACAAATCGAGGGATACCATATGATAACATATTCAAGGACAATCTGAATCAAGATTATATTCCCATATAGAAATGAATAAACTGATATATATATATATATATATATATAGGAATCATTCAATTAATAAAGGTAATTTAAAAAAAAACAAAATGATTCTTTTTTTCCATTCTTTCGAATGGGTTTATTGCAAAAATTATTTTGATCTCACAAAAATATTTGTTTTAAGGCTATTCAAAATGGCATCGAATCAAGCAGACTGCTCCAGGTTTGTAGAGAAGCCCGTCATCAAATCTTTTGGTGACTGACAGTAGTGACCCAAGCGAAATTTATGAAAGAATATGTGTTGTGTACAGTAAAGCATCTATTTGTTAAATAGATAAATAAAATAGTTTAATATGGGTTTCCTCCTACGAACCTGATGTGAAAGGACAGACCAAAAAGTGGAAGCTCACTGACTCTTCGGTAAAAAAAAGTTCCGGGTGCAGCAATCAATAAAAAAGGTGATACTGACAGTCTTTTGTGACATGAAAGGACTCATCACTATTGATATAAAAGTTGCATCTGTAATGGATGCTTCCAGTTACCAAATGATGAGTCAAAATTCAACTTATTTATTAAGTGACATTCTTATATATATATATATATATAGTCATCTACAGACGGACTGTTTCGTTGTATCACAACTCTTCAGTGTGGCTAGACACGTAGGACGCATGAAGCTGCGATCGAAACCCGCCCAACATTAGGCTTGTCTAAGTATCATACTGCTCAGCCATCAGTCGACATACATCAGCTCGGGAATTATAAGGCATTATGTATTAACTTTCGATTGCTTACATTTTGCCTAAACGGATACCAGAGTGCTCATTTCTCTAGAAGAGCTTTGCATTACGTGAGTGGCAACCGTTAATTTCTACGCTAGAGTGCTCAATTCCAGAGTGGTGGGGAAGCGTGTATACATTTGAAAATTTTATTTTAAAAAGATTTAAATTATTAACATTTACATTATTTGCATAAAACATAACAAGAAAGACATGGAGTTTATTATCACAACTTTTGATAACGCAAGTTATTTTATTGTCTAAGTGACAAAAACTATAGTTTTTGAGAAGGCGTTTCGTGTACTTGAATTAAGTGAAACAAATTCTTCTGTTGCCATACAATGACAATTAAGAACACATTTCTGAAAATCAACACAGACTAGAAAATCCATCGACAACTTGAACAAGAAATCTGAAACGACAAATTGATTGGGCGAAGATTAGTCCTAGAAAACTATAAAAAATTAAAGCGTGTTGGTGCTAGTTACCTACGTAGCCACAGAAATCTACATGTCAGAAGTTACCAGTTCCACTCAAGTTTTGAAAAAAAATTAACCCGAAATGGTTGAAAAATAACTCCATACAAAATGGAGTATTGTAAAATTGAAGTGATCAGGATATAAACACACATCAAAATTTCTGTAGAGAAATACTCGAACATTGTGAAAATGAAGATGGATTTATGGAACGTATAGTTTCAGTGATGAACGTGTATTGTAAAAGTCAATATCTTAAATTAATGTTTTAAAATAAGATATTGAAACTATTATTTTTTGTAGGTACTATATATATATATATATATATATATATATATATATATATATATATATATGATAGATATGGATTGATTTTGAAACTACTTCTTAGTTTACATACACACGCACAAATATATATATATATATATATATATATATTGCAGGATTTCTTCATTAGTACATATTTCATAGAACATAACAGACATTAACAAAAGTGATTACGAACACAAACTTACTCTTCAAAAAAAGCTCAACAATCTCTACAAAGGCCATTTACGAATATGTAGACAAAAAATGTCAATGAAATATATATATTCAATGAAATATATATATTTGTATGCACATATGTATGCAAAAAATATGAATAATTATAGATTAATAAATAGAGAGATGGGCCAAATGAGATAGATAAAAACAAACTGTGATAGATAGGAACCGACTTAAATAGATATATGAATATTGACCGACTGAGATAGATAGATAGATATATAGATAGATAGATAGGAACTGACTGCAATCGATATTTAGAAAGATATCAGCTGATTTAGATAGATAGATAGATAGATATAAAACGATTGAAATAGATACTTAGAAAGATATGAACCGATTAAGATAGATAGATAGATAGATGTTAATTGATATATATATATATATATATATATAGATAGATAGGTTAGGAGATAAAGCAGCCACTTAGTGTATGAACTAGAGACGGCCTTCTTGACTTCCTGCCTACCTCAGCAGTCGCTCGGGAATGTGTGAGGTTCGTAATAATAGAATTAAGTCTCTGGCTAGCGTAACATCATTGGGCTCGTGCCGCCTATTCACGGCTCCAATTAAGACCCCTTTTGATGGCGTCTCTCCACTGACCGCTGACGGTAGCCGGCCACCTGCATCCTCACCGGCTTTTGCTTAAGGAAGGCGGGGACGACACACCACTAAGATGGCGGCCTGCGTTGGCTAGGTAATCGGCACAAGAACCACAGTTATGGGTGTGGATGGTGGTGGGCAGAGGGTGGAGCTGTTCAGAAAGGTTGAGCAGCAGGCTCGACTGCAATCAGTTAACTAGCACTTATATTGGAGAGTTATTATTCATCTAAACTAAGATTTTAAATGTTTATTATTATTATTATCATTATTATTATTATTATTCCTTGAGAGTTTTTCCATTCAGCGTTAGCTGATGGTCTTTCACAGGAGTTTGAGTGACAGCAAATCTCCTCAAGTCTCCAGGACTCTTCTCGGTATTCTGGCCGTTTTCAATAATGTTGTAGTTTGGATGGTCCTCCAGCCCCTTTGATAATCCTTTAGTTACTCTACCAATGGTATAATTGTCACCTTCATGTTCTGTAGTTTTTTCAATTCCCTAGCAAGGTCGAGGTACTTATCCTTCTTTTCACATTCTTTCAGTTTAATTCTGTGGTCAGTCGGGAAAGCAAAGTCGACAATTTGGCAAATTCTCTGATTATTATTATTATTATTATTATTATTATTATTATTATTATTATTATTATTTCCCATTAGCGTCAGTTGATGGTTTTTCACTGGAGTTTGAGTGATAACAAGTCTCCTCAAGTCTCCAGGACTCTTCTCAGTGTTCTGGCCGTTCTCAATAATGCTGTCGTTTTGATGATGGTCTCCACTCGTACGCCAATTTCCAAATCCTCCAGGCCTTTTGATAATCCTTTAGTTACTGTGCCAAAAGCGCCAATCACAATTGGTACAATCGTCACTTTCATGTTTCATAGTTTTTTCAATCCTCTAGCAAGGTCGATGTACTTATCCTTCTTTTCACATTCTTTCAGTTTTATTCTGTAGTCATCTGGGACAGCAAAGGTGACAATTTCGCAAAATGATAGTCTTTCATTGGAGTGTGAGTGACAGCAAGTCTTCTCAAGTCTCCAGGACTCTTCTCAGTATTCTGACTGATCTCAATAATGCACTAGTTTGGGTGGTCTCTACTCGTCTTCTTATTTCCAAGTCCTCCAGTCCCTTTATTAATCCTTCTGTGACAGTACCAAGAGCACCAATTACAAATGGTATAAGTGTCACTTTCATGTTCAACAGTTTTTTCAATTCCCTAGCAAGGTCGAGGTTTTTATGCTTTTTTTCATTTTCTTTCAATTTTACTCAATGGTCAGCCGAGACAGAAAAGTCCACAATTTTGCAAGTTCTCTTTTTTGTTGATTATGATAAGGTCCGGTCATCTGGTTGAGATTAAGCGATCCGTTTGTATGTCAAAATCCCAGAGGAGTTTTTTAAGTATCATTCTCCAGGACTGATGTTGGGTTGTGCCTATACCATTTGTTCGAACTCCTTACGAGATTTTCACACAAGCGTTAAATCCCACTGGAGTCTGCGTGACAATAAGTCTTTTCAAGTGTTTAGGACTCTCCTCAGTATTCTACCTGATCTCAACTGTTCTGGTTCCCTCTCCGTTACTAGCGCACCAGTTACAGTCAGTATCACCATATTCCCCATGTTCCATAAGTCTTTTTTCGCTTTTTTGATTTTCATTCCGTGGTCTGCTGTGATGGTATAGTCCATTTCGCGGCAAGTTCTCTCTCTCTCTCTCTCTCTCTCTCTCTCTCTCTCTTCCCTTTTTGTTAATTACCATTAGGTCTGGTCTTCTGGCCGGGATTAAGTGACTTGTTTGTATCTCTACATCCCAAAGAATGTTATGTTTCATGATTCGAGAAAAATTCTGGTCTGTAGATATATCATTTGGTTGTATGGTCAATTCCCTGATGATTACCAATCCCACCCAGTTGTGTCTCGTTTTATACTCCTTTTTCGTTTGTTTGCAATATTCGCTTATTGTGTAATGAATCATTCCGCCTCTCAACACATAATCTACGCTTGCTATTCTGCAGTGCATAATCAATTTTTACACCATTTTCAGCTGTTTGTATTTTACTGCAGTTTTAATGATTGCAAGTTTTCTCTGGTCCCCAGGACTCTTCAGAGTATTCAAGCAAATCTTAATAATATTGTATTAGGTATGGTCTTGATTCTTCTCCCCATTTTTAGTCCCTAAGCCTTTCCCCTAAACCTTTGTGAATTGTTCCGAGTGCGTCAAAAACGATTGGTGTCAACGTCAGCTTTACGTTCCTCAGTTTTTTCTGCTCTCAGGCAAGGTCCATGTATTTGGCTCTCTTTTTTTTTTTTTGCTTGCTTTCATTTTCCTTCTGTGCTCCGCTGGAATGGCAAAATCTACGAAATGATAATTTCGTTTTTCTTGGCAGCATTAAGTCTTGGTTTCTGTCCGTGACTAGATGTTCCATTTGTATCTCAACATCCAAAAGACTTTTATGCGTCTTATTTTCTAGGATGGAATCTGGTTTGTGGATAAACAATTTGGTAGTATAGTCAAAACTCAATCCCTTGCACAGTTCCTAGTGGATAACCTTTCCCACTCAGTCGTGTATAGTCTTGCATTCTTTTTGTGCTAGTTTGCTGCATTCGCTTATTATGTGATTAATTGTTTCGTATTTGTCTATTATTATTATTACTATCATTATTATTATTTTATTCTTTTGGGAGTTTCAAATTCCATAGTTTTTTCAGTTCTCTAGCAAGGTCCTGGTATTTATCTCTTATTTCGCTTTTTTCCAGTTTTACCCTAAGGTCAGCCGGAATGGCAAAATCCACTATTCGGCAGATTCTCTCTATTTTTTTCTTTTTTTAGAAGACTATCAGTAAGTCTGGTCGTCTGGCCGAGATTAGGTGATCCGTTTGTATCTCAAATAGTGCATCTCATTTTCCAGGACAGATTCCGGGTTGTGAATATACCCTTTGTTCGTATGGTCAAATTTAAACTTCTTTCCCTGACTGTACTTTTTTTAATGGAGTACAGCTGGTCTGAAATGTTCTCCTAGACTGGTTTCGCAACTAAGGCTTAAGAACCCATAACTGGTGGGCGAGAAGAGAAGGGTTCGTACCTTTTTCAAGAGCATTAGCTCGGAACGAAACGCACAAAGATTTATCGAAGATTTGATTAATTAGTTATGGTACCCCCGTACACCAATATTACTGACGCCTCGATATAAGCGGATTCGAACTCCAGTTGAGATATCACGTTCACTTTTGGATTGACACGCTTGGTAAAGGTACTGAACCCTCTTATCCTCTCAGTTATAGGTTAAATTGTATCACCACTGTTCTTCTCTAAGAATGGCTTTGGCTTTAAGTACCTCACGAAGGTTGATATGCAATTTAACAAAGAAAATAAAGCAATCTTAATTCCAGTTGCGTTTTATCGCAACTCATTCCAGTTTTCACTTTTTTAAAAATTTAAACCCAATGTTGTCTTCAGCCTTGTTCTAGAAATTCTGATACGGATGCACTTTATCCTTCACTTGGACAACATCAACATCTTGGGAAAAAAAGGAGATCTGCTGTGTGGGCAACTGCCCGTCTTCCATACATCCTTGCCCAGGCCTGTGTCTGGCGCAGATCCAGGGTATCTCACGAGACAAATCTAACACTGTACTTGTCTTTAATTGGAATCATTTTGAGATGAGGCTTCTTAATCTGAGAATTAATTTTTATTTATTGCGGACTTTTTTTTTTATTGCGGTAAATCACCTGAAGAAGGCCAGAGGTGAAATTTGGCCGAAACGTTGTGAAAGAAGAAACAACACAAAAACTACCAAGATGAGGACAAAAAGTCCGCAATAAATAAAAATTAATTCTCAAATCTAACACTAATTACTGGTTCGACTTTTATAGAGATATTCCATATTAACTATTTTTTCTTTCTCCTTATACGTTGCCTTCATATCAACCGATACGATTAGAATTAAGCTTTCTTTGGAGGTCTTGTCCAATTATTATTATCATTACTCCTTTTCGTGTTCTTCTCAACAGCGTTAGCCGATGGTTTTTCACTGGAGACTGAGTGACAATAAGTCTCCTCTAGTTTCCAGAACTCTTCTTAGTATTCATCATTATTATTATTATTATCATAGTGAGTTTTCATACCAGTTCTCATTGGTTGTTTTTCTGTGACCGCAAATTTCCTCGGGTTTCCAGAGATCTTGTAAGTATTGTGACTTTAACAGAGCTGTGGTCTGGATGGTTTTCATTCTCCCACTGATCTCCTGTTCCTCTAGACTCCTTTTCAGGCATTTGGGCACCGTTCCAAAGGCACCAATTACAAATGGCATCACCGTCAGCCTCACGTTTCTACAGTTTGGCAAGATCCATGAATTTTTCTATCTTTTATTGCTTTCTTTTATTTTCACTTTGTGGTCTGCGAGAACGGCAAAATCCACCAGATGGCAAGTTCTCTTTTTCTTGTTAATTAACACTACGCCTGGCCTTCTGGCTGGCATTGGATGATCCATTTGTCTATCTTAAAGTCCTATAGAATTGTGTGCACTTCATTTTCTGGGACATATTCAGGTTTGTGTATATAACATTTGTCTACATGGCCAGAGGAACACCTTTCCTACCCAGTCATGCATATTCTTTTTATCCTATTTACCCAACACAAGGTCAATTTTGACACAAGGTCAATTTTTTTTTTAATTCAGAGTTTTCCTTCTCCTAGACTAGTTGCCTCACCAAGGCTGAAGAACTCAGTCTGTCCTACTATTTACCCATAGCTGGAGGGAGAATAATTGGATTCATACCTTTCCCAAGGGTATTAGTGCTATGTGAAATGCAATCAGTATCGTCCAGTATTTGAACTCGAGTCGCCGTGTCCATTTCCTACGACGATAACCATTACGCCACGGGCACCTCCATATTCTTTTTATGCTTGTTTGTTGCATTATGCTTATGATTAACTGTCTCATCTCTCTCGCACCTAAACTACATTGCCCAGTCGGCGACGGCTGTAGAATACTCCGACTGCTTTTCTGCAGAGGGGTTAGACCCTTCCCCAACGAGTGTCCTGAATATGACACTAAACAATCTGATGATGAGACTCCAGTAATGCTGGATCTTTGGGGAATGCTGAGTACCTCTTCATTGCCATTACTCCCGGGTCCAGTCTGGCTCGGAGTGGTAGCACCTGATAGGGTCTTATTTATAGGTTAAATCGAACTAAACAGTGTACTTATGCTAAACTGAATTGTTTGAAAAAGAACTATTTTTATATGCTTAACTAAATTGTTCGATTTAAAACTATTTTTAACATTGAAACTGTACTTACGCTAAACTGAATTGTTTGAAATAGAACTGTATATTTGTATAAAAAACGGGTTTGGCATTAAATAACCGACAAAGGTTGATATGCCATAAAACCCAAACAGGTGTAATGGTTATCGTGGTGTAATGGTTATCGTCGTAGGAAATGGATACGGCGACTCGAGTTCAAATCCTGGACGAGAATGACTGCATTTCACATAGCACTAATACCCTTGGGAAAGGTATGAATCCAATTATTCTCCCTCCAGCTATGGATAAATAGTAGGACAGACTGAGTTCTTCAGCCTTGGTGAGGCAACTAGTCTAGGAGAAGGAAAACTCTGAATTCAAACCTGTTAAACTCCGCTTAAAAATTGACCTTGTGTCATATCCTGCTCGAGCGGAGGGGTTGGTAAATAGTAAACAAATAGTAAATAGTAAACAAACAAGCAAACAAACAAACCTAATCTACACTTGTAATTCTGCTTTGTATAATCAATTTTTGCTGTGGCATAATTGGTTCTTATGGCATTATTTTATGCCGAAATTTCTCGCTTCAAGTTTCCTCTTCTTATCCCTGTCCACGTCTCGTGCGTAATTTCCATAGTTTTTCGCTTGAAATATCCATACAGTTGTTTTTCCTCCTATTCTTGTTTCCTAAATAGTTTTATAGTTAGTTTTCTGTCGGTCCTTAATTTATTTCTAATGAATATTGCTGTCTTGGGTCGCAGTAATAAATTTTTCTTTGCTCTCTTTTTTATATATTCTTCGAGGCCGCTAAATAGTTGGGTCTACGCCATCCTCAAAACTGACAAATCCTACGCATTCTTCTTTCCTTATACACAGAGTCTGATATTTCATTCCTACTGTGTAAGGCCCTGTGCAGTTTCCTCGCTCTATGGTTTATATGACTAAGTTCCTCACTTGTCCATTTTAAGAAGGGTCCAGAGTGTCTCACAAGAGAGACTACCCAGGTATTTATTTATTTGATGATATTTCTACTGCAAAGTTTGGTTTCAAGTTTTGGGTTCGAGAAGTTTTCTTATTCGTTTGTGGTGTAATATTACGGACGGGCGCTGTCGTTGAGTTGCGGCGGCCTCAAGGTTGGAGAACGCGCGAGCACATCAGCTGTCATCAATCAGTGGGTACATGGGTGTGACGAGCAAAAATGTCACGAACCTCGCTCGTGCAGGCAGAATGACATGAAGAGTTCAAGCGTGATTTTAATATAATCACCCGTGAACTTTCACGTACTACACTATTGTTTTCACTGGTGTTCATCGAGCCTTCTGGAACCTTCGAATTGATCCATCAAATCGCTATATAAGAAATCAAGTAACGAGATTTTGGGCAGTTCAAGGCAGGTTTCTAAACAGGTTCAACAGAGGTCCATGACACCCCGACCCATGCCATACCCAGCCTGTCAACAATACGACTGATATGAAAGTATCAACAAGCCAGCTATAACGACACCGCCGTCATCGCCAAGAAGAGGAGGGAGGAAGAATGCTATCGAACAAACTTTTTTAACTACAGCCCGCTGTAGTCCCCATGAATAAAAGCGACAACTATTTTCTTCCTTAAAATTCGAGTTTTGAGTGTTTCTCTTCTACGAACTCCTTTCTTTCAGACACAACGTATTTTGGTCCTATGCTACAGTGGTAGACTTTTCCTAATTTTTTTTTTCATATCTATTTCCTTGATTATGTCTGCTTTGAATATCCCCAGATATCTGTGTTTTCTAGGAAAGTGTTGTGGGAACCTTACCCATCTTACTATAATGGACTCTTCTCAGTACAGAGATTTCGCTGTCAGATCACTATCGGTGTTATACGAACAGTACGAGACTCCTTACCCTTTTCTATGTAACTCTATCTTTCTTGTGTAATGTAATCTGTTATCTAATATCTGTGTTTGCGTTTTCATTAGTGACCCTTTCCAGGGCCACAACAGAAAGATTATGTTTGTCATAATTCTTTTTTATCTATTCATTCGGAGGAAAAGAAATTGAAAAAAATGACCGTTTTTTTCTGATGTATGAAGAAATTTTATACTGTAAATAAAACATTTTACTTCTTTGAAATCAGCATAGAATTTCAAACATTTTATTCAATGAATTGACATACAGTCACTGATGAAGATTTGTTTTTGCTTAACGTGTAATATAATTAAGGATCGTAAATTAATCATTTTAGTTAATCGTTTTATTTTAGTAATAAATTGTGGGCAAGGTAAAAACATCTAGTTTGACATTTTAAGTATAAATTCTCATTGAAAAAGTCAGTCAGATGGGATGACTTTGGTTCAGTTGGATATCTTACCACAGAACCATCGTCATTCTCAGCGTAAGCGAAGGAATTTTTTTTACATATACCTCTTTACATATATGGTATCGGCAATCGGATAGTTCAATTCATGAGAAGATATATATATATATATATATATATATATATATATATATATATATATATATATTACACATAGTACATTTTAGCTGTGTGTTTTTAATTGAAGTTTGGGAGACCACGAATTTCTTCTGGTCTCCAGGACTCTTTGTATTCTAGCTTATCTATATGCTGATCTCCATCCTTCTTCTGATCTTTGATTTTCCAAGTCACTGTTCCAAGAGAACTAACTACTATTGGTATCCCTGTCACCTTCATGTTCCACACGTTTTATTTATCTCGGGCAAGGTTCAAGTATTTGTCGCTTTTTTTTCTTTATTTTACTTTTATTCTTATGGTCCGTCCGAACAGCAAAATCTCTTAGCTGACCAGTTCTTTATTTCTTGTTCATTGACTCTAGGTCTGGACCTCTAGCTGGAATTATTATTTATTTGTTTGGCGGAAAGGGTCACTTTAAAAGAAAATGACCACTTTCTCTTATGCTTAACATGGGAAAGATGGACCCATTTTAGACTGTAAGTAAGACATTTTTATTGTTTTGGATCCAGCATAGATTTTCAAATGTTCTTTTCAGTGCTTTGATATTCGCTTAGTGGTAATGATTTTTTTTACTTAACGAGCTATTAATTATCTTCACAATAAACGAGAGGCAAAAATCGCACAATGTGATTTTTAATTAGATATAATTATAAATTAACAATATTCGTTAATTTCCTGTGGTACCGATTTTCCCGTAATTAACGACCAATTACACGTTCGTCTTTGGCAAGTTACAAGTGGAGAAGAAACTTCGGATGATAAAGGAGAAATAAACAAGTAGCCCCACTAATTAAGCAAGTTGTCTTCTCTTAGTTTCACAGATGGACAACAGATGCAGCATCTACGAACGACGAATGGGTTGACAATTCTATAATAATAATAATGATAATAATAACAAGAAAATGAAGGTATTGGGACGGAGAAGAGAAGAAAGAATTGTTAGGCCTGAACGAAGCAAGACAGCACAACAAAAGGTCATTACTTCCTGTAATAAAAGGGACCCTTCACGATCATTGCGTACCCCGAGGGGTGAGCTGCATTAACAGACGAAGGAGAAGGGCGATTTACTCTTAAGTTGAAGCAGATTTTCTTTCTTCTCGGTTACTTGTCTTTCTTTCTTTCTTTCTTTCCTTCTTTCTTTCTTTCTTTTTCAGCTATAAGTGCCTAGTTTAGTGAAATAATTGACGAGCAAAACAAGTGGATTACTTTTAGTGAGTTTGATTCTAACTGGTTGCCCTATACTTCTGTCCGTCTGCTAAGCTAAACTTTGTAAATAACAATTTCTATTTCATTTTTCTGTCTTTCTTTCACATACTCATTCTTTTTTCATAATGAGTTCATTTCTCTCTTTCTTTTTTTTTTCGTATTTCTTTCTTTTTTTTTTCGTATTTCAATCTCATACTTATTCATTTTCTTCTTCAAATGTTTATATTTCTTTACTTTATTCATCTTTCTTTCTTTCTTTCTTTCTTTCTTTCTTTCTTTCTGTGAAATAATTTTAATTATTACTACAATTCTCCCTTTCTTTCTTTCTTTCTTTCTTTCTTTCTTTCTTTCTTTCTTTCAATTATAAGTTCAATTCTTTCTTTCTTTCTTTCTTTCTTTCTTTCTTTCTTTCTTTCTTTCTTTCTTTTAATTATAAGTTCAATTCTTTCTTTCTTTCTTTCTGTCAAATAATTTCAAGTATAAGTACAATTCCCTCTTTCTTTCTTTCTTTCTTTCTTTCTTTCTTTTTTTCTTTCTTTCTTTCTTTCTTTCTTTCTTTCAAATAATTTTAATTATAACAACAATTCCCTCTTTCTTTCTTTCAATTATAAGTTCAATTCTTTCTTTCTTTCTTTTTTTCTTTCTTTCTTTCTTTCTTTTCACACAACGCTTGGTGACAGCAATAGCTTGCAGAAATTCCACTTGGCTCTTTTCTTACTGCTAAACAAAAACATACAAACCATTAAACAAAAAGAAGAAAAAAAAAGGGTTGAAATATTCATGCAATTACGCCTTCTGTTACAACTTGGTTATCAACAAAGCAATAAAAAAAAGCATTACAAAACCAACTAACGAAAAAAGAAAAATCAAGCACAAAAAAAAAAGAAAAAAAAAACAAAACAAAAACATAAAACAAAATAGTTTCAACTTGAGTGTGAACGAATGAACGAATCAGGCACCCTAGAGCCAGCCCGGTGTGCGGGTGCAGCCAATCAGGAAACCCAAAAGTGAAATGGACTTGAAGCATTCAGATCAGCAGGAGCTTGACGAACGGGGTCAATAACCTCCTTCACTTGGCCCTCCCCTCTGCATTGCTTCCTTCATCTTGATACTGCTCACAGCTTGACGCATTTAAATGCGAAATTGTTCCTTTTATTTCTTGTTATTTGCATCGAGAAAAAGGCAAAACTCTTCGATGGGAGACTACAATGAAAATTGTTCAGAAAACAGAATGCTGGATTTTGATTCATTGCATCTTTTTATTGCTAAGGTGTACACTTCTCTCTCTCTCTCTCTCTCTCTCTTTGTCTCTGTCTGTCAGTCTCTCTTTCTTACTGGGCCTCTTTCCGTCTTATACTTTTTAAAAGATAAAGCTTCTTTCTTTTTTTCTTTTGCTCGCTGAAGTGCTTTTTACCTTCATTTATTTTCTTTCCATATGTTTGCTTTTCTATTAATTAATTTCAACAAACTTGATTAGTTTTCTTCTATCGAATTAATTCGTATCTTTCGTTTTTAAAAATCCTTTTCTTTCTTTCTTTCTTTCTTTCTTTCTTTCTTTCTTACGCTGTTCTAATTCCAAAATGCATTTCTATCGCCACTTAATCAATTCCATATAGCATCCTACAATCTTTCTTTCAAGAGCTTTTTCAAAAAATAAAGAAAGAAGGAATGCAACAACACTCGCGTAGTCTTCTGCCTGTCTAAGAAAAGCTCAATAAATTTAGCGCCTGTATTTCTATGTAAGTACGTATCTGTGTTTATAGATAAAAGTACACCCATCTATCTTGCTATATCTTCAGGGAATTTCTTGAAAAAAGTCAATTTTTTTCCGAAGTTTTTACCATAAAAGTAATCTCTGGATTGTTTGGAATTGGTCTATAGCAAAAATTATTTTCTCAGAGGATAATCGAAATGGTGGCAAATATTTGCCGCCATTTCGATTATCCTCAGACTATATATATATATATGTGTGTGTGTGTGTGGGTGGGTGTGTGGGTGTGTGTGAAGTCACACCTAATTTGAAACACTCCCTAAGCAGGTGCTCTCAAAAAAGAGATACAGATATATGTATAAAACCAACCAAAGACACTTTGACCAGAGAACATTCTTCAAATTAGTAGATATGCTACACCAAAAGTACATTGTATATATATATATATATATATATATATATATATATATATATATATATATATAAACCGGGTCATTGGCCTAATGAGTAGAGTGTTCGCCAATGGCCCGGGAGACCGGGGTTCAATCCCAGGTCGAGTCATACCAAAGACTCAAAAAATGGTACTTGATCCCGTCTTGCTTAACACTCAGCACTATAGGGTAAGGATCAAAGGTAAAGTGGAGCAATCCAGGGAATGGAGTTGCGCCCTCCCCTACACCTAGGTGTAGTAGTGATAGAAAAGGGAGCCTTCGGGTCACCCTCGACTAAGGTCGCCAACTTTACTTATATATATATATATATATATATATATATATGCAGTTAGCGTCCAGAGACTATGGTTTTGTAATATTCGTATATATGTTATATTGTTACTGACGCAGGAAGTCTTCTTTAGAAAAATATTTACCTCTCACTTTATTGCAAGGGTTCGAAAAGGGTTACTCAAGGTTTGCGTGTGAGAGGGAGCTGGAGACCGAACAGAAACTGCAATATATGGCCGTCACGTTGTGTCTTTCTTGTTCCCCTGATGCTCAACCGGAGGTCCAGAGGCCCACTCTGCTGGGTGATGGCTTCCTTTACTGCATCTTATCATCAACCTCTCTGGTCTCCAAACTCCATCGGGGTTCCCGAGGGCCCCCTCGGCCGGGTATGGCTTTCCCTACCACATCTCGTCTACGCCGACTGGAACTCGAACTGGCACTTGACTTCTGTCTTGACTGAGCTATATAATAGTTCAACGCCCACTCAGTCGCCCACTTGATCTTTGAAATCGCATGTTTAATCGTCATCAAGCGGAAATAACTGTCATGCAGTTCAGAGCTCACTCTCTTCCGGTGCCTCAGTCTATGGGAGTATCATGGGATTTTTTAGCTTGTCACATTTTGTTAGCCAATTTCCGCCCACGCGATTTCCTCTCCTAACTGCCATTGGAATGTGTCACTTCCTTCCGGTGCATCACCTTGAATGGCATTTTGGGCCGGGTCAAAGGCCAAAATACAACATATAGAATATATGAGAAATTTCGTATAATTCAACGGGATTACTCGATGTATGGCTATTATAATATGTTTCTGAGGATGTATATAAAAACACACACATACAGAGCGAATATATCTGTATCGTGAATCGAAGAAAACTCAACGCCCAGTTATGTTGCCATTATAGATTTTTTTCAACGAGCTTTTCCTTGCCTCATCGGATGGTATACACACTTTTGGTGGGAGTGAAATTTGCAAATATTGTTTTCTGTATATATATATATATATATATATATATATGTATATGTATAAATATAAAGGGAAAGAATCCGGCAAAGAAAGGGAGTAAAATAATAAAAATTCAGTTTAGTATAAGTATAGCTTTTGTTTACCCACAGTAAAATGTCAAAACAGTTCTATTTCAAACAATTCAGTTTAGTATAAGAACAGTTTTCTGTTTACACACAGTTAAATGTAAAAACAGTTAATTTCAAACAATTCAGCTTAGCATAAGTACACGTTTCGATCCATTTGCCCAATAGATAGGACTCTATCAGGTGCTACCACTCCGAGCCAGAGTTTAGCGTAAGTACAGTTTCGAAGTCAAAAATAGTTCTAATTCAAACAATTCAGTTTAGCATACAAAAACAGTTCTATTTCAAGGAATTCAGTTTAGCATATGTACGTAGTTTCAATGTAAAAATAGTCTTATTTCAAGCAATTCAGTTTAGCTTAAGTACACTGTTTAGTTCGATTTAACCTATAGATATGACCCTATCAGGTGGTACCACTCCGTGCCAGAGTGAACCTGGGAGCGACGGCAGTAAAGGGGTACGCTGAATTCCCCAAAGATCCAGCCTTACTGCGGCCCCACCCTCAGATTGTTTAGTGTCCTATCTAGGACACTCATTGGGAGAGTCTTACTCCTCAGCAGAGATGCAGTCGGTGTATTCTGTAGCCCCAGTCGACTGGGCCACCAGGACTCTTGTTGGGGAGTCTTGCCCCTCTGCAGTCCCAGTCGAATGGAGAGTTGCGCAGCATGAAAGATGACCATGATGTATAAATGGGATGAATTTTGTTAACATAATAAAATAAAGGGGGTGTCCTCATGGTGTAATGGTTAAAGCGATGGACTGCGGAATCGTAGTAAGCCAGTTCGTACTCCAGTCGCGCTATTACGTTCACTTTCAGGCAAATACCCTTGGGAAAGGTATGAACCCCCTTATCTTCCCAGCTATAGGTTAAATAGTACCACTACTGTTCTTCTTGGAGAATGGCTCTGGCATTAAATAACCTACAAAGCTTGATATGCCAAGAAACCAAGAAAATGAAAGGATAATGACATAAAACGAAATGATTTTGGAAATCAATAGAATTAGGAGCTTTTTAATGTGAGGAATTACAAAACAAATACTATGGACCTTAATAGCGTAAGGAAAAGTTTAAATGTGTTAATTTTAATTTGCCCAGTCGGCTGGGGCTGTAGAATACTCTGAATGTACCTCTGCAAGGGGTAAGACCCCCGCCCAAGGAGTCTCACTTAACAATCTGATGGTAAGGTTCCAGTAATGCTAGGGCTTTGGGAAATACGGAGCACCCATTCATTGCCATTGATCCCAGGTCCACTCTGGCCCGGCGTGGCAGCACCTGATAGAGCCCTATCTTTGGGTTAAATAGAACTAACGGTATACTTATGCAAAACTGAATTGTTTGACTAAACTGAATAGCTTGAAATAGAAATGTTTTTTCAATTAAACCGTACTTACATTTAAACTGCGTGCTTATGCTAAACTGAATTATTTGAAATGGAACTGTTTTTTGACATTGAAAGTGTACTTACACTAATCAGATTTGTTTAATATAGAGCTGTTTTGACATTTAACTGTGCAAACAAAATCTGTACTTAAACTAAACTGAATTAGCTGAATTAGAACTGCTTGACTAAACTGAATCGCTTGAAATAGAAATGTTTTTTACAATTAAACTGTACTAACATTTAAACTGTGTGCTTATGCTAATCTGAATTCTTTGAAATAAAACTGATCATTTGCATAAAAAACGGATTTGGCGTTAAATAACCTACGAAGGTTGATATGCCATAAAACCCAAACAACCAACTAACTTATTTTAATTTTTCTAGCTGCTATTAGATTTTCTCAGAAAATGTCGATACAAGTGGAATATTTAAAGTAAATGAGAAAGTATCCAGTGGTAAGGGGGAAATATGCTTGTAGTGGTCGCAGTAAACCCTAACACCACCCAACAAGACATAAATAAAACATTAACACAGGAGCTAACTGGAAAATCCTTAAAGAGAAAAAGGACAAATTGGATATATAGATCGTGAACACTTCGGGCCGTCAACTCTTCAGGCTGTTAGCTCTTCAGGCCGGCACGTGGGAAATAGATGGATTAAAAAAAACAAATTAAGAGACAAATGTTAATTGTACTAAGATATTGGAAAAGTAATGGAGAGGTAGATACCTTGAAATCACACCTGTTGAACCTGTTGACGTCGAGGTGGCCTCGGCAGCAGTAGATCCACTTTTTATTGTTTATTGTTTGACTACTTTTCTTTATATATATATATTGAGCTCTTTACCAGGAAAATTTTAAATATTCATGCTTGAATACCTTCTTTTCCTGATGGAATTACTCCCAACTCCGGTTTAACTGGACCAAAATATATATATATATATATATATATATATATAGAATTAATTTAAATCGCTAGTCGAAAATCTTCTACTAAAGTTTCACCTTAACGGATCATCAGGAAGTTTCGCCTAAACTATTCTAAGGAGAAATTGCTTTTGCCTTTATTCACCAAAAACCTCCACCTATCCTAAAATTTGCATATTAAAAAAAAAAAAAAAAAAATCTCATAGGTAGCAAAAAAAAAAAAAAAAAAAAAAAAACCTATAACATTTCCTAATTATATAGTAACCACGCTCTTTTGTGTTTACAACTATTCAACACCTCCGATCTTTTGTTTAGCATATTCTTACTTTTACAATCTGCTATTATCAATTTTTCCTCCATACAAAGATTACAGGTTCTATTACCTGCCCTATATTTGCGGCATTTCTTTATTACTTCCCATTTCATTATCGGATCTACTCCCATTTTTTCCTTAATCTCCCACACATAACTAGATAAAGCAGTGCTATACCTATATCTTTCGTGCGAAAAACTTGTTCTATGGTTATAGTACCTAGTTTTAAAATCCCCTTGGGTTGACCCAAAATATATCTTTTTATCTCTCTTATTATTCGAATCAGTATATACCTCTACTTTATACACTACACTCTCCTGCTTACATATATATAACAGTATTTGCTGATTTCATTCTCAGAAAGTGTGTCTGCTATCTGATGGAGCGAGGAAAAGCTCGTCGAAATAAATTTATAATGGTACCAAAACCTGGCGCTGAGTTTTTTCCATTTACGTCACACACACACACACACACACACACACACACACACACACACACACACACACGCACACACACAAATATATATATATTCATATATATATATATATATATAGAGAGAGAGAGAGAGAGAGAGAAATATGTAATCATCAATGTATTGACGGGTAAGAGGATAGATCGATCGAAAAATAGATAGATAATGAGCAGATATATATTAGATAGATATGAAACAAGCTGAAATATTAACAGAATAAGAAAGAAATAAAGAAATAAAGGAAGATAAAAAAAGGAAGAAACTGAAGAAAATTAGATGGATAGATAGATGGATAGATAGTGAGACTAAGAAAGTGCTAAAGAATGGGAAAAGTAAGAGAAAGGGTATTTGCAGGAATAATTTTTTTTTTACAGATTAAAGAATGTTGTTGAGTCGAAATCGAACAGAAGAGAAATAAAGATTAAAATTGAGAAAGAAAGAAACGAAACGATTGATAAACACACACACCCACACACACACACACATATATATATATATATATATATATATATATATATATATATATAAAGGAAACATATATACGTCTTCATGATAACCGAATAACATTATCACATGAAAAATATAAACGATTGAAGACAAGATAAAAAAAAGTAAGCGAGAAATAACAAAAACTTTAGATTGAATGGGGAAAATAATATATGTATATATATATCAAACAAAGAACCAAATAACGCAAGAATCTAAAATTTAAAATAAACCGTTCCCCTTCTCCATTTTCAGCTTGTCCTTACTCTAAAATAAACTATAAAAATGGAGCAAATTATAAACAACGACAACATTAATAATAATAATAATAATAATGAATAAAAAAAAGATGAGGTTGTGGCATTAACAGTAGTCATGAATAATCAGATGATATTATCCGACAGTGGCGCCACCCCATGGCGATTTTGATTCATGAATAAAAACATGACTTATCCGCCATTTTGCTTTCGTTTCTAACCTGTTTCCATTCTTTATCCGACAGAAATACAACGATTTTCTACTGGACAGCGTCCAAAACATCCCAGCATCAACAGTTTTACCAGTATTAATGATGATGAGAGAAATGTATATTTGTTTTATAATGTTTGTTTTACAGGTTCTTTTTCTCCCATCAGAGACAGACAAAATTTCCGCCCAAGAAACACTTAAGCACCGATGCAAAAAAAAAAACAAAACAAAACAAAAAAAAAACAAACAAACAAAAAAACAAACAACAGAAAAAAACAACAACAACCTCTTGTACAAATTCATGCTCTCTTAATCATAAAAGTGAATGTCCCAAACAATGTAAAAATGCAATATTTTGAATTTCTATATATCATGCCAAACTCAAATATTCTTGAAAAAATCCTCTACTCTGAAATTGAAAACATTTAACCAACCCTCATTAACAATGACTTTCCAAAGCACATTGTTGACGAACTAATAAAACATGCAATTAAAATTATCAATGGAAATAATGCTATATCAAACAACCCAAAGCACTTTAAACTATTTTTTCGTAGCCAGATGCACACATGCTAAAAAATTTAATGAAATAGCACTAAAAATTAATTTCGAATATAGCAGTCACATTCTAAAATGGCTATTGCGCATTTTCCGCCAATTGTTTCTCATACCGCAAGTAAAATGCTTTCCCTCTGTAAATCCCGCTCCCTTGTTCTTCCTTCTTCTCTCTATATAAATATCCATGATTCCTCGGTAGATAGTTCCAGTTGGAAATGAAAGTACTTGGGAAAAATATGGTGCCTTCCTAAATTCATTCCACCCAGAAGTCAAACGATTCACACAAAGATATGAATGAATCGAAGATAGAATGGCATAAATAGATAAATGAATAAAGAATGAAGAGATGAAAAAAAGAAAAACACTAACCCATGTGGTGAAGCAAGTACGAAAGAAGACCCCGCCAAGAAAAAAAACAACAAAAAAAACATAAAACAAAAACAAAAACAACGAAAAGTGAACGGTTGGTTGGTTGTTTTTCTTTTTTTTACGATGTATCAACTCTTGTCGGGTCACTTAACACCGACTTAAATTTGAAACAATTCAGTTTAGTATAAATATAATTTTTGTTTACAAACAGTTGAATGTCAAAACAATTCAGTTAAATATCAAAGCAGTTCTATTTCAAATAATTTTGTGGAGCATAAGTACACAGTTTCAATAACAAAAACAGTTCTATTTCAAGCAGTTCAGTTTAGCATAAGTACGGAGTTTCAATGCCAAAAACGGTTCTATTTCAAACAATTCAGTTTAGCATAAGCGCACTGTTTAGTTCTATTTGGCCCATAGATAATATCCTATCAGATGCTACCACTCCGGACCAGAGTGGACCAGAGAGTAATGGCAATGAAGGGGTACTTCGCATTCCCCAAAGCTCCAGCATTACTGGAACCTCAACATCAGATTGTTTAGTGTCGTATCCTGGACACTCATTGTGGTGGGGGCGGTCTTATTCCTCTTCAGAGAAGCAGTCAGTGTATTCAACAGCCCCAGCCGACTGGACAAAAAGCGAAAGGAAGAAAAAAAAATCAAAAAATCAAAAGTCCACGAATAAGAAAAAAGAAAGATATGTGCCACATAGAAAACCACAAAAAGAAAAAACAGAGGAAAAAAGATAAACAAACCAGTATAAAGGAAGAGAAGAGTGACAGGGAAAAGAAAAAGAAAAAAAGCGTGTAAGAATATTCACGTCAATAAAGTAAGATAGATTTGTATGAGTTGCTGTTCTTTGAGAAAATGTACGTCAGGTGGCGGCATCACCTCCACCCAACAGTGAAGGTAAAAGGCGAACGCTATTTCTATAATCGGAAGTGACGTCTATTCTAATGGCAGACGTTTTGAATAGCTCAACCGTCTATATTAAGAGCCCGCTCGGTCGGCTTGGCTTAGAATAAATACGTCGAATTGTATCTCCGACAGAGGAATAAGACTTCCTCGACCAGGGTGTCCTGAAGATAACACTAAACTGTATCCGGTTGCAAGGCTCCAGTTCCGGTTCTCTGAGGAGTGTGAAGTACTTCTTCATTGAGATTATTCATAGATCTACTTTGACCCGGAGTGAAAAGCTTTTATCAGTGGACCAATTAATTTTCTTCGGAAATTATTAGTATTAAATTGGAATACTTGTCTCGTTATTTATTTGTATGTATTCAAAATATGCTTGTTAAAAGGGTTAAAGAATAAATGAAAATGAATGCAATAAAGATCCCGATATTCAAATAAAAAAATGTAACAAAAAAAGCACACAAGAATGAATGAAATTTTTATAATGTATGCAAACCACAAAAAGTCTTCTCTCAAAAGAAATTCCTGCCAATCTAGAGAAAGATGTCTGTGTGTATTATAAAGTGTAAAAACAATTAGGAATGTGTGAGTGCTGATGTGAAATTCAGCTAAACTAGGAGAGAGAAAAAGGGAAAAAAATCTTTTATTTTTTGAATATTGTAAATTTCGCATGTGGTATGCGAATAATCAGCAGTTTGATTCTAAATATTTTGATTAGCTGGGCTGTGGAATATTGTTGCAGATAATTCTGGTTGCTATACTTGAAACAATATAACTGCATGTAACCAAATTATTTTCATTAAATGCGAATAGCTACATAAAACTATATAATTGTGTATTGTGATCGGAATACTTGAAACCATGCATCATCGTCAAGTCGTACTGATGGTGCGGAATTCCCTGACTCTGTCTGTCTGTCTGTCTGTCTCTCTCGCTATCCATCCTTATCGTCCATCGCTCGTGGCAGATCCTCTAGACCGCATTCAGTGTCTGCATAGAGCTGTATGTGAGTCCTTGCTGGTCGGCCAACGCTATTGCGTTTATGTGTAAGAATCCATGGAAGAACGTCACTTATGATTTTGTCCTTGCTTCTCCAGCAGTGCCCGGCATAGCTTGTTCGTCTAACTTGGAAGGTTTGTGAGATCGGAGGCTCGTACAGCTGCTGTGTTGTAGAGTGTTGCTTCCAGGATTTGTTTAAAAAAAAGCTCGTTGTATTCTTGTGCAATTTACATCTGGCTTTTGCTCCATGCATTTCGATTGAGTCCAGGGGAAGCATCCGCATAGTATTACTGACACTGCCACATTTTGAAAGAAATCACGTTTTATTCAGTCAGAGGGATCAGGTTTCCACATGATCGATAACTTGTAAATAGTAGTCCATGCTTCCCTATACGTATGTTAACATCCATTTCACTTGTTCTTCCTCCTCTCTATATAAATGTACATAATTCCTCGGTAGATAGTTCCAGTTGGAACTGAAAGTACTTGGGAAAAATATATAGTTTTATGTGAAGCTTGTTCTTCCTCCTTCTCTCTATGCAAATGTACATGATTCCTCAGTTGATAGTTCCAGTTGGAACTGAAAGTACTTGGGGAAAAATATATAGTTTTATGTGAAGCTTGTTCTTCCTCCTTCTCTCTTTATAAATGTACATAATTCCTCGGTAGATAGTTCCAGTTGGAACTGAAAGTACTTGGGAAAAATATATAGTCTTATGTGAAGTCGAGCTATGTGAATTAGTCAACTAAATTCAGAGGCTTGCAACTTAAAGTGAAGATGGATCCTTGTTTAAACACATGAATTCTGCTTATTTTGACTTTAAGTAGAAGCCAATATCTTCTGCTGCTTGCTCCAGGTGGTGCAGTAAGAATTCGGCTTGGACAGGTGAGAAGTGTTAGATCATCTGCATAGTCTACATCTGTCATTGTTTCTGCCGGATATGGTCTGGTATTTTTTTTTTTTTAATGTGGAACTGTTTTCTTTTATCAGAAACACCCGAAACAATACAACTGTTTGCAAATTATTTGTATTAGATTGGAATACTTCCTATAAACTGTGAGCTAACACATGAGAATAAACAAATAGATAAAAAGATGTAATCTAACTTCGAAAATATATTTATGATTACAATCAAATCACACTGACTTGGAGAAGTAGTACCACTGTCGATGGGTTAAACATCTATCAATTGATCAAATATCTATCTATCTATCTATCTATCTCTGGATCAATCAAATATCTATAGATACATCTATGGATCAAATATATATCGATCTATCTATCCTTCGTCTATCGATCAACTATATATAACACTATCTATCTATGGATCAAATATCTATCGATCTATCTATCTATCCATCTATGGATCAAATATCTATCTATCTATGGATCAAATATCTATCGATCTATAGAGCCATCTATTTATTGATCAAATATTTATCTATCTATGGATCAAATATTTATCGATCTACTTATCCATCTATCTATGGATCAAATATCTATCTATCCATCTATGCATTGATCAAATATCACATAAATCTATCTTTCTATGGATCAAATATCTATCGATTTATCCATCCATCTATGTATTGATCAAATATCTATCTATCTATCTATCTATCTATCTATCTATCTATCTATCTATCTATCTATCTTTTCATTTTTTTCATTCTATTCGTGTCCCTTTCTTTTTTTTCAATTTTTATCACCTTTCCCTTTCGTCGGTTTTCTCTTTCTTTCTTTTTTCTATTTGCCTGATATTGTCCCTTTTAATAAAATCTGTTATTTCATCAAAGTAATGTTCCCTCTTTTTTTTTTTTTTTTTCGTCTCTCTTTTTCCCTCTCTCCTGAAATCTTATAGCTACATCTGTAGTCATTCTTTTTTAATATGAGTCTTCATTTCCTTTTTTATTTGTCTAAAAAAAATCAATTTTTTATCGTTAGGCATTCTTTGTTTTACTCTATTATTATTTTTTACTTATTTACGCTTCCTCTCTCTGTCTCTCTCTATCTCTGTCTCTCTCTCTCTGTTTCTTTCTTGCGTCAATTCCTACACATACTTCAACTCTGTCATTTTTCTCGGCCACTTTGTCTTCCACACTAGTATCATTACATTCAATATCTAGAAGCTTTAGAAAGTCGTCTGCCAAATTCAATTTGAAAGTGCCCCGAAGCCGCGTCCGAGGAGCTCTCTAATTTGAAAGACGGAAAAAGCGTGGCCTCGTTATGGACGGTATTGCTCACCACCAAACGTACACATACAAACATAGTTAAGCATTTTGCAATCGGGGGCCCTAGTCGATGCTCGTTACAGTGTTAATGTTGGCCAGACACTGAGGTCGCAAAGCGCCGTAGAAAATTGTTTTGGTTTCATTGCTGGTATAAAGTATTTCGTAGTGGCGGCGGGGTTGAACTTGTTCGAAAGCCGGAGGGAGTGGAGAAAGGAAGTTGAGGCTGTCTAATTTAACCTTCAGGTAAAAAAGAAAAGTGTTCTAATACATTAAGCCAACAAATCAGCTCCATCCATCGATTCTTGTATCCTACTTACCGCCATTTCTGTAACCTTCCCGGCAATCTCCTCTTGACCCGACTCTCTAGATTACCTGCCCTTGCCTTTTCGCAGTTCTTCCTATTCTTCGATTTTCTTTATCAGAATCTCTCTCATTCTTTTCTTCTCTCTATCTCCCCGCTTCTCTCTCTCTCTCTCTCTTTCTCTCTCTCCTGTCTCTCTTTGTCTTTCTCTTGTATCTTCCCTATCTCTCTCCTTCTCTCCTGCACTCCGACACCTTATCTTTCTTTCACTCATTCTCTTTCGAATTTATGTATACTTTTCTTATTCTCTCTCTCTCTCTCCTTTGTTATAAGGTAGTACATCTCTCTAGGTTTTCTAATTCTTTCTTTCTTTCTTTCTTTCTTTCTTTTCATGTTTCGTTTTCGCGTTGATTTTCTTTATAAAAACCTCTTTCTTCTTTCTATAGCTCTCCTCCATTGTACCAATCTCCCTATATTCGTTTTATTCTGTTTTTATCTCCCTCTCACTCTCTCCTGTATCTTCCCTCTCTCATTCATTTATTTTTCCAATAAACCAGAATATCTGGGGGAATTCTTGTAACGCAGTGGCTAAAGTGCTGTACTGCGGCTTCAAACTAAACGAGTTCGAACTCAAGTCATGGTATAATATTTACTTTCGGACTTATACTCTTTGGAAAGGCATCAATCCTCTTATTCCCCCCCCCACTACTATGGGTAACGTAGTATTATCCCTGTTCCTACACGGATTCAGCATTAAACAGCCTACGAAGGCTGATATGCCATTAAACAAAGAAACCAAACCACTTCTTTTCAAATCTTCTAACTTATTCAATTCTCTTTCTTTTTTTTTTCTGTTCTCACATTTTCTTTCATTTTTTTTTTCGTTTTTTCTTTTCCTCCTAACTCCATTAAAAAAAAAATGTTTCTTTTCATTCTTAAAAAAAAATGAAAAGAAGAAACATTAAAAAAAAAAAGATGGAGTTAGGAGGAAAAGAAAAAACGAAAAAAAAAAGATGGAGTTAGGAGGAAAAAAAAAACGAAAAAAAGAAAAGATGGAGTTAGGAGGAAAAGAAAAAACGAAAAAAAAAAAGATGGAGTTTGGAGGAAAAGAAAAAACGAAAAAAAAAAAAGATGGAGTTTGGAGGAAAAGAAAAAACGAAAAAAAAAAAAGATGGAGTTAGGAGGAAAAGAAAAAACGAAAAAAAAAAAGGAGTTAGGAGGAAAAGAAAAAACGAAAAAAAAAAAAAAGATGGAGTTAGGAGGAAAAGAAAAAACGAAAAAAAAAAAAGATGGAGTTAGGGGGAAAAGAAAAAACGAAAAAAAAAAAGGAGTTAGGAGGAAAAGAAAAAACGAAAAAAAAAAAAAGATGGAGTTAGGAGGAAAAGAAAAAACGAAAAAAAAAAGATGGAGTTAGGAGGAAAAGAAAAAACGAAAAAAAAAAAAGATGGAGTTAGGAGGAAAAAAAACCCGAAAAAAACAAAAAACGAAAGAAAATTTTTCCTTATCGATTCTTTCTTTGTTCGATTGTTTCCCGTCTTTTAACAAATACTTCCACCTTCTCTTTCTTTTTCTTCGACTTTGTTTTTCTTTTTAAGTTTTTCCTCTTATTCATTCATCTCATCTTCTCAGTATTCTTTCGTCTAATTTTCTTTTTTTTTCTTTCTATAATTTTCCACGCTATTTTTAGCGCTTTTTTTTCTAGTCTTTGTTAATTTCTGAATTCTTTCTTTTTTTATCCGGCCTTTAATTCTTTTTTTCCGTCTTGTTATATTTTACTTACTTTTTTTGTTTTGTTTTATTTTTCTTTAGTGTTCGCCAATGGTCTGGAAAGACCTGGGTTCAATCTCAGGTCACGTCATAATAAAGACTTTAAGAATGGTACTTGATACCTCCTTGATTAACACTCAACAATACAGGGTATATATCAAGGGTAAAGTGGAGCAATCCAGGGAAAGGAGTAGCGCCCTCTCCTACACCTCTGTGTAGTAGCTATTGAAAAGGGAGCCTTCTGGTCGCCCTCGACTACGGTCGCCAACTTTACTTTATTACTATTATTATTTTACTTCTTGCGAGCTTCTCACATCAGCGCGAGCTTTCACAAGAGTCTGAGTGACAGCAAGTCTCTTCCGGTCTGCAGGACTCTTCTCAGTATTCTGATCGA